>PVIU01001543.1:0-208987 GCA_004026605.1 Ondatra zibethicus | reverse complement strand
CACCACGAGTCGTGGCTTACCGGCATGAGTCTAACCAGTGTCCATCTTGTGCTGGAGAAGCATGGCGTCTGCTACACTGCCTTCTCTCTCACAGCATTCCCTTCTATCTACTCCGCCCATCTAAGGGCTGCCCTATCAAAAGGCCAAGGCAGTTTTCTTTATTCATTAATGGTAATCACAGCACACAGAGGGGACTCCCAAATCATCCCTGAGGACACTCCTACACCACATTAGTAAAAACTGTAACTTATTTCAAGACAACTAAAGACTAGCTCGTTGATAGTGGTGCCCGTTATACTGATGACTGACTGTCTTTTTATGAGTTATCATTTCACATTTACTCGTAGAAATAAGAAGGGTATTTACTTTGAAAGATGTAAAGGGAGCTAGAGACATGGCTCAGCAGCTAAGAGCACTGGCTGCTCTTTCAGAGGACCCAGGTTCAATTCCCAGGACCCACATGGTGGCTGAGAACCACCTATCACTCCAGTTCCAGGGGATCCAGGACCCTCTCTGCCTTCCATGGACACTGCACACACATGCAGGCAAAACACCCAGACACATAAAATGAATCTTAAAAAGCAACAAAAGAAAGCATGAACATGTACTTCTCTTATTGCTGGGATGGAGTAATAACAATAAGAGTTGTATATGGCTGGGATCATACTGCAACTCTCATTGAGAAATGGAAATTGAGGCAGCATTTCCCATTTGGGGACATTAGTTTTAATGCTATTTTTAAGACATTTTCTTGATGAAGAAAAGAAATAAAATAATGAACAAAAGGAGAAGGAGGTTTATGAAATAAAAATGTTTTATATCAACCTTGTTTGATAATTTGTGATTTTTACATTGACTTTATATATATTTCATAACTGATGATATTTTAGCCATTCATGCATTTTGTCATTTTCTGAAGCTAATAGTAGCTGTTGAGCAAGAAGAAATCCCCAGACTTCGGGCCCTGTATGAGAGAGGTCTGCAGAATGGAGTCCAAGGCTTGAGACTGATCCAACAGGAGGAGATAAAAAAGAAGGAGCCGTATTGCAGGGTGAGTGATTGACCAGCCTAGTGCACATGGTAGTTCCCATAAGCTATTCCAAATAATGCTGCCAGGAATAAACATTCTGGAATATATGTTTTGGTAAAAAATGTTAATACTGCTATTGGGTCTCTACATCAGAGAGATATTGTTAGGTTGTAGTTTGTGTGTTTACGTCCAGTTTTGGCAAATATTGCCAAAAAGTTTTCCACATTGCCTTGGTTTATCCCCTCAGTCACAGAGTCCAGTTGCTCTGTGTCTGTAGACACATGGGCTTTGTTTCCACTGAAACATTTGTGGGTATGTGGTACAATCTGAATCTATCTTACTGAAAATTCACAGGCTAGAAATCCTTCAGATTTGTGGATGTTTACATAGGCTGTACCAGTTGAACATGCCTAATCCAAAACTTCAGAAAAATCACAATGTTTCCAAATTCAAGTATTTTTGAGCATCCTGTTGGTATGATAAAGCTCTATATGTTTTTAGTTTAAAGATTCTCAAACTGTAACATTACATTATGCTTTTAGCATAATTTCCCAATGACTCAGTTTCACACACCTTCATGTGTTTATTTCCAACTTGGAAACTTTCCCCCTGAAGCTCCTATTTGAGTGGTTTGACCATAATCTATTTGGTTTATTGCTTCTTTTATAATTATTAATTCTTACTAACTTTAGAAGTTCATTACATGATCTGTCTGTATCTGTTGCGTATATAAATATATACTTATGTCCTTGTCACGTCTAAATATGTGCTATGGGCATCTCCACCTCTCTGTAATGTGTCCCTTTTGTTTTAGTTGTATCTTCAGATGAACAGAAGGTTTTTTTTTTTTCGAGGCAGGGTTTCGCTGTAGTTTTAGAGCCTGTCCTGGAACTAGCTCTTGTAGACCAGGCTGGTCTCGAACTCACAGAGATCCGCCTGCCTCTGCCTCCCGAGTGCTGGGATTAAAGGCGTGCGCCACCACCGCCCGGCCCAGAAGTTCTTAATGTAATCAATTTAGCAATTTATGTGGATGTTTTCCTTTTATTTTTCTTTTTTCTTTTATTTTTTAAAAAAGAAAACAGTCTTCTTCATTTTACATACCAATCCCAGTTCCCATGCCCTCCTCTCCTCCCATTTCCTCCATCTACCCCTCACCCACCCCATCCACTCATCAGAGAGGGTAAGTCACATTGCTTTGGGGAAGGGCCAAGGCCCTCCCTACTATATCTAGGATGAGCAAGGTATCCATCCAAAGAGAATGGGTTCCCAAAAAGTCAGTACAAGCAGTAGGGATAAATTCTGGTGCCACTGCCAGTGGCCCCATCATCTGCCCCAGCCATACTACTGTCTCCCACTTTCAGAGGGTCTAGTTTGGTTCTATGCTGGTTCCTTCCCTGTCTGGCTAGAGTTGGTGAGCTCCCATTAGCTCAGTTAAACTATTTCAGTTGGTGAACCCATCATGGTCTTGACCTCTTTGCTCATATTCTCACTCCTTCCACTCTTCAACTGGACTTTGGGAGCTCAGCCCAGTGCTCCACTGCGGGTCTCTACCTCTGTTTCCATCAGTTGATGGATGAAGGCTCTATGGTGACATTTAAGATGTTCATCAATCTGACTACAGGACAAGGCCAGTTTGGGCACCCTTTCTTCTATTGCCTAGGGTCTTAGCTGGGGTCATCCTTGTGGATTCCTGGGAATTTCTCTACTGTCAGGTTTCTTGCTAGCCCCATGTTTTCCTTTTATGGTTGGTGCATTTAGTGTTCTGTTTGAGAAGTCTTTTCCTATCCCATCGCCTGTAAAATATCTTATGTGTTTTTTGTTGTTGTTCAGAAAATCTCAATCATTGGATTTTACCAATAAAGACTGGTGAGCCAGATGCTGGGGTGAAAACCTGCTAGCTCAGAGAGGCAAAGAAAATACCCAGCTGACATTCTTCCTTAGCAGTTGTCCCCAAACCTCTCCTGATTCCTAGTGCCTCAAACAAAACCCCTCAAGCTGAATGTCCCTCTCTTCTACCCATCCTCCTAACTCCCTTACTCCCATACACAGAGCACATGGGTAGTTTTAGTTTCTTTCCTGCTAGTTCAAATAATGATACTTTGTCACACTGGCTACAACTGATTGGTTTGGAGATTTGGCTGTTATTTCTGCTTCTTTTTTTTTTTAAATATTTATTTATTATGTATACAGTGTTCTGTCTGTCTGCATGCTTGCTGGCCAGAAGAGGGCACCAGATCTCATTACAGATGGCTATGAGCCACCATGTGCTTGCTGGGAATTGAACTCAGGACCTCTGTAAGAGCAGTCAGCGCTCTTAACCTCTGAGCCATCTCTCCAACCCCATGCCTCTTGGTTTTTTAAATTAGATAAACAATTTAATTTGCTGACATGACTCCATTTTAGTTTGGTCTGCCAGGGCTTATGATGGGACTTGGTGCCAGTAAACAGTTTGAGATAATAGCTTTCTCTAACTTTTACTGAGTAAGTATTTTCCAAAAGCACACTAATTTTTTTTTCATATTTCGTAGCTTTATATGGATTTAATGTTTTGATTATGAGGCTAATATGTTAGAATTTCTCTGGCATGGATGACCTTTGAGAATAAAACAAATTTGTAAACTTCAAAAAAGGCATACCAGCTTAACATACTAATTTTATCTACTAATGAAAAAACTCTTTAAAATGTAATGATTTGTTTGGAAAATACAAAACAAAACAAAAAAAGACCTTTTGACCTCTACAGGTTTGGGCATGATGCAAAGATCATTCCATAGTAGAACCTGATGGCAGGTTCTCCCTGCACGCTGAGATTTGGGGATCTGGAAGGGTCCATCTGGCCACCCTCCACTGTATGTTCTTGTGAGGAGCTGTCAGTATTAGAAACATCAGGAACAAGAGCCCATTACTTCTTATCAGGCTTTACTGTGTAAAGTTTTCAATTTTTATATGAATTTTTCAAGATTTTCACATATTTTGAAGATTGAGAATGAATCTGGATATTTTCTGCAAACCTGACCTATGAGTCCTCTGAGTGAAACAGATGAGGTGTATGTGGTAATAAAAACATTAATATATTTGCACACATTTTTTTCTTAAAGAATAAATTGAGCCAGGTGTAGTGGCGCACGCCTTTAATCCCAGCACTTGGAAGGCAGAGGCAGGTGGATCTCTGTGAGTTAGAGGCCAGCCTTGTCTACAAAGTGAGTTCCAAGACAGTCAGGGCCCTGTCTTAAGAAAATGAACATTAAGAAAAGTAAAAAGAGAAGAAATCAGTTGCTATTTTCCCAAGCTCCTAACAAGTACTTTGCTCCCAATAATGGCCTCCAAACAGGTTTACTTTCTGTTTGAGTCAGGGCAGAGTCTTCACTGTGTGCCAGGTGCCTTAGACACTGCAAATGATGATGAAGTGTGCCGTCTGCCTGGCAGGAGTCAGTGTGCAGAAGACAGATTTAATGTAGCAGAGTGGTAACTCCTCTAATGGAGTCAGTTCTCTGGAACAAGGCAGTGCTGTTAGCTTAGTGTGAGAGGGTGAGTGGCCTTCCAGAGGCTAACCGCCCCTTGAAGATCGGTGAGCAGACTTACAACATAGGTGGGCCATGCTTCTCTCTGAAGCTGCCACACAAGTGTGCTTTATGTGATATCACCTGTAGTCACTAACTGCGACAGTACATAGTGGGAAATACAGTCTGGCTATTTCATAATGATACCTTGTGTAAGCCCCCCCCCTTTCTTCCATCCTCACCACCACAACCAGGAACATCTCCATGGTACACAGTCTCTTCTGAGTCTCCTGGCCTGCCACAAATGGGTTTATTAGGTCAACTCCAAAGTGCTTCTTGCTCCAAATCCCTTTAAGAAGGCTGAGCAACCCCAGGGAAAGGTCTTACAAAACTTAAGCTGCCTCTGTGCACTTTGAAGTGGGGAGCAGCTCTTGATGGTGCCCTCTGAGTAATCCCCGGTGATACTCCTGACTTCAGTCTGACCCTTGTGGCTTCTCTTTCAGCAGAGGAGGTCAACCACACGTTTTCCTCCTTTGTTTCCTTACTGAGTTTAGCCCCCAACTTTCCCTGACCTGCCTGCCTGGTTCCTTTCCAGCCACTTGACCTGCCATTGCCTTGTTTTTCAAGCTGTGACCTGCCAGTCTAGACAGTGCATGGCCAGTCTCCAGGTCGAGAGGCGCAGCCAGCCTGTCCACAAGCCTCATCTCAGCTGACCATGATAGCGCTAGGCTTGAGCCTGGGAGCTGGACGACCTGACCATGATGGCTTCTTCCACATCCTCCACACACATTCAGTTAGGGACACTCACACTTCCTAAGAAGGAGCAAATCCAAGACTAGAAAGAGAAAAGGAGATTCTCTAGAGTTCTGAAAGGTGAAGATGGAGTAATTTAAAAACATGCTTCAAATGTTTATTCACTCAGAAAATATTTGAGGGATTTGTGTGCAGGTACCAGGAGTACAAAGTGAATAAGGAGGGCGTTTGGATTCTAAGGAACTGTTGAGGGCTGGAAAGATGGCTCAGAGGTTAAGAGCATTTCCTGCTCTTCCAGAGGTCCTGAGTTCAATTCCTAGCAACCACATGGTGGCTCACAACCATCTGTAATGAGGTCTGATGCCTTCTTCTGGTGTACAGGCAGACACGCAGGCAGAACACTATACATAATAAAGTAAATCTTAAAAAAAAAAGAACTATTGATTCACAACAAAGCACGTTTGCAGAACATTTCTTTCCCCACTCCGTCACAATTTTTTATGTTAGGTAAGGGAGTTTTGTGGGTTAAACTCTTGAAACATTAGGTGGAGTGTAGCTGTTGACTTGTGAATCTCTGAGTTGTTAGGCAGTAAGTCTAACATAGCCTCACATGTGCCAATCTTGTCCAGATAGAAGGGACTTCCTAACCCTAGCAAAGGCTTTCATGTGCTAGAATCAGCCTGTTTAGATAAATGGTGAGGTTTGCCAAATGTTGCATGTTTTGCCTTGGCCCAACCCCGGTATCTCGAAACATTGTTTGTGGAGGGAGGGGGAGTGAAAGCCTTTAAGGCAATATACCAGTGAAATATTTAAAATGTTATTTCAGATATTATTTTTAAAATTAACGACAATACTGTGTTGACCAAACAAAATGATCTTAAAAAAAAAAAAAAAAAACAACCGACGGCTTGCACTCAGTTCTGGGCACTAGTTATCTGGGCACTAGATACCTCCTAAGGAAAATGACTGGGATGACTGAGATGTATATTCAGTGTGAGGGTTGCACCAAAACATATTCAGGATTAGTCGTGGGAAATCCTGTTTTTCCCCTTTTCTTCACAACTAGAAAAGACCAGTGGCACATTCACCATTTGTTCACATTAAATAAATTTAAATCTAAATTCATGCATTCAGTGACAGAGAGGAAAACCGAGCTGTTCGTTCTGTTATTACCCAAATGAAGAGGAATTAGCCACGGAATGTCCCCATTCCCTGTTTGTGATCTCGGAGACCTGCAGCAGATCCTTGCAGTGCCCTGTGTACCGTGTGTCTAGGGAGCTAGAACAGCTCTGAGTTCTCATTTGCTGGGACATGTGCACCACTGCAAAAGGCACTGGGGTCTATTTGAAACATTTTTTTGAGAATTTAACTCAGAATCAGATATGAATCATGTAGAGTCAGAAATGAAGTGTCCTGAATAACAATAAATCTTAAATAAAAAAATAAGATGGCAACATGGGGCAGCTTTGAAAAAAAAAATCAAGCATCTTTGTTGTTGTTGTTGTTTTGGTTTGGTTTGGTTTTGGTTTTGATTTTTTTGAGACAGGATTTTTCTGTGTAGCTTTGGAGCCTGTCCTGGAACTCTGTCTGTAGCCCAGGCTGGCCTCAAACTCATAAGAACTACCTGCCTTTCCCTCCCGAGTGCTGGGATTAAAGGTGTGCATCACCACCACCCGGTTCAGGCATCTTTATTTAAAGAAAAAAAATGAAAGAAAATTGTTTCCTGGTTATGTGATGTTCTTATTTAGCTAGCTTTTTGTTTGTTTGTTTGTTTGATTGATTATTTTGAGATAAGGTTTCTCGGTGTAACAGTCCTGGCTATTCTGGGACTCCCTCTGTGGACCAGGCTGGCCTTGAACTCAGAGCTCCCCCTGTCCCTGCCTCCCAAATGTTGGGATTGAAGACGTGCACCACTACCACCCAGCTTTATTTAGCTAGTATTATGTCTCCCCTCTAGTAGGCACATTATATACGTGTGTGTGTGTGTATATATATGTGTGTGTGTATGTATATGTATATATATGTATGTATGTTCATGACCAAATTTAGGCACTTAACAAGAACAGACTTTTCTGTTACTGTTTTAAATACTGTCAGGTTTTTGTCAAGCAAAGGATAATGTGCGTTACCCACAAAAACAAACAAGGTATTAAAAAAAAGGAATAAAATTTCAAACAAAAATAAAACTTTGCAGCCAGGCGGTTGTGGTGCACGCCTTTAATCCAAGCACTAAGGCAGCAGAGGCAGGTGGATCTCTGTGAGTTCAAGACCAGTTGGACTACAAAGGCAGTTACACAGAGAAACCTTGTCTCGGGGGAAAAAAAAAAACCAAAACAAAGCAAAAAAAAAAAAAAAGAAAGAAAAGAAAAAAAAACTTTGAATGAACTTTACTGATCCTTGACTTTATTTTTTGACCTTTTAATACTTTTGTCCTAGGGTCTAATGGCTATTGATTGTCCATATACTGGTATTGTGGACTATCAGCAGGTAGCTTTGTCATTTGCCCAGGATTTCCAAGATGCTGGTGGCTCTATCTTGAAAGATTTTGAAGTAAAGGATATTGAAATAGCTAGTGAAAGCCCTTCCAGAAGTAAGGATGGTAAGCTACCCCCATCTTCTCTATAAAATATTTGTATTGATTAAAAAAAAAGAGAGATGTTTGTTTGTTTGTCTGGTTGGTGTTTATAGGAGACTCCGAGGAGCCAGGCTAGATAGGGCTCAAAGTCAGGGGTGAGTATAGAAGGGACATGGGTCTGAGTGGACAGAGCAGACCTGCAGTTCCTAGGTGTCTGTGTTCTGATAGAACTAGGCACTGAGTAGACATTTGACTGGCACTAAAGTCTAACAGCCATGGCTGTTGTGGACAGATGGCCTCCAGACGGTTCCCTGAAGGTTAGAGTCGGTACCTCTTAGTGGTGCTTAAGGTAAATACAGACTTTAGTGCCATTTAGACCTTGATTCAGACTCTTGGGGGATATGGCATAGCAAGAGTAAGTAGTTGGCTATCTTCGGACACACCCAGATTTCCAACAGCAGACCAATATCATCAAAAGACTCAGCCCTTCCGAGTCTCACCTCCTGTTCCCTTAGACTGCAGTTAAATCCTGTTTTATTTTGTTTGAAATAAGTAGTTAGCTTTTTTGGTTAAATGAGAGGCTTGCAAGCATTCTGTTTGCTGCAAAGGAGGTCTGGATTTTATGAATCCCTCCTTGCCCAGTGTCCTACACTCTAAGATGATGAACAAATTAATTTGTTATAAGTGGGTAGCAGAATAAGTCAAGTTTACAATATAGATAGATTGTAGTCTTTTTTTCTGTACATATGCTTTATAGGTTGTTAATAGCTCATCAATAAGTGGGAACAAACTTGATAAATGGTCAGTTCATTATTGGAACTTTTTGTGTTGTGAAAGCCCTTGCTTCTCTGAACAACCAGTGCAGGGAATCAGGTTGCCAACACCTGGACACAAGGTTGTCTTGTGTTTAATTTCTCAGGCTTTAGTTCTGTGGGTTAAAGCCAGTTTATTTGTGATGGTACTGCTTACATGCAGAGCATGGTTGTGCTCGGTGAAATGAGGGGTCTGTGCTAAGCTAAGCTCAAGAACGTGTGTTAGTTAAATGAATTCAAAGAAACCATCCTAAATCATGCTAGAGTTTTATGTTTTGTCAATTATGAATTATTTTAGTCTTCTTTCTTGGTAAAGAGCTTCAGAATTAAAAATAAAGTACAACTAAGACAGTCATCTAAGTTTGTTACGGGTATAGAATTTCAAATAGTGACAACTTTCTTTTGCTTAAACAAAAGTTTCACCAATTCTTCTCATTCCTGCCAGGGATGAACTATCCAATCGCTGTCAAGAATACTAAGGTAAAGACTCTTGAGCTGTTTTTCACTTTCATTTACTTGTAAAGTTGTATTGAGTGATTGCTTTGTTTTTGTATATTTGTTTATGTGTGTGTACATGTTCAAGTGTGTACAGATATGTGTGTGCATCTGTATGTATGTGTATATATGAGGGAGTCAGAACACAACCTCAGTTGTGGTGCCTTGGGAGCCAGCCACTGTATAGATTTCTTAAAATGTTTTTATTAGCATATATTAATTACATATAATAACAGGCCTCATTATTGTGTTTTTATGCACATATATGAAATATTTGGATCATATTCCCTGCTCTGTTATTCAGCTTCCTCTTTCCAGTTAGTCTGCCCTCTTTCATGTCTTTTGGGAATTAAAAAAATATTTTATTGTATATGTATGAGTGTTTTGCCTGCATGTGTGTCTGTGTACTGTGTGTGTTCCTGATGCCCTTTGAGACCATAAGAGAGCATTGGATCCCTGGAACTGGAGTTACAGAAAATTGTGAGTCACCATGTGGGGGCTGGGAACTGAACCTAGGTCTTCTGCAAGAGCAGCCAGTTCAACTGAGCCCTGGGCCATCTCTCCAGCCCCTCATTGATAGATACTCTACCACTTCAGCGATTGCTCTCCACTCACTTCCTGAATACTAACTCAGAGACTTTGGGAAGAGTGCACTGGTTGTGCAGAGCAATTATTTGATGACTTCCCTTCATTCTCCATAGTCAGAGGCAAGAACTGTAGAATATCGATTCCCTGTACCCTCAAGTGTCAGCGAGAGGAGCAGGGCCACTCCTAAGTGTCAGAAGATTTGTATAGAATTCAGCCTTCATGGTTGTAGGAGTATCTAAGTTAGAAGGAAGCCGGTGGGTCACGGACTTTCTGTATAGTTCGAGAAGCCAATTGCTGAAGTGGACATGGCAATTGTATAGCATCATTCACTATGTCCAACAGATGTGGAGTCACATGCCTGTTAAAACTGTACTTAACCAGCAAATAAAGACTGTGGCAAAATTATGTTCTCATCTAAAAGATGTAACCATTCCTTACATGAATGAAGCATACTAACTCTCCAAAACAGATTTTAAAAACCATTGTCTTGCTGGGCAGTGGTGGCGCACGTCTTTAATCCCAGCACTCAGGAGGCAGAGGCAGGCGGATCTCTGTGGTTTCCAGGCCAGCCTGATCTACAGAGCGAATTCCAGGTCAGTTACATAGAGAAATCATATCTTGAAAAATCAACCAAACAAACAAAAAAACCAAACCATTGTCTTTGGGAGAAGTTCATTATGAGTATATTTCTACTTTTGGATCCTTCAGTAATGAGATACAAGGATGATCATTGTTAAACAGCTTACGTTAGGTTGGCAGTCGCAACTGGAAATTTTTTTTCCTAGGGGACAGTGACAGTGTCTGGAGACTTTTTTGGTTGTCAAGACTGGGGGGAAGGGTTGGCTGCTGGCATGTAGTGATGGAGGTCAGGGATGCTGATAAATAGGCCTCACAACACAAAGACGTATCCTTCAGTGGCACTAGTGCTGAGGTTGAAGATCCCTGTGTTAGATATCAGAAGAATAAGAGAGGCTACTGGGAGGAAACACCACAAACTGGGTGTCTTAAACAACAGTGTTATTTCCTCATACTTGGGGACCTAGAAAGCCAATACCACAGTGCTGTCTGGCATGGGCTTTCTTCCTAATTTCACGTGTTACTGCATTTGAATACTAGAGGTTGAACCTAGGTAGCTGGAAGCAGTGCCCAGGGCTTCTAAGGTGCAGGTGAACACCCCTCTACTGAGCTGTACCCCTAGCTCTCCCTGGTTATAAGCAGCTCGTCCTCACGTGTCTGATCTCAGGTATAGCTCCTTGCAAAGATACCAGTCCTGCTGGGTCAGACTTAGGTTCTTCTGCCCTCGTTCGGCCTTAATCGCATCTCTATGGGGATAGAACCTGATCTTAGGAATTTTGGAGGAACATTATAATGAGGATAAAGAAATAATTAGTGATATATAGACAAATGATGTATTTCCTACAAGGTGTGAGAGGGTTGGTTGGTTTGTAGTTTGGTTTGGTTTGGTTTTTGTGTTTTGAGACAGGGGTCTCTCTTTGTGGTACTGTCCATCCTAGAGCTTGTTATGTAGACCAGATCCTCCTGCCTCTGCCTTCTGAGTGCCAGAATTGAAGGTATGTGCCACCATGCCTGGCCCCAAGAGTCTTGACTTGCAGTTCTTTGATGATTCATGGTGTTTTATATATGTTTGAAAAGGGTGTCTCTTCAGGTCCTTCCTCCAGCTCCAGGTCAGCCAGAGCTATATAGTAAGACTGTCCTTGCTCCCCACCCCAAGTATCTTAGTTAGCATAATCAACTATGAAATGGAATTCAGTGTGCTATTTCCATGCATGCATATAGCTTGTTAATTAACCAACCTTCCTTTACCCTCCCCCTATATCTCAACTTCTGTTAATTCTCCATTCAGTTGAGGGGTTTTTGTTTTGTTTTGTTTTTTAGATTAGCTCTCAAATAGACAAGTACTATGCTACATTTTCTTTCTCATATTTAGAAATTAACCATGCTCTTTTATTTTGTACCAGGGAGAGGAGGTTCACTGTCGCTATGTTGTGACATGTGCAGGACTTTACTCAGACCGTATTTCAGAGTTGAGTGGCTGCAATCCTGATCCTCAAATTGTCCCATTCCGGGGAGATTACCTGCTCCTAAAGCCAGAAAAGGGCTACCTTGTAAACGGAAATATTTACCCGGTAGGTAATGATACTTCTGTCTTCTTACTTATCAAGCTGGTTGTGGGCATAAAGGAAAGGAAAATAAAGCTTTTTACCTGCATTTGAAGAGAGGGTTTGGGAGACAGTGTATGTGGTCATTTCATCTGTCTCTGGTGGTGGCATCCCTAAAGCCGTCTCTGCTCTCACGGGCATTCTGTGCCTCTGAGAGCTACAGTATGCCATGGAGGTGCTACAAGCAAACCAGGCCCTTCCGCCTCTGTAGGAGAGGAGATACCCAACTCATAGCTTTGTACTTTGTAGGAGTTCACTCTAGCTTCAGGGGCAAAAGTCAGGGGTATTTAAATAGAAAGCTCACTCTTCTGCATTTACCCTGTTGATGAACAAGTCCCCAAAAGTATGTTAGGTTGAACTGGTTGAAATTGGTGCTTTGCCAAAAACTAAATTCATCTGCTTCTTCTCACTTCACCGAGGCCTGTGCTGTGAATATGTATTTTTTTTTCTGGCAGTCTTGTTTTACCTGTGGGTCACAGACTTCTCTCATAGGAGAAAGAGGCAATAATATGAAGTAGAACCATTCAACCTTTTTTCCCTTTACCCAGAAAGATGAATAAATGGAACAACATATATTAATGCAGTAGCATTTTAAGCCAAAAAGCATGCTAATCGAAAAACCTGTCTGAATACAACTCACAATGCACACAAATATCTAGAAAGAACTACCTTGTCTTACCAGTCAGATGTTTTGTATCTGCAATGAAGTGAAACGTGAATGAGGCTAATAGTTGGCTGCTGTGTTGAATCTGCAGGTCCCGGATAGCCGCTTCCCTTTCCTTGGAGTTCACTTTACACCAAAGTTGGACGGCACTGTATGGCTAGGGCCGAATGCAGTGCTCGCCTTTAAGCGGGAAGGTTACAGACCCTTTGACTTCAGTGCCAGAGATGTTATGGAAATAATTCTTAAGAGGTACCAGAGTTACCAGAAGATGATTTAAGTGCTTAATTTTTTTTAATGTGAGAAGTTTTTGATATTCTGATAGAATAAGCCCTCATATGTGATTGCTGCATTAATTTTTTTATTAATCCAAATTAAGATCTTTATGTAATAAGCATACATTTGATTATTTGGTTTTGATGCTAAGTTCAAAACTAGAGCCTTGTGTATATACCAAACAGGTTTTTCTCCACTGGACTATACACCTAGCTCCAAGTATAATGTTTAACTACAGCACAAAGATTGTGATGAACCAGGGTGCTAATGTCTTCGCTGAAAAGAAAGTAAGGCCAAAAGCCATTCATATATCTGGTAGTCCATCTTAAATGTTGTTACAAGATCTGAAACTAGTAAGGACTTACTTTGAGAAGATCATTTCAAGCTTTTCACATTGTTTTGTAAACTATTAGATAAATTACTGATGAGATAGGGTGTGTGTGTGTGTCTGTGTATAAATCTAAGCGTGCCATTGTATAGACTTATGAAACATGACACAGATTCTTTACTGTTCTAAAAAAATAGCCTCACTAAGTATGCTGTTTGGTTTTTCCTGTGTGCATGCATGTGTGTGGGTATGCATGCACATGTATGTGGAGGCCATAGTTTGATGTCAGGTGTCTTCCTCAATCACTATCTGCCTCATCTTTTTGAGACAGGGTCTCACACTCACCCGGAAGCTCACTTATTCAGTTAGGTTAGCTGTCCTACAAGCCTCAGCATTCTCCTCCCTCCACCTCCCCGTGCTGGACTAAAGACATGCACTGCCACGGCTGCTCTTTACATAGGTGTTGAGGATCCAAACTCGGCCCTCATGTTTGTATGGCAAACACGTTACCAAACCTCAGTTTGGTCTTTTCAGTCATGTTTCCCTTCAGAAGATTTTATGTGAAACCCCTGGAGAGCATTCTGAACTATATATAGGCTTGGCCCTCAGCAGAGTCTGTAGCAGAAGGGTTAGGTTGAACTCTTCAGGATGTGTACAGAATCTCATTGGAGGACCACGACTAGACTGCTGTATCTCCACCTGACTACACTAGGAGAGGTGTCTCACTGCTTTAATGCCCTGTACTAAAGATGCCTTGTTAGTGGGTTGAAAGCATTAGAAAGCCTTAATATTAGCAAGCTTCATAGCTATCAGTTTGAAACCATATTCTTTATCAATTTTGAGTATGAGTGATTTCCTCTCCTTATCTTGGCCAAAGTTTCTTTATTGTATAATTTTTCTGACGTTTTATAGATTTATATGGTGCCACCAAAAAACAACTGTAAAGATATTTTATAGTAATAAAGGATTCCTCTGTCTCATTGAGTTTCTTTTTTTTCCTTTATTCTCAGTGGTTTCATTAAACTGGTGCTTCAGAATTTCTCATATGGAGCAAATGAAATGTATAAAGCCTGTTTTCTCAGTGAGACAGTGAAGCATCTTCAGAAGTTCATCCCTGAAATCACCACCAGCGACGTGCTTCGGTAAGGAAAAGTGGCAAGGGTGGTAAACTTGGGAGGCGGGGCTGGCTGGCGCTGGCTCTTCTTCAGGCAGCACAGTCTCTGAACCTTTGCTCTCTTTCCCCAAGAGAGGTGAATCCCTTTTGCATTACTGCATCACAGCCCTTAGAGCTGGATCTTTATAATTATTTACCCCTCTTGTTGTTGTTGTTGTTATTGTTTTGAGACAGGGTCTCCCTAGCTCTGGCTGTCTTGGAACTCTCTGTAGACCAGGCTGGCCTCGAACTCACAGAGATCCACCTCCTTTGCCTCCTGAATTCTGGTTTAAAGATGTGTGCCACCTCGATTGACTCTTAAAAACCCTTAGACACTTACGTCTTGGTGTTCTTTTCTACTTACAGATTTGTTTTATTTTCAATGGGGGGTGGGGCACAAGTGCAGGGGCCAGAGGAGACCAGAGGCCTTGGAGCCCATGGGGCTGGAGTTGCCCATAGTGGGTGTTGGGAATCAAACTCAGGTTAAGAGCTCTTAGCCACGGAGTGATCTCTCCAGCCCCTCTACTCTGTTTGTGTTAGGTCCAGTTCTGCCTCTAGGACAGAAGTGGGAAGTAGTGTGGTAACAATCCATCTAAGTCCTTGCTGCAGGCTGTCAGGAAAAGTTTGCTCTTTTTTTTTTCCATTTTATTTTTCTTAGAATTAGAGAGTTTCTGGACTTGATGTGTAGATTATCTGAATATCATCCAAGCCTGTGTGTTTTTCCTCTGTGGTGATATTTTTAGTGTCATGCCAGTTGTGCGGCCTAACCAGCGGTGTGCTTTGAGGTGCTCATGCTGTCCTATGCTGTACCCCTCCATGATGCTCCAGAGCGCCAAATGTCTACTCTGAGCAGCTGTTGAAACTAGCCTGGTGTAATGTGTCAGCGAGCTCCACTGTGTATCTGGAAAGAGTAACAATCACGTCAGCTGTTCCCCTTGGGGGTGGGAGACCTTCTTGTTCGAAATCTGTCTGTATCATTCTGCGACTGTTCTTCTTGACTCTTTAGAAGAACTATTAATAACCCAGTTCACATTTTCTTTCTTATCTCTCCTTCTACACCTTCTGAAACAGACAGGATAAACATATCGAGGCTTTATTTTCTTGCGCTCACTTACACACAGAGCCTTTTATGTTCTCAGAGGTTTACCGTTGCAGACTTCTAATGTCTGAAAATGCGCTGGTTGAATCGGTTTTCTATTACTGTTGCTAATACTCTTTGGACAAGTGGGTATCTAGAATTCTGTATCAAAACTGTGGCAGTGACTTCACTGCCCATATTCAGTTACCACCCTTTTTAGAGGCCTGGGGCAAAGCCATGCATGGGTGCATGTGGGGCAGTCAGCTCAGTCACAGGTGAGTTCCCCTGCAGACAGAGATGCTGAATGTGTTTAGCCATCCTGTGTGTTCTTCCTCTTGATTGGTTCTGATTCTCTAGCTATTAAACTCAGGAATTTACTAAACACAAAGAAGATGCATTTGATATCATTTACATGAGTTGAAAAACAAGGGCAATGTTACATATTATTTATGGATCACTGTGAAAATAAAAAGGAATCTTAGAACTAATAAGTACCTGATTCAGGAGAGAGACTACCTCTAGGGAGGGAAGATCAGGATCTATGAATACCGCATGGACCGCTACCATTTCTCTACTGATTCGCTTCTGTACATATGCCTGAAATGTTAACTAATAATAAGATCAGTAGTAATTTTCACAGCTTGAAGCCTCAGTCCTGCCTTGTCTTATTTGTCCTGCAACCCAGTGTATTCCAACCGTAATTGTCCTGTCAGTAGTGTGTCATAAGCATATAAGCAATGTCAGATAGTAAAACTGACAGAGCATACATTCATGAGGACCTGAGTTGGGTCCTCAGCACTGCAAAGGAACAAGCTAGTAGGAGCCACACTTGGTAGGTTGTGTTACTCTGAAATGGTGCCCTTAAATAGCAGTAGCTACCGAAGGACATTCATCTTGATTTTTAGTGCTTAGCAAGGCATTGTGGGCAATAATTTGCTATTGTACATTAGACTGGAATGTGAAGTTATTATGTTAGCTATAGCATAAGGTGTACAAATGTATCGTTAAGTGATCTGTCACCAAGGCTCTTAATATTAGCTCTAAGCTCCTTAAGATGTTTTCTGATAAATACAGCACATACATGTCAGTGCTGCTGCAGTTTGCCAGCACCGTAAGAATGTAAAAAGGTGAAGTCATATATGCAGTGATTCCCCTTTCCCAGTGTGTCATTCTGTTAAATGTATTACTAAGGAATTCAGAAGGAAAATTTCAGAATGAAAACTATATTATGTCATTATAAATTTCAGCGCAAAACACTTCTATATAACCTTGGTGTTATTGAAATTTTGCACTAGATAATTCTTTTCTGTGAGACCCCTCTAGCTCGTTGCAGGATATTTAATAGCACCCCCCCCCCCCCGGCATTTGTAACAATCCAGAATGTCCCTATATATTGCCAGTATCCTCTAGGGGGCAGAATTTCCTTGATTGAGAACCACTAGTCTAGAGAATTAGGTAACCCACACTACAAAATTCAGAGAAAATAAAAGAAAGATCTTTGAAATATATATAGCCAATATTGAGGGAAAACAGGGATATTCATATCCCCAAAACAGAAGTTGAAAACCCATTTGCAAGAGGAGCTGCTCCCGATGCTGCCCTAGAACAGGAGGGGCGATCTTAGTAAGTGAGAGGCTTGGGTTACCGGTCTTCTTTGCCTTTCTTATTTACTTCATTCTTTTACAATTTCATACATGCGTAGAACGTGTTCTGATGACTTTCTCCCTCAGCCTTCTTCGTCTCTTTTTTATTCCTGTCAACCCCTTTCCTTGGATTCATGGTTTCTGTTTTGTTTTGTGACTCACTGACTTTAATCAGATCTGACTGTGAACTTTGTTTCGGAGCCTTGTGGGCGCACTAGTGGGCCCACAGCTGAGAGCAATGGCCCCTCTTCTCCCAGAATTACAGGAACCACTAGTTCAGCAGTGGAGTAGGGCCCAACTGTTAAGACCTTGTGCAGACCCGGTGCAGGCAACCGCAGTTGCAGTGAGTTGTGATGCCGACTGCTGTGTTGGGCTCAGGGGGTGGTATTTCTCCCTGCCTTACATCCTTCCCTTTCAGTTAGGTTTTCAATTAATGTATGATTCACATGCAATAAAATATGCACATATTAAGTGCTCAGTGAAATTTAAAAGTTGTATTGTGTCCATCGCACAAAACAAGGTAATGGCATTAGGGACTTATATTTTAATTTTTCCCTAGGTAGTAGAAAGGGGACTTTTGATAAATGTAAATAGAAAGTTAGAACCTAATGCATTCTTTTTATTTTATCTATTTATTCATTTATTTATTTATTTTGAGACAGGCCCTGTCTGTCCTGGAACCCTAAGCAGACCTTTGAATTCACAGAGATCCACCTGCTTCTGCCTTCCAAGTGCTGGGATTAAAGGCATGCACCACTGTGCCTGGCAAAACTGAGGATCTCTTAGTAAAAACATGATCTAGAAAAAAAATATCTCCCTTTGTACCAAAATGTATTAAGGAATTTTGTCTGTCTGGCCTAGGGAATTAGGATGTGAGAATGAGAATTTAAAGTATAAGGACATAAACAGAGAAGCTAATTTATGAATGGACCCAGACATTTTTGATCCTGCATGAATCTCAGTCTGTATCCCCATCCCCACTCTCTTCCCTGTCCCTCTGTCTGTAAATTAGAAGAGAGTAGAAATTTGAAGCCAGTCTGGTTGATACAGACTGAATATTGGCAATACTAAGCACGTACTATTTTATTAATAAGCATAGTTTTATACACATTGATATCAAATGGTATGCCGTGAGGGTTGTGCCTTAAATTCATTGGGAAAAAGGAATGTTGCTTCAGGGTATAGATAAAACAAGAATGGTTATGTTTGTATAATTGTTGAATCATTTATCATACAAAATGTTAATGGTAATTCATACAAAGAAGTCTTTTTTTTTTTTTTTGCTTTTATGCGTTTTTTAAAGTTCCCCTCAGAACACCTGGCAGAAACACATATAAGACCTGTACCGAGGAACTCACCTAGCCACACTCAGGCCCACAGGATCCCCCAGCTAAGGTCCCGCTGAGACTCAGAATCAGGTGAGAGTCAACGGAGCAAATCTCAAACGTTCCAGCATACAGGGCTGCCCTATGAGTGGAGCGGTAGAGCGCTTTCCAGTCCACCCCAGGTACAGGGGTCCATCCCTAGCGCCTGCTGGGGTGAGGAAAGATGAGTCCAGATAAAAACCGTAGTTTCATAATCCAATTTTGTTCAAAATTAGTAAGAAAAATAGCTGCTCCTTCACGTCTGGAAATTAGGTTGGAATTGTTTACCTTCTTCATAGCAGCACACCCAGGTTACATGTGTTACTACAGATTTAGATTGGCAGTAGGTCCCATGCTGAGCTATCCTATGTAGGACTAGTCCAAGATGTCAGTTACAACTTTTCATAGCTTTTTCCCAGCCACAGTATATCTGTTATATGACAATAATGCAATACAGGGATCTCAGATCTAAGAATGTAAGTATAGATTCAGCTGATACTGTTTCTGGACATATTTTAGTATCTAGCAGGTACCTTGCCATTATACTTAGCTACAAATAGCAAGCACTATATTAAACATAATTGAATTCATAGTTATTAGTTTACTAAATCATTCTTTTAGTTCTTAAAAAATCATTAAAAGCCGGGTGGTAGTGGTGGTGCATGCTTTTAATTCCAGCACTCTGGAAGCAGAGGCAGCAAATGGATCTCTGTGAGTCTGAGGCCAGCCTGGTCTACAGAGCTAGTTCCCGGAGGACGGGCTCCAAAGCTACAGAGAAACTCTGTCTCGAAAAAACAAAAACAAATAAACAAACAAAAAAAAAAACCGTAGAGGTTAAAAAATATAGTGTGTAGCCTTATTGAATGGATGCCTGTAATCTGCAACACACAGACCTAGCCATGGAGGTGAGGTAGGTGTTAGACAAGACATCATCTGCCCTCAAGGCATTTTGGTTTATCTTGCCTAAGGTTTTAAGTTGTAATACTTCCCTGAAGCTGAAGTCTTCTGAAAGGAAAGGCTGCTCATAGCCCTGCAGGCAAGAGCCACAGGGTTTCCTAAGGTGCTGGAATGAGGTCTAAAGAGTTTAGTGTCTTAGGCATTTCATGCTAGTTTACAGAGGAGAGTAACTTTACACGGAGCTCTGAACACCAGTGAATGTCTTCTGAAGACACAGAACAGGATGACGAGAACCCATGGCCACTTTAACCAGCAACAGCATCCTTTGCTAAGACACCCAAGGAGTGCTGCTGGCGAGGGAGGGAGATAAGCCGCAAAGAGCACCAAGGAGGGACCCACACTGACACGCATCTGTGCGCTCAGAAACGGTCATATTGGTGCCATTCTTTTTGGGCTCCAATTACTGTAGCAGATGTTCCCCTGGAAATTCTCCCAACCCCAAGTCTTGATTCTCTAGGGCCAATCATTTACCTTTATCATACAGTTTCTCACTCTTGTAGTCTTACTTCATGCTGTGAGCAGTATAACTGAATGGTTGGGGTGAGGTACTTGATGTCTTCATGTTTCTTTGAGGTGACATACGTACGTGAGCAGCCTCTCAGCATGGTTGTAAGGACAGATGAGATGATAAGCGCTTGGTCAATGGTGGCTAACTTTGTCTTTATCCTTGTCCAGCCAGGCTGAGTTCTAGAGGACAGTGTTATCCTTGTTGCTCTTTGTAGCCTCAGGTTCTTATCTGAGCTGAGAATCAATAAAAACTGTTCATGATTGCCTGGCTTCTTGTGTCTTGATTTTTTTTTCTCACTTTGCTTTGAAAGTGAACGCTGTCAAAGGAGATGATTTTGGATTCAAAATGCATTTAATTCAAACTTCATCTGTAAATTTTGACTGTTTTATAAAACAGCAGAAATCTAAGTCTAGAAAACCTCATATGTTACAAAACAGAATGTTGGCTGGGGATAAACTGGGCATGGTAGTACAAGCCTATAGCCCCAGCACTCAGGTGGTAGAGACTAGGATCAGCAACTCAACGGTGGAGAGTGCTCCAGCTCTCTGACTGACCATGACCATCCCTAGTTAGTCCCCAAGATGCCTGTGGACTTGAGTGGGAAGATGCTGAGCAATGAGAATTTCAGAGAATACCTGGTTGGGCTCTGTGTCAATGTGACTCTCTAGAAAACTGCCAACTTGCCAAAGCCAGACAAAGGCAACCATACACTGGGCACTTTTCAGACTTCCAAGTGTGAGGAGGATCTGACAGGCATATGGCTCCAGGTGCATGATTGTATAGTGAGCTGGGATAGGAACAAGCTTCAGTGTGTGCGGAAAGCTGAGGGGCGTGACTGACCCCAGTGGATGGAGGAGATGAGAGCACAGGGGTGTGGTCAAGGATGGACACTGAGCAAGCCGAGCAGATAAACCTTGGTCTTGAGGAAGAAGTGTCCCCTGGGGCCTGTGTTCAGGATCCCTCTTCTGCCCAGCTTGGGGTGGGAACAGTCAGCTGTCCCAGGCATCTGCCTGCGGGGTCCGTCTCTTCACCTCATCTTAAAATGAAGCTACCCCAATACAAGTGAAATGTTTAAAAGTGAGTTTTAAAAGGCTCAAGGTCATCCTTGGCTGCACAGGAATTCAAGAAGAGTAGCCAGGCTGCATGACCCAAAACTAAATACAGGCAGGTATAGTGACTCACTGCTTAATCCCAGCACTCTGGAACAGAGGCAGGGGGATCTCCGTGAGTTTGAGGCCAGCCTGGTCTACATAATGAGTTCCAGGATGGCTAGGGCTACATAATAAAACCTGTCTCAAACAAAACAAACATACGAAAAGCCGAACCTGATGAGCTGACTCACTATACTATTAACATGTTGCTGAATTAATTCATTTTTGTACTTGCCATTTCTTTTTAATTAATTGAAGGTTTTCTGAGTATTGGAGGTTAAACTATTAAGAAATGTTTAAAAATCCAGATTAGAATCTATTATTTTTCTTTATAAGTTTTAATAATATTTTATCAAGACAAAATATAAAATACAGTAGACTAGATGAAGCATGCAGCGGGATCCAGCTCCTACTTCTCCTGCTCTCTCTCTGCTGCTGATACTGATTCCTATGATTGCCACTGATTGATTTCTAGAATAAATTTACTTTATGATTTTAAATTTAAAAATCTATTCTGATTGAAGGTGAACTTTGTCTGCTGCTTTAGGAAAGAGCAGATATTTATAAGTAATACAATTATTTGGATATTTATTTGAAAGCCTTTTAAAAATTATTTATTTACTTATATCTTATGTATACTGGTGTTTTGCCTGCGTGTGTGTCTGTGTGAGGGTTTTGGAGTCCCTGGAACAGGAGTTGCAGACGGTTGTGAGCTGCCAGCCATTTGTGTGAATAAAGATTTTATTACCTTAAGGATATTCTGGAAACTTGTAGACTGCCCTGTCTCTTTGGCTCAGATGATTAACACTTTGTTTTTTGCTTCTGCAGAGGCCCAGCTGGAGTACGAGCCCAGGCCTTGGACAGAAATGGAAATCTGGTAGACGACTTCGTGTTTGATGGAGGAGCTGGGGAGATTGGTGATCGCGTTCTTCACGTGAGAAACGCGCCTTCTCCCGCTGCCACTTCTTCCCTGGCGATCTCTAGGATGATTGCAGAGGAAGTGCGGCAAAGATTTAAGTTATGAGCGGCGGAGGGAGCTGCGTTTGCGTCATAGTCCCTGCACGAGCAACAAGGAGCTACCAGTTGTGTTTTTAAATTAAATTAAGAAGATTATTTTAAAACTACACTTTTTAGGCTAAAATAACCATTGACTTATTAACAGGATATAACAGATATAATTTTTAAAAATTTAGGTCCATATTCTTATGAACAAAGAAGCAAAGTGCATCTGTACCTGTTCTGAAGCCTTGAGTTTGTTAGGGATTTACCCAACCCACCGTGATTTAGGAAGGACTTGGGAAGGGGGCATAAAACATGAACCGTTCCATAATCAGTGTTTGGCTTTATAATACTTTTTTTTCTTTCCTGGAAAAAAAATATGTCAAAGTATATTATAGGGTGTGACATTCTTTTAATCTGAAGAGTCAAGAAAGCTTACATTATTTTGTGATTTTTTTTTTAATCTGGAAACTAAAAATGCTTGATTTTAAAATTATTTTATAAAGGAATACATGAAATTTCACATTTCTAAGTAGCATAAACCAACCCAGCCCTTTGCACTCAGTCTCTTTGTAAGTCTCTAATGTCTGGTGTGGCATCACTTCGTCAGCATAGCAGTGTGCCTGTGTGCTTGTGGTCTACGCTACAGCTCCCTGTGGCCGAGAAACGCAAGTCCCTGAAAGGACCGTGTTTTATAAGAGCATTTTAAATCCTGACACTGAGTGTAGCACTGCATAATTTTAACCAGTTATTTATCCCACTCTGTTGTTTGGTCACACTGAGGGTCCCAGGATGTTGGCCAGGATTACTGATGGTTTATACCTATGTGGCTTTTCAGAATTCCTATCTAACTTGGAGGCATTCACTTTTGTAAGCCGTGAAAGTGCCTTATATTCTTCATATGTACTTCATGAGCATGTAAGTTGGCACCAAGTGCCATATTGAATACTCTGTGTGTGTGTGTGTGTGTGTGTGTGTGTGTGTAGTGCCATACTGTACTGTATTGTGTGTGTGCATGTGTGTCTTAGCTTTAGAAATGTAAGTGAAAAACTGGCAACTTGGCCGTGGAATCAGAGCCGGCACTTAGGTGAGAGGCTTCATCCCTTCTCTCACATGTGTTCTCTCAGGGTTAATCTTTCATCTTCCTCACCAACGCAGTGAGGTGGGCCTGAGAAGGCTGTGTGTGTTGATAGGAAAACCTTTCCTTTTTTATTTTCTCTCCACTCTGGCCCTTGGTGGTTACATTTATTAAGCTATCTCATCCATTAATCTGAAAGGATACATATTATGATCTTCAGTTCAAGAGGCAGCACATCCCAGGTAAGTAGATGAGGCAGTTATGCAAGACATGGGATGGGCATATTGAAACATTTAGAAATCATTTATGGAGGCAACAAACCCTAATGGTTCTCCATAACAATAGATTTCCTACTAGAAATGCCCTGCATGGAGTGCTTCTCTGTTCTAAGACTTCTAAGGGATATCACATTACGTGAAGATTATTTTACTTTGTAAATAAGATGAGAATATTTTCCTTTTAGATGTGGCGAGAGAAGTGTGCAATGGTTCTCTTCTTCATCATCTGTGAGATCTTGTGCACACGCACTAAGCTGTGAAAGACTAAAGTTACAAAAATAACTGTCATGATTGAAGCATCCTTATCCTTTTGGGTATGCACTGTATGCTCCAAAATAAAAGAGAGAATTTTGGTGAAATATGTCAGTTATTCTGTTTGTAAAATATTTGATATTTATGTCAGTAGGATTTTTTGTTAAATACTGATATATAAGAATTTTGTGTCTTTCTAAGAAAAGAAAAATGTATATTAGTATTACAATACTTTAATGATCTTTGCTGTTATGATCATATTTTACATTAAAACATTTACTGAGCCGGGAGGTGGTGGCGCACATCTTTAATCCCAGCACTCAGGAGGCAGAGGCAGGCAGATCTCTGTGAGTTCGAGGCCAGCCTGGTCTACAAGAGCTAGTTCCAGGACAGGCTCCAAAGCCACAGAGGAACCCTGTCTCGAAAAACAAAAAAACAAACAAACAAACAAACAAAAAACCATTTACCGAGGAGCTGGTGTGATGGCTTAGTGGTTGAAAGCACTGACTGCTCTTCCAGAGGACCGTGGTTCAATACCCAGCACCCACATGGCAGCTCACAACTGTCTGTAACTCATGTATGTGGTCCACAGACATATGCAGGCAATACACCAATGCACATAATAAACACATAAACAAACAAATAAATAAAATCTAAAAGATACTTTAAGAAGTAAGTTGCCAAGCAGTGGTGGCCCTTTAATCCCAGCACTGGGGAGGCAAAGGCAGATGGATCTCTGTGAATTTGAGGTTAGCCTAATCTACAGAGCAAGTTCCAGACAGCCAAGGCTACACAGAGAAATGCTGTCTCAAAAAAACAAAACAAAACAAAAAGAAAAAGTTTACTGAACTGGATACGGTTCTTACATAACACTTTCTTCCAAGATTGTAACATTCCATCCTGCAGGGAAGTTCCTTATGCAAGAAGGTAAACAAACAACTCAAAATGGCTTAAGGAAGTCCCTGAAACTGACCAGATTTGCTCAGCCCCACCCAGCCACCCTAAACAATAAAATTCCATCTCCATGGAAGAAAGCTGAGCTGCAACAAAGACTCTCAGATGAGCTCAGCTGCCTGGAAGAGTTACTGTTAAAACCAGATGAGTTACTTTAAAGAGACTTCAATCTGTCAAGCTATGTTCAGGCTGTGTAGTGCGCTCCAGGTTCCCAATGCTGCCACCCATGCTCGAGTAAACCTCAGTAATGTAGCTGTCTTTGAGTCACTTCTGCTCTTGTAAGCAACTCCTCACTCATATTTCTGTAACTGACCCCATTAAAACCAATTGGTTCACCAGATTGGACTTGGTAGACTCTGAACTTTGGTCTGTGGTGGGTTTCCTGTCTGGAGTGAGAAGACCTGTGTGTTGCATCTCCTCAGGACAAATGATATCACCCAACAACCCTATACTAGGTAAACAGTCGTAACTGTAGATAAACCTTTAAAATTCCTCCTGACACTAGGTCTAATAGTGCATGCCTGTGATAGCACTCAGGAGGCTGAGGGAGGAGGGTCACAAGTTCAAGGCTAGACTGGGCTGTGAAGTTTGACTCCTGCCTCAAGACTGTAACAAGAGTGCTTCTGTATTTGTGAATAAGATATAGAAATTTATATTTTGGGTGATAGTAAAGCATCTTATATTTTAGCTTCAGGGTGCTTAGTTTGTGGGGAGCTCTCATGTATATTTTTAGTGTTTCATGTTGTGTAACTTAGCTCTTTTATTCATGCATTTATGTGTGTATCAGAGTCCTTCCCTTGATCCTCTTGGTTTTGCATTGTTGGAGCAGTGCCATCGCTGTTGGCATAGTTCCACTTTTCCTGAGGCCTTCTGGAGATCTGCCCACTAGCCTATGGGATAACCTCAACTCTTAGAACTTTCTTCAAAAGATAGTGGGAACTTTCTTCAAAAGATAGTGGTTTATTTTGCCAAACCCTGGCATGTGGACGTCTGTCGGGCCTTCACTGGAGGCTATCCAACCCTAATGACTGCAACTGTGAGCTCTTCCTGCACGTGTGGACCAGGTTGTATGGTGTGTGAGTTCTTTGTACATGTGTGAACCAGGTAGTGTGTGTGCACATTTGAAGGCTGACTTTGGCCTCTGGCGCCCTTCTCTGGTCAGATGTTTCCTCATCTTTCTGAGTATATTTATTATCTAAATGTAAACATTTTGGAGGAGCAATTGTGAAATCAGTTATTGGATTTTTAACTTTTTTTTTTTTTTTACTGTGTATGCATGTGTAAGTTGTTATGCCGTGCCGTGTGCATGGTGGTTGTAGAGCTCTTTAGTCGGCTTGTTCCTTCCATGTTTACTAGGGTCTGGGGGTTGAATGCAGGCTTGGCAAGCTCTTTCACTCAGGGAGCCATCTCATTAAACTCACTTAGTTTTTATATAAGGTGAAACAGAAAGAAAAAATGCCTAGGAATTTTTCCCAAATGGTTTGTACCCACTGAAAGGTTAAAGAATGGAAACAAAGACCCAAATGTCTGAAAGGAAAAACAATGCTGACACCAGCAGGCTCTACTTCCTGCCTTCAAGTCCTGCAAAAGGTCTTATTCTCTTTGGTGAGTGTCACCTTCTACTATAAAGAGGCTCTCACATCAAAGTTACATTAAGATTCTTTTTGTGGAGCTGGAGAGATAGCTCACAGGTTAAGAGCACCGGCTACTCTCCAGAGGTCCAGGGTTCAATTCCCAGCAACCACATGGTGGCTCAAAACCATCATATAATGTTATATGGTGCCCTCTTCTGGCCTGCAGTCATGCATGCAGGCAGAACACTGTATATATCATCATCATCACCATAGCAATAAATAATAATAAAGCTTCTTTCTTGGTCTTGTGGCTAAAAATGAGGATTTTTGCCTTTTAGACGCAGCGAGGGGTATGTAATGGTATGCCCGAGCTGCTTAAGGAGAGCCCCTTTAATTCAGCAGATCTGAGGGACAGTGCTGAGATGTCTGCCTTTAATCCCAGCAGAGGCAGAGGGCCAGGCCAACCAGAGCTATGTAGTGAGACCAAGTCTCAGAAAAATAGAACAGATATATTGGTAGAAAACCTTGAATTTCAGCCGTGTTTTACTTGTCTTTGACTATCTTTAAGACGACCTCTTTTAACTTCGGTGCTCTGGAGCAGTGACTGGGTAGGTCAAAGGGTGGTAACAGTGTTGCTTTTTTCCTCCATGTCCTTTGATTTAATTTTGCTTGAATTTTTTTTCCACCGAGAATATAAGATATATTTTGATACCTATATTTAGTACACCTAGTAATTAAAAGTTATGCAAAGTACTAATATTTGGGGACAAACAAATGTTTTTATTTTCCTTTTACTGAGTTCCTTATTCTGGAATCAGGGACCATGTACATATAGGATTGCTGACAAGTCTCTGGTTTGGATCTGTACTGAGTAGATGATGAATTCACTGTTGTTCATAGCTTAACTTAATAACTGACAGGACTTGGAAAGATTTTATTATATAACAAGAGCTTAAACAGCATCTTTCCTTTCCATCTGTATGATAGGAGCTGGTGTCTGCGGCAGCAACTTATAAAAACTGATTTTCGTCTTGTAGTAGCAGCAATATTTAGATGATGGCATGACCTCATTACCATCCTCAGAGCAACTGGAACATTATTTTTATTTAAGAGCAGTCTGTATGTAACATAAAGATTGCTTGCTTTAGCCGGGCGGTGATGGCGTGCACATTTAATCCCAACACCTGGGAGACAGAGGTAGGTGAATCTCAGTGAGTTTGAGGCCAGCCTGGTCTACAGAGCAAGTTCTAGGATAGCCAGAACTGTTTCACAGAGAAACCCTGTCTGGAAAAAAAGCAAAAACAAACAAACAAACAAAAAAATTACTTTTCTTTCTTTTTGGGGGTTGGGAGTAGAAGGCATACAATTAATCAATCCCTTGGAATTTCATTGAAAATTGTAGTTGCCTGGTGTAGGAGGTCCTTCTGTATTTGTGTTGCTTTCATTGCTTGAATAAAGAAACTGCCTTGGCCTTTTGATAGGGCAGAAATCAGGTAGGCAGAGTAGACAGAACGAAATGCTGGGAAGAAGGGCAGTGTAGCAGACACCATAAAACTTCTTTCTGAGACTGATGCTGGTTAGGATCTTTCCCGGTAAGCCACGACTTCGTGGTACACACAGATTAATAGAAATGGGTTAGATCAAGATGTGAGAGTTGGCCAAGAAGAGGCTAGATATAATGGGCCAGGCAATAATTTAATTAATACAATTTCTGTGTGGCTATTTCGGGGGTTAAGCTAGCCGGGCGCTGGGAATGTGGCCCGCCTGCTCCCCTTACTACAGTTGCCCCTTAAATGGTTAACCAATCATGTATGTATAAAAATAATTAAAGAACAAAAGACTATGACTGTGGAAGAGAATGGGGGAGTTGGGAGGGAAAGTTGATATATTTTTCATTAACTAAAAAGCAAATTATAGTTGCTGTTGGAAAGACATTTTTGACATCAGTCTCTTGCAGGGGGCTATGGTTTTGACAAGCTTGAGCATCCAGTGAAGGTCACAGGGGAAAGATGCTTTCTCGCCATGCCTTCTCCAGCTTCTTTCAAGCAGGTGGCTGTGAGTGGACTAAAGCTGTGGTAGGGAGCCATGGAAATGAGCAACAATAACATTCCTCCCTGTGGTGTTGCTTTGGCTTGCTACAGACTGGCAGCGCTTGTAACTTTGAGTAAACTGAGGAAGTATGAAATAGTAAATGGGAGAAATGTCAAATAAATCCTTGAGAATTTTTTCTGTGGGAGAATATTAGTAGTAAAAATATTTAACTGTCTTTTAAAATAAAAAATGTCCTTGGGACGTCCAAGTTATTTTCCTAAATTCATCTTTTTGGAAAATTTTTAAATAGCAGACAAAATCATTACTATGTAATTAGTGCCTTTAAGGTCAAGTTTGTGTTGAGATTTTTTTGTTACCCCTTTATAGTATATATTTTAATATTTTCTGTTTTAATGCTTGAAGCAAAAGTTTATGTTCTGACTGAAAATTGTTCATTAAAAATGACGTAATCAAGGCTGGAGAAAAGACTGACAACTTGAGCTTGACGCTAGGCCCCGTGGGCTGGAAGGAAAGAACCGACTCTTTACACATGCATGGGCTGGGTGCAGGGTTTCACACACAGAGACCAGCTACAGAAATGCTTAAAAGATGACCTAATGGTATGAATAAATGATACATTCATGAGGATGAAAATTCAAATGCTACAAAATTTCTAAGTGAAAATTCTGCCTCTGTTCCTGCCACCTGGTTTTCATCCTTATGCTAACAAAGAATCCTATGTTGGCTTGTAGGCATTATATTTACATACATAAAAATGCCACCTACTTAAAGAAATACGAGAGGTATCAGTCTGCATATTACTGTGTTTTTACTTTGACACATGTCTTGGAGAATGTTTTACAGAAGCCTGTTTTTTATTTTTATTTTTTTGTTTTTTTAAAGCCTTGCGTTGGGAGGCTGGAGCAGCTGCTCAGCGGTTGAGTGTGTTTACTGTGCCCAGTAGTACTGGCGCACACCTTTAATCTGAGCACTTGGGAGGCAGAGGGAGGCAGATCTCTACGAGTTGGAGGCCAGCCTGGACAACTGGTATGGGAAGCCCTTCTATATGTGTGTTGCTTTTATTGGTTAATGAATAAAACTGCTCTTGGCCAATGGCTTAACAGAGTAAAGCCAGGTGAGAAATCCAAAGAGAGATATAGAGACAGGGTAGGCAGAGTCAGGGAGATGCCATAGGAGACAGATGCCGCAGGAGACAGATGCCTCCGCCAGAGCCCACTGAAACTTGCCTGGTAGGCCACGATCTCGTGCTGATGCACTGATTAATGGAGATGGATTAGTTTAGGATATAAGAGCTAGCTAACAATATGCTTAAGCTCTTGGCCAAACAGTATTGCAAATAATATAGTTTCTGAGTGATTATTTAGGGTCTGGACAGCTGGGAACAAATGAGTGGCCTCCGCCAATAGACAAAAGGCGAGTTCCTGGACAGCCAGGGCTGCAAAGAGAAACCCTGTCTTAAAGCAAAGAAACAAAAAAGAGTGCTTACTGATCTTGCAGAGGACTCTGGTTTGGTTCCCAGCACCCAGATAGTGGCCCACGACTATTCTTAACTCCATTTCCGGGAAATTCAAAGTCCTCTTGACCTCCGTGGGCACCAGGCTAGCACGTGGTACACATACATATTCGAAGACAAAACACTGATCGGTACAATAAAAATAAATCTTTAAAATATAAAACCTTATTATTTGACTTGCTATCATTTATTACAATATTATATTCCTAGTATTCTGTAAAATGCTGTGTGTGTGTGTGTGTGTGTGTGTGTGTGTGTGTGTGTGTGACTATAATAACACTGCAGTGGATAACCTTGCCCCTGAGTGATTACACATACAAGCAAGTATGTCTCTGGGACATATTTCTGGAATTTGCTGGGTCAATAGTTGTGTACCTTTGAAACTTTGACAGGTGTCATGTAGCTTGTCTTTGCTATCATTATAACTAAGCTTTCTGATCTAACAGGAGGAAAATGGCAACAATATGAGTTTGTATTTCTCCCAATATGAATGAAATTTAGTATTGATGTTTAAGAGATAACATATTTCCTTTTTCTGTGAGATAGCTTTTTCATTGTTTTGGTTGGTTTATTTATTTATTTTTTTTAAAGATTTATTTATTTATTATGTACACAGTGTTCAGCCTCCATGTGTGCCTACAGGCCAGAAGAGGGCACCAGATCTCATTACAGATAGTTGTGAGCCACCATGTGGTTGCTGGGAATTGAACTCAGGACCTCTGGATGGTTGGTTTATTTTTTCCGTCATTTTTCCCCCTTGGGGCTTAATCCCACTATTCAGAGGATCACATCTATAGATTAGGGAAATCAACTCAGAAAATGAATTGCTATAATTGTGTTTTTTTCTAGTTTATCATTATTGCCTTATAGCTTGGCTTGTGGGATTTTTTCTAGGCATTAAGAAATAGATGTATCAGTCTAGATTTCTGTGTCATATTAAAAGGTTTTTTTCTTTGTCTGCTTTTAGGTCATAAACCCTTTTTGTACATGTGAATCTTTGACATATTGCGATTTTTTGGCTGTGTAGAATGTGAGATATGGATTCAACCGCTTTTGTTGTTGTTTTTAAATGGCCACTTATCTAGTTGAGAAACTTTCCCGGTGTCATTCTTGGATCCTCCACATCACGTGGATCACATTTCTGTTTGCCTAGCCCAGAGCTCACAGGGCAGATGCCTGCAGAGACTCGGCAGGTTACATAAAAGGGGGAAGAGAGCCAGCTAGGGAGGAGAGCCAACTGGAAATGGGCGGCACACTTGGGTAAAGAGGACAGTCTCTCTCCCGCCTGTTGGCTGCTTCTTCACACAGATGCAGTAGGCCACGGTGTTGCCAGGTCTTTGTGGAAAGACGCTGAAGATACACTTTAAAAAAAGTAAGCTGTTGACTTTAAAATGGTAATAGCAGTTTAAAAATTTTAATACTGGCTTGGCAAAAAAAAAAAAAAAAGCATCTCCAGGTCAGATTAAGCTCAGAGGAACCTTCCAATATCCTTTGCCAAGAATAAAACTTCCTACCAATGTCTTTCCTATGAGAAAATATAATCGCAGTCTGATGATTTGACAGCCTCGTGTTTCATAGCTGGGGTCTGGGAACTGTAGGGAAAATTAATGACGCTCTATAAAACCGAGTGTATTTAGTGCATGGGAATGTGGACATGGCCATTTATTAGAAGACCTTTGAAATTTTTATTATTATTGTGCATGCGTGTGAGCGCATGAGGTGGGGGGGCGGGGAGGGGAGCATGCCACATTTCAGATGTGGAGGAGTGGGTTCTTTTCTCCTTCTTGTGGGTTCCAAGGGTGGAACTTGGGTGTCAGCCTTGTGCCGGTGCCTTTACATCGATAGCCCAGAGGACATTTTTTGACACAGATTAAAAAATAAAAAATCTACCCTTCTTTGTGGAGACAAAATGGTGTATGTTTGGGAGAACAATGCTCAGCCACTGATCCTGGAACTGAGATTATGGCACAAGCTATCTTTTACAGTCCATTCTTCCCGTTCCCTTCCTCACTGCTGGTGGCTGGGTGCTTGACTGTTTACAGCCTCTTGGGAGCAATTTGTTCAGCAACTTTGGTGGGATGAAATTTGGGCTAATGAAAAAGTTTCCTGAGTTCATGCCTCTTCGACTCAGAAAAGCTTAGGGTCAGAGGATCTTTTCTGGCGCTAATTAGTATGGCTGTATCGCAGGATCTAGGTTCTGTAGAACCTGAAGTGGAAAAGATTTGAAGGACCTGATTAACAAAAGGACTATATTTGAAAGTTTTATGAAGATACCCTTTTTGATACACTTAGGTGAAATGCCTCGAACTGAAGTCATCTGGCCCCGAAACCGCGCGCTAAAACGCTCTCCAGGACCCCACAACGTGATTTTATGAAACAGCTACCATCTCCCAAGTATATAAAGGAGCCATGTAGAGCACAAATTAAATATCCCAGCAGACAAATGTCCTTCTCTCCCCACATCCGTGTACCGCCTCCCAGTGCTGCAGTCACGGCTCCCCCAGAGCTGCACCGAATCAGGCTTGTCTGCCAGGACTCAGAGCGGCGGAGTGTGTCTGGAACAGCCCCCACCCCGCCCGGCGGCGCACATTCCCCGGGAGAGACCGGCTACCCTCCCGGCCCCCGGGCCCCGCACCCGGCGCCTCGGCCCGCTCCGCGGCGCGCATGCTCCGTGCCGGCCTTCTCCCTAGACTCGGGAGTGCGAGCGCCGGGCCGTGGGGCCGGGCCGCGGCTGCTGGGACCCCGGGGCTCGGCGACGGCTAGCGCCGTGCACGCCGGACACGCGCGCCCGCTCGGCCCCGAGGGCCCTCTGGAGGTGACTCGGGCGGGCCCGGCCGGGCGGCGTCGGCTGCGCGGAGGGCGGGGGAGGCGATGAGGACACTGCGGGCCGCCGCTGTCCGCCCGCCGCGGCCGTAGCGGGAGTCGGGGCGGGGGCGAGGCCGCCGGGGCTCCGGGCTGCGCAGGCAGACAAAGGAGGAGGAGCCGTCCGGCCAGCCGCGGGGACAGCGGGGCGCTTCCTCGGGGCTGCGGGGCCGCCAAGCCTCGGTGAACGCCCGCCCGCCCGCCCGCCGGCGCCGCCCCCGAGCGCTCGGCCGGAGCGGCGGCCCGGGCGGGAGGCGGCGGCCCGGGCGAGGCGAGGCGAGGCGGCCCGCGCCCTGCCTGTCAGGCCACGGCGCCGGCCTCCGATGCGGAGGCGCTGCGGCCGGGGCCATGCAGCAGGCGCCGCAGCCCTACGAGTTCTTCAGCGAAGAAAACAGCCCGAAATGGCGGGGACTGCTGGTCCCGGCCCTGCGGAAGGTCAGTGCTGGGGCCGAGGGAGGTGGCGCGCGCGGGCCGGCGGGCTGGGTGGGCCGGCCGCTCGCCCGCAGAACTTGTAACGGGGAGCAAGGCTCGCCTGCCCCGGGTCCCCGGGCCGAGCTTTCTCTAGCCGGGCGCCGGGTGCTTAGAATTGCCTGTTGCATCCCGAAGGACGTTTGCTCAACTTTTCTTTTCTTTTTCTTTTTGGCCTGGTCCCGGAAGGAAGGTTTTGTTATGATCATAAAACTGGATTTCATGTTGCAGGCATTTCGTCAGGCAACTTCCGCCGTTGACCAATTTGTTGTCCTCAGGCTGGATTCGGGCAAGACAAAAGTCCCGCTGGTTTTTTAGTTTCAAAAACGAATGCAGTTTCGCACCGAGGAACTACTTTTAATTAAGTTCTTTGGCGTGGGGGGGGGGTGTTCACCTCAGGAGGTTTGCTTGCCAAGGTTGCCCATTCGCTTGTGAGATAGTGCTTTTCTTTTTTTTCTTTCCTTTTCCTTTTCTTTTTTTCTTTTTTCTTTTTGGTAATATGGATGTGTGTTTCACATGTGTGAAGTGTCAGTGAGTCATAGTATTCGTTTTCCAGCTCTTGAGGTGAATCTAAAGCGCCTCTCCACTTCCTGCAGAAGTCTTACTTGAATACAGGGACTGCCTCACAAAATTTGGTCAGTTTCTTCACAGCTTTGAGAACTTGTAGTCACCTTTAAGGGACAGTCGGGGGGCGGCTCAGGCAAATCAGTCTTTTGAAGTTTGGATGCATTGCTAGGATGCATGTCTTGTATTAGTTGGTGTCAGTCTTTTCTGAAGTTAGGTAATTACACAGTGGTTTCTGTTGCTGTCGTTAAGGTCTCTTTGTAAGTCAAACACATGGGCTCAGGGTTAGTAGTCTTGCCTCCTGAACAAGGGCTGCTCCTGAGACATTTTGCCTTTTCTGCAAAATCAACAAGAATTAAAATAAAAAATAAAAGAAAACAAACCAACATCCTAGACCAACCAGAGGCTGAGCAGGGGAAGGGTGATGTCCAACAAAACAAGCTTGGTGGCTTTGAGTTTCATTCTTGGAACCCACATAAAGGTGGTAGGGTAGAACTGACTCCAAAAAGTTAAGTTGTCCTGGCTTTCATGCAGGATTCCCATCTCTCTCTCTCTCTCTCTCTCTCTCTCTCTCTCTCTCTCTCTCTATCTCTTATACACACACACACACACACACACACACATTCCAGCAGCAGCAAGCAACCACACTTGAACAATAACTCATCATGCATTTCTAGGAACAGAAAGACACTTTAATGGTAAAAACATTACCTTGTACGTTCAGAATTTTGAATTTTCCATTGACATAATTCTCAAGAGGAGGAGTTTATCGGTCTCCTTGGGGATGCACACCAAGTCATGTCAATTTAAAGAACTTGGTGGAAATGGAAAGCATGTTAAGTAGTGATAATGAACTCTATCTTGAAATAAAAGCAAAGGGGGAAATACCTAGATAGTAATTAGCCCTTCTACCTCACAGAGCGGCAAATGCTTTTATCAACTAGATCCGTGTTGGCATGCGATGCAAGAATATACCCATTAGTATTTTTGCCAGCAAAAGGTGGCTTAGACTCTATATAATCCTTGATACACAAATACAGATTTAAAATTTCAGATTAGGTCAGAAACCAAACCAGAAGTAACACCCAGTCCCAGTCTTCTGCTTTGGTCTCACTACTGTGCAGTTATGTGTCCTGTTGGGTTCCCAGGTGCTCTGTAGGCAATGCATTACTTCGTAGTAATGGAAAGAAACACATCTATGAGAATTTGGTCTTCTGTGGTGAATGTTAAAAACAGTTAATACTGATTTGCTAAGTTAGCATTATGGGATTGAAGTACATACCCATGGAAAACATTTAATTTTTAGAAAAATTTTGTTAATACAGATTCATATTTTATATGGTTTAAAGTGTTCTAACTTTATGTGGTCATTTAACATCCATTGAATACAACTTAAGTACTTGATACTATGCCAGATTCTAAGACTACAAAATGAATTTATTATTGTTATTATTTACTTTGGTTTTTCGAGACAGAGTTTCTTTGTGTAGCCCTGGCTGTCCTAGAATTCACATTGTAGACCAGGCTGACCTTGAACCTGGATCTACCCATCTATGCCCCCTGCACCCCCAGTGCTGGGATTAAAGACGCGCATGACACCCAGCTCAAAGATGAATTTTTAGAAGTAAAGTTGTTCTCCAAAGGTATTTATTATCTAGACCCAAAATTCTGTTTTAAAGGTTTGGGGGTTATATAAATGAGAAATTTTGATCATTTTTCTGTAAGGAGTTTCTCTCTGTGTGTGTGTGTGTGTGTGTGTGTGTGTGTGTGTGTAAGGAGCAGTGTTGGCTCAGTCAGATTAGTCTACTTGTACATTTTGGTGAAGTCACCAAATCATTTCAGAAAGGTGAAATCATGACTTTAATTCAGAATGTAGATGAACACATATCAGTGATTTAAACTTATTTTTGAGAGAGGGGTGCACATAGCTCAAGTTGCCCTCAAAATTGCCAGTAATGGAGGGTGACCTTGAACTTGTGATCCTCCTGTTCCACTACTGGGCCAGATTGCAGGGCTTCCTGCATGGTTGGGTAGGCACTTTACCCATATAGCCCCAGCCTTCAGTGTTTTTATTTAATGAGGGGTCTGGTAAGATGTCAGAGCCATTTGTATGACCATTTGGGTATTTATATGATACTTACTGAAGGAATATTAAAACCATTGGGTTAGATATAAAATTAGTTAATATTCTAATTAAGAACATAAAAGAGTAAGCTTTGGATATCCTTTCCATTAGATAGAAATTATTTGCATTTTGACCAGCCAGAATTCTATAAATTCATCTGATAGACTTGCTAAATAAACTAGTCAGTAGATAGTAATAAAAATTTAAGTACCACACTGAAAAGTGTCTAGCTTTGTTTTTGTTTCGGTTTTGCTTATTTTCAGGTTTTGAGTAATTTAAAGAAATGAATACTGAGTGTGCACGTTTTTGTGCATATTTAGCAAAATTATCAGTGTCAGCTTGAAATGAAAGGCTTGTTCATTTCTGCAGCACTTAACACTAAAATTGGAACAATGCATAAAATTAGTGAATTTAATTTGACTTAATGAAAGTTATTTTTAAAATGTTAGAAACAAAACACTGGGAGTGGTGGCACACACCTAGCACTTGGGAGGGAGAGGCAGGTGGATCTCTGTGAGTTCGAGGCCAGCCTGCTCTACAGAGCAAGTTTCAGGCCAACAAGAGCTACACAGTGAGACACTATATTTCAAACAACAAACAAGCAGATAAACAGACAGATAGTAAAAAAGAAGAAGGGGGAAGAAGAAGTGGTGATGGTGGAGGGAAGTGGTGGAGGCAGTGGCAGTGGTTAGGGGCATGGTTCAGCAGTTAAGAGTGCTTACTGCTCTTGCAGAGGACTTGAGTTTGGTTCCCTGCACCCACATCAGGTGACTCATGTGGGCCTGTAACTCCTGCTCCAGGAGATCTGATGCCCTCTTTTGGCCTCCACAGTCACCTGCACTCATGTGCACATCCCCACCTGCACACACATATACATAATTTTTCTAAATGAGAAAAGTAAAACCAACTGGAATACAGAGATTAGCATGACCCTTGTGCAAGGGTGACAGCAATTTTGTGATGTAGTCTCTTGAAAGAATGATATGAAAATATAAAAGTGCTGAATTTTAAAAAAACAACATTGGTGGAAGGAGAGAACCAACTCCTGCAAGGTGTCCTCAGCCATCCATGGCACAAAACCCCCATATATATAATGGACAAAATTCCACAGTTTCTTTAATAAAAGCTTCAAGTATTCATTTTACTGTGTAAAACACAGAGGTCGAAAAATGGATTTATAAGACGTAATCCTGGAAGTAGAAATGATTTTTGTTTGCTTTTTATTTAAAAAGTTTTTGGTGCTGAGACTTGACCCTTGTACATGCTAAATATATATATGCTCCACCAGTGATCAACACTCCCAGCCCCGTCTTTACCTTTAGAAAGGAAGCTTCACCTAGGGCATTAAAAGTGCACAGTTATAAGCGGGTGAAATGACTACTAATGGATGATATATGTATTGTTAACATTTCTGCTAAATTATGTATCATCCCTAAAAGAGCCAGGAACTTTATAAATGCCTTTGCCACACTCTCCAAGAACAGCGAAGCTCTCATCACTTGAGGGCAATAGAAGAACACAGTCCACTTGTAAATTCAGTTTGTTACCTTTGTGTTTAAATGCTCTTGACATTTTGTGCATGTGCTATTTGATAGTTTTTTAGACAAATCAGCACCTTTTATATAGAAAATTTGCCTTAAGATCACTTAATCAAGGTTTTGAGTCTCTTACATTTCCTTTGATTAATACGTTTCTGTATGATTTTATCAGGTTAGCCATGGAAAAGAAAATGTCTATTGTTTTATCATCTGTAGTTTCCAATATAAGAGGGAGATAGAATTGGTTGAATTCGTGAGTCTAAGTTAATTTGGGTTAAATATTGACCTTCCCACTCTGACAGTTTGATCTTAGTGATGTGAGAAAATGTCTGGGTTAATTAATAGTGTGTGGTAAAATAGTATGTGGTAAGGTAAAAGGAGGTTAGGAAATGCATTTGTGGCATCTTAGAGTCTAATGTTTTGCTTTCTGCTGCTGCTTCTTGGAGTTCATTTTTAGAAGACTACACCAGATCTTTTTTCTCCAGAAAATCTGTAGGGTGACTTGAGAAAGTAGAGTTGGTGTCACTGATGTATAACAGTCAAGGAACTATCTTTGAGGAAGCTAAATTCTGGAGATTATAGGCAACTATATTCCTGAGTGCCTTCTATGTGTCAGGTGATAGTTTTGATATTGAGGCTCTAGGAAGGATCTTTCTGTCATAAAGCTTATATTCTAAGTGGCTGTGGTAAGGACATCTGAGAGACAGATTAGCAAGCAGTTATCTGAAAGAGCATATGAATTAAAATACAATGGAAGAAAAGATTTGCAGCAAAGGGAAAGGGTAGTTAGTGGCTTGTCTTCTGAACCAAGAGAATAAGATTATATGTAGATCCAGTTAAGGTTTTCACCAGAGAGTAGGAAGTCCTAAAGGGTTATCATTCTTGTAGCAAAGTAATTAGATTAACCTGGTCATAATTGGGCTTTGGAAGGATTACACCTCCAGGTGAAATCCAGAAACTAGAGTCACAGGAGGTGTGAGGTAATGAAAGGGTCAGTCAGCAAGTGACTGTAGCCCCAGCAGCTCCAGAGCCACAACCTCCAGTGTGTCGTCCTGGCCCAGGTCATCCCACCACAGTCCTGTTGATGCCCCTGAAAGGGCTGAAGGAGAAGGACAAAGAGCCCCTCGTCACTCTTCGTCAAGGCTGGCAGTGATGGAGAAAGCATAGGAAACAGCCCCATTCACAGAGGCTCTTCATGATTCTTTGGTTCAAAGAAGTTGTGTTTAATATCACAACCATTGACATAAAAAATAAGTCCGTGAACCTGCAAAACTTGACTCCAGGGACCCACCCGCCATTACAACTTTTAACAATGAAATCAAGACGGATATAAATAAGATTGAGGACTTTCTTGAAGAAGTCTTATCATTCCCCCCCCCGCCCCGTTCCCCACCCCTACTCCAACACACCAAGTACTTAAATCTTTCACCAAAACTCTCAGTGTCAAACCCTGCTGGAATGGACATCTTTGCCAAATTCTCTGCTTATAACAAGAACTCAAAGAGAGGCTAATGGAACACTGGAGAGGGGGCTGTGGACATTGGCATAGAGGACTTCAAGCTTCCCTTCTGTCCATTTCTGACGTTAGAGGATGTCAACACATGGTGAAGGTGGTGGCCAGCAAGTACCACATGTTTCTACAGGAATGAATACCTGAGGAATGCCTACAGTGGCGATGAGTTCACCAACACATGTCCCACTGGTAAGGCAGTGGAAATTGCCTACAGCCATGTCACAAAAAAGACTTACAAAGTAAACAGCACTTTAGAGAGAGGGGCCACCCGATCCCCTAAGAATATGCTATACTAACAGACTCTTCTGCCTCCTCGAAGAACATGTACTTGCTCAAGACTTGGGTTAAGGATATTCAAAGTATAGTAGTTATCTTCAATTCTCATTCCTAAGCAGTGTTCTGCGATCTTCTACCTGGCCCACGTGCTCTGCCCATCCCCTCTCCTCCACTCGCTGCTCACCTGAGAGGCAGTTTGCTGTCACTCTGGAGCCCCGACTGTCACAGCCATTCACTGGCAGTGTAGATGGCAGTACTTGAGGGCAGTGTTCAACCATTAGAATAGCTGCTATGACCTCAGTCCACCCCACACTGGTATATAATGCCTGGTTCAAGGCATATTTATGTATTGGAGGAGAGTTGTAATACTGGGTGAGGAGGCTTGCTACTGTGTTGGACATACTGAAGTGTATTCCGTCCTGGAGTGTCCTGAAGGGAGTTGCTGTCAGAGAAGATTGCCTTCTGTAGAGACTTGCTGGTGTCTGTAGATAACTTAATTTTGCCTACAACACATATCCTTCCTATAAATTGTAACATTTGATACTTAACTTTGCCTAAAACATGTATCCTTCCTATAAATTGTAACATCCGATACTAAGTAGAAAGACAGAAGGCCCCTCCAGGGCCATTCATACATTTGCAACAGTGTTGCTGCCTTCACCTAACAGACTTTTTCTTCTTTCTTTCCTTGCCCCCTCTTTTTTTCTGTGGCATTTGGGATGGAATTCCAGGCTTTGTGCAAGTCGGACAAGCTCTCTGTCCCTGAGCGTACCATGATCCACCTCTGTCAGGTGAAGCTCTTTTTGGGGGAGGGGAGTTAACCACATATCTTCCTGTCTTTGAGCAATGCTATATACGCTGATGCTCAACTATAGCAGTCCCTTGTCTCGTATGTAAAATCTACTACAAAAATTAACCCTGGTGGTGCAGTATGACCTTATTAAAATATCAAGTACACTTTAAAAAAAGAAGAAATTTAGAAACTAATAGAGATCCTATGATTTAATTTTTTTTTAATTTTTAACTTGAAGCCTGTTCTGGATTTTCTAAAGCCACTGACTATAACAATAGACTCCACGGGAATCATTTGGAATTATTCCAAAGTAATAATGACCCAAACTGACCCAAGGGGCTCAGCTAGACTGGATGAGCATTAGGAATGCATTTTAACTTGGTGCATTTAGCTCCCTGTCAGCCATGATTTAGTAGCCTTTTTCTGTTATCAGTTTAATTTTAGTATGGTATATTTGGGGCAATAAGATTCCATTAAAATGTTTTATGCTGAGTATCCAAAGCATTACCTGTGTTACCACTTGACATAACTCAAATATATGTCTATTATATTAATTATGGCCCTTCTTTCAAGGGAACAGAAGTTTGATTATAGCCTATGTTAGGCTGCATATTTGACTAAGGGAGGAATTTTAATGGAACTAATGGATTTAGTATTTTTTCATGTAGTCATGATAAAAATTAACAACCAAAAGTTCTTTTTGTAAAAATATGTGATAAAAAGTAGAAAGCTTTTTAAAATGTATGAAGTGTTATATATTCATAGCTTAATTCACAGCTTAATGTTTAGAGGTGCAGTAACAGTGAAGATAACATTAAGGCAGTTCCAGCTGGTCCATGTCTTCTTTATCCTCCCTCCCTCCCTGTCTTCCTCCTTTCTCTTTCGCAACAGACTGCTATGTATTCCTGGGCTCATACAGAAGCCTTTAGTTTCTTTTATTAATCACTCCTAACAAAACACTTCGTAGTTCTTTTTTAATTGAGCCATTAGCCGTATTTGGCACTTGATCTCTTTCGCCTTACAAATCATTTCAAACAAACAACCAAATAAACAAGTCACTTCCAAAACTTTGAACCCTCTTGGTGTGTTTTCTCTGTCTCTTCTTCTTTCTTTCTATCTCCACCTCTCTCCTCTATAGGTCTTCTGTATTGATATCCTGCCTCCTTAACCACATCGTTTTGACCTCCGCAGAGTTGAAGACACCTCTTCCTTTATCCTCTCTCAGAGGTCCTGCTCAGCTGCAGCGCCTCACAGATTGTCTACATTTGCTGATTCCCAAACTACTTCAGTTTCTTCTGGTTTCATAATTCATTTCCTTGTCATCACTCTCCTCCCATTGCCTTTTTCTTCTCCTACCTCCCTTTTCCCCTTTGTATTTCAGATCAAACTTAAGTCTTTGTACGAGCTAATGTATCCTAGCCCTTACATACATTAAAGTTTTTTTTTTTTTTTGCTTTAAGTCCCTTTCCTAAACATCAAACTTCAAATTCTTCTGTGATATTTCCACACAGATGCTATCCCTGAAGAACTTGTTCCTTCATGTAACAGTTCCAGGTCAATAAATGGATGCTCCATTATTCTAGCCACTCAAATGAAAACTCTTGAGTTATTTTTGAATTCTCTTTTCATACTACACAACATATGTTAGCAAGCCCTTTTAGCCCTATTTCAGACTGTAACTGTTTCTAGTCATCAATTCATACTTTCCCTCCTCATCCACCTGGAGCCAAGTCGCATCTCCTGTCTCTTGGAGTACTGGAGTAGCTCCTTGATGGCACTTTCCTACTCTTAGCCCACTCAGTCTTGACTTTCTCAGTACTAAAGAGACGAGATCATGGCACTCTTGTTTAAAACTACCATTGCTTCTCAGAATAAAAGTCCTCATCCCAGAGAACTATCTATAGCTCTGTAGTCTGATTCTGTGCCCATGCCCCCATTGTCTTGTTCCTGTAACATATAGACATATAGGATGTGTTCTCAAGACTTTTGTAATAGCTGTGTCTATTTTTAAAAGTTATTTTATGAATATGGGTATTTTGCTTGTATGTATATGTAGACACCATGTGTGCAGAGCTCATGGAAGCCAGAAGAGGACATTGTATCCCATGGGATTGGAGTTACAGACATTGTGAGCCACCAGGTGGGTGCTGAGAATTAACTGGGTCCTCTAGAAGAGCAGCCAGTGCTCTAATCATGGAACCATTGCAGCCCCTTTTCTTTTTCTGTGGATGCCTTTTCCTCAGATAGTTGCATGATTTATCTTTTGAATTTTTATAGTCAGACATAATTTTTTTTGAGTGAACTTACCCTGCAGTCTGTATAAAACTGCTGCATTCTCCCTTTTTTTCTGGACAGTCCCACATACATGTCTATGGGCGCACAGAGTAACCCAAACCAAACCTACTGTCTTGTCTCATAAACCTCCTACATCTTCAGTATAAACCATGTGTCAGGTTGCTTCTTTCTTTCTTCCTTCCTTTCTTTTTCTTTTTTCTAAGACAGGGTTTTTCTGCATAGCTTGGAGTCTGTCCTAGAACTTGCTCTGTAGAACAGGCTGGCCTCAAACTCACAGAGATCCACCTGCCTTTGTTTCCTGAGTGCTGGAATTAAAGGTGTCTGCCGCCACCACCTGGCTGCCAGTTCTTAAATAATAACAATAAAGACCCTGCAGTGATTTTCCCCAGTGGCTCCCATCAAGCTCACATCTAATAGCTATGGCATCTCTATGGCTCTTCCTCCTAAATTGGGAGTTTTCTAACTTTTCTGATATGTATCTCCAAGAAGATTTTGAAAATTTGCACATTTTATCTTGGCATATAACATTTTCATGTTAAATTCAAATAGTTGCAGGAGGTATAATTTGATATTACAAATCTTGATGGTGTTCAAGTAAAATAGTTTAATCATTTTTAAAAGACTGTAATGGAGGTGTTGGAGAGATGGCTCACTGTTAAAAGCTCCAGTTTTAAGGGCTGTGATGCTCTTCGGGCCTCCATGGGTGCCAGGCATGCATATGGTGCACATACCGTATATGGAGGCAAAATACTCATAAAATAATCCACATAAAATAAATAAATCTTAAAAAAAACCTTAAAGTATCTGATGGAATCTAAATACCAGAGTAATTTGCTGTGCACTGTAATTCTTTTAAAAATGATGACAGAGTGAGCCTTCAACAGCTGGGGACTTTGCACCAACCTTCTCTGTGAACTTTTTACTCCACTTGGACGTAATTATGTTCCAATACAATATTTTTAGGTTTGAAAGTCTTTGATTGCTCCTTGTCCTTCTTTGTAACAGTGAATGTTTTATATATATATTATATATACACACACACATTATATATGTGTATGTGTAACATTAATTTTTTTCACCTATAACCATAAGGCTGTAATATATTTATTTTGAGTTGGCATGGTATTGCAGGTTTATTTATTTATTTCTTATTTATTTAATATGTGTTTTACCTGGTGCCCATGGAGGTGAGAAGAGGGCATCAGATCCCCTGGGATTGGTGTTACAGACAGTTGTGGCTATCACATGGGTGCTGGGAATTGAACCCTGCTCCTTTGGAAGAGCATCTAGCACTCCTCACTGCTGAGCCATTTCTTCAGTCCCCCAATGGTACATACTTGTAATCCCAGCACTTGGGACCTAAAGAGGGAAGATTGCCACAAATTCAAGGTCAGTACATAGTAAGTACATCAAGTGTTGACTGAGGTTTCTGTCCCGCCTGATCCCTGTCCTGCCTGGTTCTCACAGTCGTTAAGTCCCAAAGAAATCACACAGAGGTCTACATTAGTTATAAACTGATTGGCCCAGTAGTTCAGGCTTCTTATTAATTAATTCTTATAACTTATATCAGCCCATAATTCTTGTCTGTGTTAGCCACATGGCTTGGTACCTTTTTTCGGCGAGGCAGTCACTTCTTGTTTCCTCTGTGTCTGGGTGACAACTGCAGACTGAGCTTTCCTCTTCCCAGAATTCTCCTGTTCTCATTGCCCCGCCTCTACTTCCTGCCTGGCTACTGGCCAATCAGCGTTTTATTAAAATACGATTGACAGGGTACAAACCCTTGTCCCACAGCAATCAAGGGCTACATGTGAAGACCCTGCCTCCAAAAATTTACTATTCTTTTATATAGATACATGTCTCCAAAAACGTTGCTAACCTACATGGAAGAAAATTTTAAAACAAACCAAACTTTTTAACTTCTTTCTAATTCTATGCCAAATTCTATAGTTCTTTCTAAATATTCAGTGAATCTAATATCAGGTTGCTTTTAATCACTATCTACTCACTTAGGTTCTCCTTAAGTTCTGTTTAAAGCAAAGATCATTTTACTTGTAAAATAATTTGTCATCTGATTTTAAGACTCATTTGTCAACAGGCGCTCACCTTTAATCCTAGCACCCAGGAGGCAGAGGCAGGCAGATCTGCATGAGTTTAAGCCCAGCCTAGTCTATAAATGGAGTTCCAGGCATCCTGGGTTGTTACACAGAGAATCCCTGTCTTGAAAAACCATTAAAAAAAAGTCATTTGCCTTTTCATTTTCTACCTTTTCCACTCCTTCTAAATAGCTAGTAACTGTGATTTTTATCTTTTCACTTTTGATACTTAGAGCTTCTTTGTTTAGTATATCCAAGAAAGAGCAAGATGATATTAGTCAAGGCAATATTTATCGATAAAAATGCATTTTATCTGACCACATTTTTTAAAATAGTAATTTTTTTATTAGAGCCAAACAAAATTTATTTTGCTGTTTTTGAGTCTTAATCCATGGTCAGTCAGTTCACAGCTAGTACCTAACAACAAGTACTTTTAACATTCGTTTTCTAAATAGTCTGTAGGCTTCAGAGGCAATTCTTGTTCCTTACAGCCTACCAGTTCATGACACAACTATGAATAGTCAACTCCTTTGGAGCTAACAGGAATACAGATCACCCACACTACCCGCCTTGGAGACAGAATTTGCTGTGTGACAGTCACCTCCTGAGTTAGGGATTAGAGGTGCACCACTGTGTACCTTTTCGCCTCTTGGTGATTTAGAGGGATTATCCTGAAACCAGTGTAAATACTTTATAACTTTTTGGCCATTTTCTAATCAATAAAGTATATTTGTTTTACATTGAGCAACATCTTTTAGCAAGAAAAATGCTAAATTTGAATAAGAAAGACAAAATGAACTGGGACAATTAAAATTTGCTTTAAAAATTTCTTTGTGAGAAAAGATACCACACTTAAGAAAAACACTTTTACCCTCTAGGTCTTCTGTTCGCATTGGCGCATCTCCTGCACCAGGAATCCGTGGGCGTGGGCTGTTCCCAGTATGCCGGTTTTGTTTTACCCTCTAGTCTTGTGCTCGCATTGGCGCACGTCCTGCACCAGGAATCCGTGGGCGTGGGCTGCAGCAGCTCAGGCTCCTTCTGTGACTCCTCAGAGCGCTGCTCTCGATGAGCAGGCTGGCGCCTCCGTTGAACCCATGTGCCTTCCCTGGCTTTGTTTCTGTCCTGGTCCTTTTCCTTCATCCTTCCCAGGAGGCCATCTTGACTCTTACCGTGCTTACCGTGCTCACTGTGCACGGGATTCCCTTGGCAGGAACCTTGCCCTTCACATGCTTGTTTCCAGCACAGCCAACAGCATGCTGAGTGGTGTTGTAGACGCTCCCAGTTGTGTCGTGGCAAGTCACGAGGCATTCCTTTGTGAATAGTATCTAACCCCTGCTGTCTGCAGCATCGTTCTTTAGATCCACATAGGCGTGGCCAGAGAGAGGACTGTTTTCTCAAAGGCTTGGAGAACACGCCTCAGCGCCTCTCCTCTGTACTGTTGCGGTGTCATTTTGCAGGATGTAGTTTTTGACAGTCAAATGAATGGAAGAGAAAAAGTACTTAAGTGAGAAGTTATCAATGTGTCTTTGTTTAATGTTACAGAATGTATATGTATTGCACTTGGCACAGCTTACCATACCATGAGAGAGGGCAATTAGGAAGGGCTAGCAAAAGTGGCTTTCTTTATCCCTTGTGTGTATGTACGTTGCTTGAGAAAGAGTCCATATAGTAGTTTAGATAGTGTACTGATAGGTGTGGGTATAGTGTGATTAGCCTATAAATTCTTCAACTTTGATTAAATGAAACAAATCTAATAATTATGGTATTTTCTGATTTCACAGGGAGAAAAAAGCTCTGCGTGTGTGTGCGCTATATAGACATGTGAGTGCAAGTGCGTGCACCCATGCATGCAGAGACCAGAGAAGGGTATAGAGTACCATTTTCAATCATGCTCCATTTTATTTCTTTGAGACACAGGGTCTCTACTGAACCTGGAGCTATGCTGTCAGTGGGTGAGCCCCCGTGTGCCTCCTGTGTCTTTCCACACACTTCTAGGCTTACAGGTATATCCAGCTATGCCTGGGTTAGAACTCAGGTCTTCATTATTGAACAGCAAGTGTTCTTACCATGGAGCCATTTTCCCAGCGTAATACTATTTAAATTTTTTCTCTTAATTTTTTGTTAGACTTTTTGGTGTTTACTGTAGTTTATTTACTGGTGAGATTATGAAATTAATACATAAAAGATACAGAAACCATCAAGTCACGTGGAGTGTCATAGGCTTGTAGTCCCAGCTACTCAGGAGACTGAGGCAGGAGGACCATAAATTTGAGGCCTGTCTGGGGTCCAAGCCAGGCTGCATAGCTTATTGAGATGCTATCTTAAAACAGAATATACAGAAAGGACTTCTGGATATAAATTCAGTGGTAGAATGCTTGCCTAGTATGCACGAAGCCTTGGGTTCAATTCTTGGTACAATTAGCCACAAGCCTGCCCCACAAAAGAAGAAAATAAATAATAAGACTGTTTCCAGAATTTTACCTCCTACTGGCCCTTAATAATTTAGCTTTAGCCTCCAAATGTCTATGCAGTGATGTCTTGAGGCTTTGGTTTGCACTTCCCTATGATTAGCGATGTTGCGTATCTTTCTTATGTTTTGCTAGCTCTGCAGCTTTCTCTATTATTTGTTTATAATATGCCCATTTTGTTTTTCTTAGTGAATTTTGATAATCTCTGTGTTTGGATACAAGTCCTTTATCAGATATGTAAACTACAGAGATTTTCTTCCAGTCTTAAATATTTTCAGCCTCTTAACACCAACTTTTTTTTTTTCCATTTTGAGACAGAATCTCTATATGTAGTCCAGGCTAGTCTGGAAAAACCCAGAATTTTGTGAAGTATTATATATTCTTTTTTAAGACTATGCTTCTGATATGTCATACCTAAGAAATCATTGCTGAATCCAAACTAGAAAAAATGTTCTCCCCTTTTTTTCTTTGATTTTGGTTTTATGAGGCAGTCTCACTGTGCAGTTCAGACAGGCCTGGAAATTGTTTTGCAGCTTCAAATTTGTGAGCCCCCTGCCTCAGCCTCCTAAATGCTACAATTATTAGTGTGTACGGCCATGCTTGGCTTCTATATTTTTCTTCTAGAAGTTTTGTAGTTTTAGGGTTTACTATTTAGACAGGTGATCTATTTGAATTAATTTTATAAATGATGCGATAATTCTGTTTACAGTATATGTGCCACACATGAACAGATGATTGTCTCATTATTAATGAATGGTGTCTTCTTTGCTGAAAGTCTTTACACTTTTATAAAAATGACTTGTACATACACATATGTGCACTTATCCTGGGTTGTCTGTTCTGTTCCTCTGGTTTTGTTGATTAGATCAGTGCCACTCAGCTTAGATGGCTATTTATAGGCATTCTTGAAATTAGGCCAGGCATGGTGGTGCATGCCTGTGATCCCAGCACTCTGGAAGCTGAGGCAGGGGAGTGCTATTTTCAAGCCACCTGTTATTTAATGGAACTTTGGTTTTGTTTTTGATAGAGAGTTCTCTGATAGTTTTTGCTCTATATTTCTTTTATTCCAAAGTTGTTTACTTTATTTGAGGGCCTCTCCTATGTAAGAATTTTGAAATCTATGTTATCAATTTCTGTTAAAAAGCCTGCTGAGATTTTATGTGGAATTTTGTTGAGTTTATAGATCATTTGAAAGAAATCGGTATGTTATACTGCTGAGTATTCTGATGCAAAAGTAAAGTCTGTATCTTTAGATAGTAAATTTCTTTCTTTTCCTATGTGTGTGCATGTGTGTATGTGTGTGGTGTTTATGTATGTGTACATGTTTGTATATGTGTCTGTGTATGTGCGGGTGCTCATGGCATGTGGGTAGAGGTCACAGATGGGTACAGAGGATCTTCAGTTAAGACAGGGTCTCACTGTTGAGCTCTGGGACTCTCTCTGTAGACTGTGCTGTCCCCCAACTCTGAGAGGTCTGCCTGCCTCTGCCTCTGCCTCTTGCATTCTGGAATTAAAGGCGTGCGCCACTACGCCCAGTTTCTACTCTATTTATCTGTAAAGTTAGTGTTTTTTATTGGAGAAGATGAGAGACTGGGGACAGTCTTGGAGATTTGAGAGGTGGCCGGTTTGTGAAGAGGTTGTTAGGGAGTGCACAGGGGATGGTGGAGAGGCAGTTTCCAAGGGCATCCTCTGAGATGGTGAGTCTAGAAGGTGGCAGTCCCAGTGGTACATACTCAGAAAAGGAAGCTCATAGCTGAATACCAGACACAGCTTTTGATCTGGCTCTGCTCTGTGTGGGCTGAGACGTGGGAGGCCGTGCTGAAGAACCATGTTGACCATACAGAGAAAGGCAGGAAGCAAATCCAGCAGGGAACACCAGCGTAGGTCCAGCTTCACCTCACTGGATGTTTAGGATAGCTGCACTAGAGCTGGCTGCCCTAGGATCTGCTAAGACTCATGTAGCCACTTTAGTGCATCAGTTCTGGTCAGATGAACTCCGGGAACCCTGCACTCTGCCTCCCCAGCACTGGGATTATAGGCTCTTGCTGTTGCCTCCAGCTTTTTACATGGGTCTGACTCCAAGTTTAGGTCTTCATACTTCATACTCAGACTCCTTACTGATTAAGCCATATTTCTGAGTCCTTAGTCTTTCCTATCAGCAATATTTCATTAAAGTTTTAATGATCTTTGAAATAAAAAAAATTATTTAAAAACCTTAAAATTACATTTATTCATTTAGGACAAAGCAGGGCAGGCAGCTGTACAGCTGCAGTTCACGTGTGGGAGGTCAGAGAATAATTCCAGGAATTGGTTCTTTCTTCCCCCGGAGATGGAGCCAGCCAGGCAGTCAGGCTTGGCAGCAACCACCTTTACCACTGAGCCACCTCACCAGCCTATGGTCTTTTCCTTTAAGTTGTATTTTAACTCATTCATAATGAGAACACTTATAAGATTTTGTTTTGCTTTTCTTTGTTTCTTGTTTTTAAGACAAGGTCTCCTTTAGACAAGGCCGGCCTAGAACTTGCTCTGTATCCAAGGCTGTCCTTGAACCCCTGATCTTCCTGCCTGCCTTCTGGAATGTTGAAATTACAGACCCCAACACCACAAACCTCCAGGATTTTTTTTTTTTTTTTGAGACAGATTCTCACTGTGTAGCTTGGAACTCACTGTATAGATTAGGCTGGCCTCAGACTCATAGAGATCTACCTGCCTTTGCCACATGAGTACTAGATTCTTACATACAAAGAGAGGCCCTCAAATAATGTAAACAACTTTGAGATAAAAGAAATCTAGGAGAACAAACATTATCAAGTAGTATCAAAAAACAGTATCAAAAAACAAAACCAAGAGTTCCATTAAATAACAAGTGGCTTGAAAATAGCACTCCCTCCACTTCAGCTTCCAGAGTGCTGGGATCACAGGCATGCACCACCATGCCTGGCCTGATTTCAAGAATGCCTATAAACAGCCACCTAAGCTGAGTGGCACTGACTGATCTAATCAACAAAACCAGAGGAACAAAACAGATAACCCAGGATAAGTGCATATATGTGTATGTACAAGTCATTTTTATAAAAGTGTAAAGACTTTTAGCAATAAGATGCCATTCATTAACAGTGATGAGATCACCAGCTGTCAATGTGCAGTACATGCACCATAAACAGAATTATCGCATCATTTATAAAATTAATTCAAATAGATTACCAGTATAAATAGTAAACCCTAAAGCTACAAAACTTCTAGAAGAAAAACCACCAGGCCCTACCCCTGGTCTCCATGCAGGATTTAAAGGACATTTGAGCCATTTGTATTTCTGTAGAAATTTTTAATGAATTTGGAATAGATGTCAGTCAGAAAGTTAGGTTTATTGACTACATTTTTTTGAAATGCAAATGTTAGTTGATCAAACGCATTAACGGTTTTTTATTTGTGAATATGGAAACCTGGAAAAGATAAATAGTAAAAAAAATTCTGTATTTTGTTAAATATAATATTAGAAATAGGTTTTTAAATAAATACTTCAGTATATCTACATGTATGTTATGGTTGCTCTACTTATAGTGTATGGAGAAGGAAATACCTTCTGGCAATGAAAATGTAACTGTAATATAGGTCTGACTTGATATTCTGTTGTTAAGAACTGAAAATAACTTTAATTCTTCTTTCTGAAAAATTGATATTTGTTTGTCCTGATGTGGTCATTTTTGTTTATTGTCTCTTAGTTTTTTAAGGTAATAAATAAATCCTATGGAAGTATAAACACAGGTTTGTAACATGATGGGCCGGGCTTGTTGGGGTTTCTGTCCTGCCCAGTTCCCACAGTCGTTATGTCCCAAAGAAAATCACACACAGAGTCTACATTAGATTATAAACTGATTGGCCCATTAGCTCAGGCTTCTTATTAGCTCTTGTAGCATATATTAACCCATTATCCTTATCTATGTTAGCCACATGGCTCAGTACCTTTTTCAGCGGTGCAGGTCACATCCTGCTTCTTCAGTGATCTGGGCAGGAGTCCTGAGAGAGCTTCCTGCTTCCCAGAGTTCTCCTATTCTCCTTGCTCCACCTCTACTTCCTGTCTGGTTGTCCCACCTATATATCCTGGCTAATGGCCAATCAGTGTTTACTTAAATCATGATTGACAGAATACAGACAATTCTCCCACACCACAGGTTATCTTCCATTGCATTCTTGATGGTTTTTTTGAGAGCATTTAGGACGATTTTAACATGGCATGTTTATTTTTATTTTATATATTCTCTTATTTGAGGAGTTGAAGTGTCTTTGGGGTGGTATGGCCGTAGACTGTTTTCTTATCTGAAATGAAGAAGTTGGCACAAGAAACCAGATGCTTAGTGCTAGAGTTGCTTTGCAGGGTGTTTACCGTGTTCATAGTCACAGAGAACATGGGCTCCAGTTAGGCTTATCTTAGTTTCCATGCACCATCTAGAAAGATGCTCTGGAGCCGCCTTATGGTCTGCTGCACTAGCCACGTGAATGTTTCTGTAGAAATAGGATTTCTTATGGTCACTGAGATGGCTGCCAAGCCTGGTGCCCAAGTGCAAAACTTGAACTAATGTTGTGGAAGAAAAGAATTTGATTTTCTCAGGTTGTCCTCTGACCTCTACATATGCCATGGCATGTGTGTGTATGCATACATGCACATAATACATAAATAAATGGAAAAAGGGTCTTTATACTAAGAATATAGTGGGCATGTACAGTGTAGATGTTACAAGGTTTCCTCTCATCAGGTGAAGGGAGTGTGTAGCATGAATAATAAAAACCCAGAGACAGAAACGGGTTAAAGATGAAGATCAGAGAAGCAGAGCAGTAAGTCACTAGAGAGACCTTTTACCTCTACCAATGCTCAGACCGAAGGGGTGATCCTCAGACTGTCTGGACTGCACTGTGTCTCCACCAAACCTCAGATTCCATCCTCTAGTGAGTTCCTGTCTCTTCCCCTGTTTATATTCCTCTTGGCACCTAGCCATATCACTCCTGTCTCCACTTCCCTAGTGCTGGGATTAAAGGTGTGTGACTCCCAAACCCTGGGATTAAAGGGATGAGCCAACACCACCTGGATCTGTTTCTGGGTCGATCATGTGTAGCCCAGGGTGGCCTTGAACTCACAGAGATCCTTCTGCCTCTGTCTCCTGAGTCCTGGGATTAAAGGTGTACACTACCACTATCTGACCTTTGGTGGCTTAGCTTTGTACTTTGATCTTCAGGCAAGCTTTATTTATTGAAATACAAATAAAATATCACTACAGAAGTGTGAGAGGAAATATTTTCCCCAAACCTCTGCCATGCATACCTTCCTGCCTTCCTTCCACATGGCTGTATATTGGTTTTGATTGAGTTAATATTCATCCTTATATTATTATGACTCATTGTGTTATTTATATTAAAGCACTTTTTCTTTATGCTTTTAATGGCACTAATAATTATCTAGTGGCATTAATAATTATCTTGATTTCTTGTTTGTATAATTTTCTGTGAACTGAATCTCAAGCTCAGGATGTCTGCCAGTTATCTCAAGATTCTTCCAGAAATTTTAGTTCCATTAAGTATGCTCTTGACGTCATCTGTCTTCCGACATGTTTCTGTCTGCACTGGTGACCCTGATACCTATTGTATGACTCTTGTCATATAATTATTTTAATCCTGAGCACCCCTTTAGCCTTTCTTCTATATTGATTTTTTTTATTTTCCTACTACCCATGGTTTTCTCATTCTTGATTATAGTTTTGTCTAGTGTTGTATACATCAAAGTCTTAATGAGAAGTGGTATGTGGGATATCTATATCTCCCTTTATATATATATGTACATATACATACATACGTACATACATATACATACATACTTATACACACATACATACACATATACATATATCCTTGTTATGTCATGTCTCAGGATGCCTTTATTTTTATCATCATATTTGATTGATAATTTGTTGGGTTTAGATACGAAAGCATTGCTGTCAAGCTTCTGATCTTAACTGTCTGGAACTAGTTAAAATGCTTCATGTATGTAATCCACTCCTTCTCAATTTTGTAATCTATTCTCTGTCTCCAATATTCTATCATTTTAATTTTACTCATTGAATTGGATACTGGGGATATTATTTAAAAATATTTTAGTGGTAATTTATCTCCTTGATTTATCTCAGTTAAATCATCTCAGCTTGCAAGATGATTCTCTTAACTTTTAAACATTTGTTGGTGATATTTGACACAAACTGGAAAGCACATAAAGGATAAATACAGCAATTAGAGAACGTAGATATTTAACTGCCGTTCAGGTAGCAGCACATTGCCATCGTTTGTCTACATAAAATACTCCAGAAGATACTGCTTCTTTGTAGTCTTTCCCTTTTCCCATGTGTTCCTAAGTAGTGGTTTAGCTTTGTCTTTTTACTCTTTAGTGTAATACCTTTATTTATTGAGACAGGCTCTTACTATGTAGTGCTTTGTACATGCTACATATAACTCCCTATGTAGACCGAACTGGCCTCAAACTCACAGATATCCACCTGCTTCTGCTGACCGAGTGCTGAGATTAAAGGTGTGTGACACTATGCCCAGAAATCTTGTCTTATCTTGAAATTTATCATGTATTCTTTTAGTCTAGTGTCTTTCATTAATACTGTTTTTAGGATTAAACCTTGCTTTATATAGTTTTCAATATTATTGTATTTTTTGCTGAACTGTTTTATATGGTCTTTTGAGTAGTCTATGATAACCATGTTTTTGTTTTGAAGGAGTGAATTTATTAAGCATACAGAAGAATGCTTAGTACATACAGAGTAAAGGAATAAATTGAAAATGGTAGTTATTCTTAGGTTTTTTAATATTTTTTGTCTACATTTTGAAAGTTATCTTGTCAGTTGAATTACAGCAAGTTGTTTTGATTGAGATTTTATTAACTTTATGCGTTAGTTTGGGAAGAATTGGTATACATATGCCTGATAATTCACAAAGCAGATACTATCATAAATTTGTTTCATCTTTAATTTCTCTCAGTATAGTGCAGTTTTCTGAATAGGAGTCATGTTTTTGGTAAGATTTAGTTCAAGGCACATTATTTTAAAAGTTATAAGTGCTATTATTTAAAAATTTATATTTGTTGATGGTACATAGAATTGAAAGTTTGTTTTTTATGAATTCAAATAATTTATTTGTAAAGTAGTTTTGTCCTACATGAGTATATTAGTCTGGAGTCTCAGAAAAACAGAACTAATCACACATATGCTTGTATATACATTTTAAAAGAAATTTACTATGAAGAAATTGGCTTATGCAGTTGGGGAAGCTGGGAGGTTTGAGGTCTGCTTTTATTAAGTTGAAGACCCAAGAAAGTCCTAGCATGGATGCAGTCTGAGTACCAGAAGAGCCAGTGCCGTAGGTTCCCATGTGAGTCTTGGTCTAAAGTGCAGAAGCTCAGCTCAAATCTAGTAAGGAAGAGAGAAAAGAGTTCCTTGTTACTCAGAAGAGAAAAGAATGTTTTATTACTCAGTCTTTAGTAGGCTAGACTGATGCTGCCCAAAGAGGAAGGTCAGTCCACTGATTTAGATAACTTCATCTCACTTTCTCAGCAGGACACTCACAGATTTTTATCTGGATATTTCAGCACCCAGGAATCATCAGAAGGAATAACCAAATCATCTGCAAATTAAGTTTTCTCCTAATTCTTTCTTAGTATATGTGTGCATGCATGTGTATAGTGGCTAAAGGAGGACAGGAGATATCCTGGTCAAGCATTCTCCATCCTCTTCCCTTAACTCAGGGCCTCCCACTGACATAGAGCTAGGCTGGTCCAGCAAGCCCCAGTGATCCTCCTGTCTCTACTTCCTGCTTTGCTGGGGTTATAAGACTTTTCTATGTGGGTACTTGAGATTTGAACTCAGGCCTTCATGCTTGAGCAGCAACCTCTCTGAACTGTTGAGTCACCCCTCAGACCTACTTACTGATTCTTATACTCTCTTTTTTCTTCTTGCTTAAGCACTGTCTAGGACCTCTATGTAATGTGGAGTAGAAATAACAGAAATTGTCCTTACCCTTTCTTTTTCTTTTTTTTTTCCTTTTTTCCCCCAGTTTGGCCACCAACTCAGAATCTCTGACCTCTGCCTCCTGAGTGCTGCCCCCCTTTTTTCCTTAAATTTTTTAAAATTGAAAATAGATTTTAAAAAATATTTATTTGTTTGTTTGTTTATATAGTATCCTGCCTGCATGTATGCCTGTATGCCAGAGAGGGCACCAGATCTCATTATAAATGGTTGTGAGCCACCATGTGGTTACTGGGAACTGAACTCAGAACCTCTGGAAGAGCAGCCAGTGCTCCTAACCTCTGAGCCATCTCTCCAGCCCCCAAAACAGATTTTTACTATACAGTATATTCTGGATTCCTCTCAGATCCTTCCCTCTCTTCCAAGTCCACAACTTTTTTTCTCTTTCATTAGAAAAGAAACAGGAATTTAAAACATAAATAAGATGAAATAAAATAAGAGAAAGTAAAAACAAACAAGCATAGAAAAGAACCAAAGAAGAATCACAAGAAAAACATAGACACAGAGAAACACATGTTCGTTCATCCATGCAGAAATCCCATAGAAACACAAAACTGGGCGCCATAACATATGTGCAAAAGACCTGCAACTTTAGAAATAAAGTGTCTGACAAAGCATTATGGGACAGTGAACCTCCAGAAATGTCACTGAGTTCTTTTTGTGTTGGCATCTACTGCTATGCATTGGACCTGGCCTAAGAATGGCTTTATACCCAGTGAGACTCTGTTGGTAAAAACTGATTTTTTCTTTGCGAGCAGTTATCTGTTAGAGACAGCTTCTAAGTTAGGAATGGAGGCATATATCCACTTCCGGTCTTGATTCTGGACCACATCTGGTGCAGACCCATACAGGCTCTGTGCATGCTGCCACAGCCACTGTGAGTTCATACATTCATCAGTCCTGCTGTGTTTAGAAGGCCTTATTTCCTTGGTGTCCTCCATCTCTTCAGCTCTTAAAGTCTTCCTGTCTCCTCTTCTTCAGGGTTCCCTGAGCCCTTAGAGGAGGGATTTGATGATGAAATCCCATTTAGGATTGAGTGTTTCAAGGTGTCTCATGCTCTACATAATGTCTGGCTGTGGGCATCTGTATTAGTTCTCATCTACTGTAGATGTGAGTTCTCTGATGATGACTGAGCAAGACACTGAGCTATGGACATAGCAGAATGTCACCAGAAGTCATTTTACTGCTATGTTCCTTTAGCAGAACAGTAGTACTTGAACCTATCTAGTCCCAGGATCTTAGACACTGAGCAGTGTCAAAGATGTGTCCATCTCATGGATATTGATTGCTCACTTCCACAGCTTTTGTGCCACCAGTGTATCTTGCAAGCAGTCCACCATTATAGATTGAAGGGTTTGTATCCAGTCTGAAGTTCACCTTTCTTCTTTGGTAGCGTGTAGAGTACCTTCCAGTGCCAGGAACACTAGTCAGTAGGGATAAGGGCTCTAGGTAGGCACCAACTCATGTTCAATGTTGTGTGGGTGTTGTCTTCATCAGTGGCATAGTCTTACTTCAGTTTGCGGGGAGCAACCAGTAGCCTTGCCTTGCCTTTCTCTTGATCTCAGAGGCAAGCTTTTGCTATTTTATTATTAATTAATGTAGTAATATTTTGTTTGTGATCTAACAAATCAAGCTTTCCTGAAGATCAGAGTACAAAGTTAAGCCACTAGTTAGCCATAGAAGCCAGGCAGTGGTGGCACACACCTTTAATCCCAGCACTCAGGAGACAGGCAGGTGGATCTCTATAAATTCAAGGCCACTCTGGGCTACACAAGATTAAATCTGTCTAAAAGAGAAACAGAGCTCGCACAAAGGTGATCCCAGCCTTTAATCCCAACACCAGAGAGGTGGAGACAAGAGCGATATGGCAGGGCAGAGAGAGGAATATAAGGCGAAAGGAGACAAGATTCAGTCTGAAGATTCATAGAGTGAGCATTCAGTCTGAAGATTCATAGAGTGAGCATTCAGTCTGAGGATTCATAGAGTGAGCTTTCAGTCTGAGGATTCGCTTTTGGTCTGAGGTAGAGGTACGAGCTAGTAACTGGCTGTTCTGCTTCTCCGATCTTCAGCATTAACCCCTATATCTGAGTCTGAGTTTTTATTATTAAGACCAATTAGAATTTGTGCTGCAAACTCTGATTTTACTATATAGTATTCTTATAGATGTCTTTTCACAAGTAAAAATTTTCCATTAAACTAAGGAAATACTTTGAAAAGTTTTTATCATGAATGCATGCTGGGTTTGTTTTCAGATGCTTTTTCTACATCTGTTGGTATGGATACAAGTTTTCTGTTAATATGTTAACATGATGAATTATATTACTTGATTATTCCAGCATTAAACCAACTTTTGTTACTTAGGAGAAACCAAACTTGTTTGTGGTATTGAGTACCTGTGTGCTTGTGTGTGTGTGTGTGTGTGTGTGTGTGTGTGTGTGTGTGTGTGTGTGTGTGTGTGTGTAGTGGAATTTAACTGGCTGATATTTTGTTTTGATTTTCTGAGTTTTTGGGTGAAAATGGCATATGGCATATCACTTTTGTCTTTTGTTTTTATCTAAGCTAATCTTAAAATAAGTCTGTCAATCTTTTTGTGTTTACTGAGTTTGCTTAAGATTGTTGTATTTCTTCTTTAAATGCTTAACAACTTTGTCAGTGATGCCAACCATAGTGGACTATAGTCTCAACAAATTTTAAAACCTGAAGTATCGAGATTTTGTGTTGTGTTCTTTTATGCTTCTGGGTATCAAAATGAGAACCTTGACTGTACCAGGAAAGCACTCTTATCAATGAGCTAGAACCCCCAAACCTAACAAAGTATGTTTTTGTTTTTATACACTACATGCAATTATTGTCAAACCCAATGCAGAACATCTTTACAGCGCATGTATAACCCAGGACTGACAGTACACCTCTGCAGATTCTGGCATGTAGGAGGCTGAGCCACTCTAAACTACATCGGAATATTTAGCCTAAAAAATCCCTTATGTTTATGAATTCTAGATTCTAAAGTATATTAGAAATTAGTAATTACTTTGATTATGAAGATTTATTAAAAATCTTAGTTTTCACAAAGGTAGATTTTATAGACAGTGTGTATGTTAGAAAACATGAAAAACAACGACGAAGTGGCCATGTCAAGAAGTCAGCAGAGCTGAAATGCAGAATACAGACAAGAGAGAAATAGAAGAAAGTCAGGAGTTGGTCCTTGACAAGATTAGTAAAGCTAGTAGCTCTCTGAGATATTGCTCAAAAGAGAAGACACAAATATTAATGTAGGAGTGAGAGAAGGAGCTTCACCACCAACCCCACAGACTTAGAGGGTAGGAGAGGAAAAAAACATTGCTTTATGCCTTGATAATTTTCAGAAGTGGTCTAATCTGTGTAAGGGAAAATTTCATGCTAAATTTTGATAAACAAATTATCTCATTCTGATTTCTTTATGGAAAGGCTTTCCAGTTACTGAACCAGTTTTCAGAAATAATTGTGAGGCTATTGAAGGTTTCTGTTATGTTTCATGTGTCGATAGTACTGACATCCTTTTTAGTACTTGGCATAAAAAGTGAGAGCAGTGCTCAGTTTTTTTCAACAGCTGTTTGCAATATTCAGGTATAACTGTTACTGTGCTTCTTGTATCCAGTCACACTGGATTATTAGGGTAAATTACCAGGTTCTAGCTTTAGAAAAAAAATTGTAAGAGCTCAAAAAAATTGTAACTGAGTAGTGGCAGTTAGGGACACATGCCATTGTAAATACTGAGCATGCCCTACTTCAAACTGTCTCTAGTAGGGGTTTTCAGAAGTATCTCTGTCTATTACTGGGACTCAGGACCTAGTTTTCACAATCTTCTAGTAGATATTTTAGGTAGATTAAAGATAGCTATGATTCCTCTAAAATATTATATATAATATATTATGTTATATATAATATATATAATTATATATAATATTTTGGGGAGTATGCTTTGTCATGTGTGTGTTCATTCATTTGTGTGGAGATGTTTGAGTGACTGCATGAGTATGTATATTTTTGTGGTTTGCATGTGTGTGCATGTGGAGGCCAGAGGTCAGCCTTAGATTGCTTTTTTGAGGCAGGATCTCTCTCTGGCCTGAAATCACCAAGTAGACTAGGCTGATTGGCTAGCTCAAGTGATCTAGCCGGCGTCACGTACCCCGTGCTGTGATTACAGGCATGTACCATCATGCCCAGCTTTTACTCAGGTTGTGGGGATGGAACTCAGTGTCTTATATATCCAAGAAAAGCACTTGATTGGCAGCTGTCTTCCCAGGCTTGAACACATTTTTTTAAATAGTGGGAAGTAGAGGGCCCACTGACTTTTTATAGATTCTCAGAATTTAAAAATGTTTAAAAAACAGTTAAGAAAAAGGAACACAGACCAACAAATAGTGTTTTTTATTTAAATTTTTTTAAAAAAATTATGTGTATAGGTGTTTTGGTTTCATATATCTATGCACCACATGCTTGCAGTGCCCACGGAGGTCAGATGAGGACATATGGGTCTCCTGAGTCTGGAATTACAGGCGGTTGTGAGTGGCCATGCGGGTGCTGGGAATCTAACCGTTGTCTTCTGCTAGAGCAGCAGGTAGTCTTTATTGCTTAGCCATCTTTCAAGCTACCCTTACATTTTTGGCATTAAAAATATTTATGTTGGTATATAACCATTAGAAAAGTAGTAACTACATGTAGGATTCTCATTGAATTTGCTCATTTCATATTAATTTGCCAGTGCCTTAATTGAGAATTTCTCTTTTCAAGGTTCAGGAACAAGTACATCCCACCCTCTCAGCTAATGAAGAGTCCCTTTATTATATTGAAGAACTGATTTTTCAGCTGCTTAATAAATTATGCATGGCTCAACCAAGGACTGTTCAAGATGTAGAGGTAAAAATTATGTCATTTCATAAAGAACCCATGAAATTAATTTTTAGATCTGCATCTTTGTCTAAATTTCTATGGAACTAAAACCACTGAAATTCCATGTGATATATATGCTCAGTTCATTTTCAAGAAATATAAAGAAAGTTGCTAGGTGGAAGGTGGCACACACTTTAATCCCAGCACTTGGGAGGCAGAGGCAGGCAGATCTTTGTGAGTTCAAAGCCAGCGTAGTCTACAACGTGAGTTCCAGGCTAGCCAGGTGTAGTAAGGAGGAGAGGGCTGTGTTCCCGGCGCCTGGTTAGCTTATACCCGAAATAATTACACAGAAACTGTATTCATTGAAATACTGCCTGGCCCATTAGCTCTAGCCTCTTATTGGCTAACTCTTATATATTCGTTTAACCCATTTCTAATAATCTGTGTGTCACCATGAGTCGTGGCTTACTGGGAAAGATTCAGCGTGTCTGACCTGGCAGGCTTCATGGCGGGTGATTCTCCCTGACTCTTTCTTCTTTATCCCAGAATTCTGTTCTGTCTCCTCCACCCACCTAAGGGCTGCCCTGTCAAAAGGCCAAGGCAGTCTCTTTATTTAACCAATGAAAGCAACACACAAATACAGAAGACCCTCCTACATCAGCCAGGGCTACACAGAAAAACCCTGTCCCAAGCCCCTGTCCCCCCACAAAAAAAAAATTTGAAAGAAAAAGTGTGGATAAATGGAGGGGAAAACCTTGCAACTCGTCTCCTATGACAGACAAAAATTAACTAAAGAGATCATAACCTTACATATAAAAATTATGAAGTTTGTAGGAGAAAATGCTGAAAAATAGTATCGTAATTTGGAATTAAGAAAATACTGCTTTAGCAATGACTGAAAACACAGTGACTATTAAAGATTAAAGTTAAGAAAATAAAAAGGATGGGGCTGGAGAGATGGCTCAGTGGTTAAGAGCATTGCCTGCTCTTCCAAAGGTCCTGAGTTCAATTCCCGGCAACCACATGGTGGCTCACAGCCATCTGTAATGAGGTCTGATGCCCTCTTCTGGTCTGCAGACATACACACAGACAGAATATTGTATACATAATAAATAAATAGATAGATAGATAGATAGATAGATAGATAGATAGATAGATAGATAGATAGATAGATAGAAAATAAAAAGGTATTAGCCAGGTTGCCTATAATCTCAACACTCACAGGCCAGGAGCAGAGAATCAGTTAGCCTGAACTTTACGTACAAAATGTTACAAGTCACAGACTAGGGGAAAAAGACACCTATCTTTAATCCCAGTTCTCGGGAGGCAGAGTTAGGTAGCTCTCTGTGAGTTACAGGACAGCCAGGGCTACAAAGAGAAACTCTGTCTCAAAAGACCAAACCAAAACAACAACAAAAAACCTATCTTCCTCCCCAGATTTGCAAAATCCTTGAATAGAAACTCAAAAAGAAAGATATTCTAATTGTCTATAAGCACTTGAAAACTTGCTAAAGCTCAGAGGCCACCTGAAAAATAGAAATTCAAATCATAATGAACTTTAACAGTCACCAAAAGTCAAAAACTAAAAAAGGGTCTGGTTATACTACATACAGGCAAATATGAAAACTGCCTAGAATTTTATGTTACAAGTGGGAGTATAAATGCTATAACAACTATGCAAAATTGTTTGGCAGTTTCTACCAAACTTACTTCTATGTCTAACATATGGCCCAGTAGTTGTACTCTTAGCAATGGAGAATAAAAGTACATCTTCATAAATGATACACCCACAGCCAAGCAGTTTAATTTAAACAAGCAGTAATAGCTAACAGTTACAAAGAGCTCAACTTTCTATCCATAATAAAGTGTGTGCATTGGTTACTTTTTTATAACTATCATCAGAATACCTGTGAGAGGATAGCTTAAAGGACGAAGGATTTATTTCAACTCACAGTTTCAGAGGATTCAGTACACAACTGTTTGGGTCCTTGTGTTGGAGCGGGTCACGGTAGTGGGAATGGAGCAGGGAAAAAGAAGCCTTCCCTCCTCATAGTAGACAGACCAGAGTGTGGGGAGACTGGGGAACCAGGGATAAGCTTCGAAAGCATATGTCCAGTTTTTGACCTACTTTCTCCAGCTTGCCCTACTTTCTAGAGCTCACAGATCCTCCCAAAATAACAACAAGCTTTTCAACACATGAGCCTATAAAGCATATTTCATGTTCAAACCATAACTTTCCCCCTGGCCCAAAGGCTCATTGCCATCTCATAATACAAAATGTTTTTTGTCTCTCTCCAGAGGTTCCAAGATTCTTAACAGTTCTAACATTGTTCATAAGTGTAAACTCAAAGTTTCCAGTAAGATCAAAGCAATCTTAGTTGTGACCCTCAGTAAAATCAAAAAGAAAATTACTTCCAATGTACAGTGGCACAGGGCGAACAGGCCCATTCCAAAGGGGGAAGAGGGGTACAGAAAAGCATGATAGGGCCAAAGTAAGACTGAATCATGGCAGTAGCTGTGGTAAGTACATGTCCAGCGTCCGGAGTGTGTTAAGATGTGAGGTCCCAACAGGCTTGGGGCAGCTCCACTCCTGTGGCCTTGACATTTATAGCTGGTGAGACTTTTTCTCTGAAGCCTACCTCAGTCTATATTCCACATACCTGGTATCTTCAACATCCTGGTATCTCTATTGCAACTTAGACTTTCTTACAGCTTCACACATAGCCTTCCCAGGAGCCTGCTGCAGGAATCCTAACCTTATCACACATCACTTACTTTGAAATCTGGGTGGAAGCCTATATGACCCTCATCACTCTTGTATTCTGCATGCCTGCAAAACCAGTACTGTGTGTACAAGACCATGGTCTGCCACAGGCTTGAGCTATAGCCAGGTTGTGTAAGACCACAGCAGCAGCAGCCTCTGGGTATTGGAGCAACTGAAGCTGAAAAGCACTTTCCCCGATGACTGTGGTGGCTCCCCTGGTGGCTCAAAGCCAAGTCTTTTAAATGAGTGGAAACTTCTCTACCCTGATCCTGCAGTGGGGAGCTTCTGGCCAGTTCCCTACATGCCTTTATGTCATCTTTCCTATTACTCTGGTACAAAGGACTTGGTTTCTTTTCTTTTCTTTTTTTTTTAGATTTTTAAAAATTTATTAGATTTTTAAAAAAATACCAATCCAAGTTCTCCCTCCCTCCCTACTATATCTAGGCTGAGCAAGGTATACATCCAAAGAGAATGGGATCCCAAAAAGCCAGTACATGCAGTAGGGATAAATCCTGGTGCCACTGCCAGTGGCCCCTCAGTCTGTCCCAGCCATGCAACTGTCAGCCACATTCAGAGGAACTAGTTTGGTCCTATGCTTATTCCTTCCCAGTCCGACTAGAGTTGGTGAGCTCCCATTAGCTCAGGCAAACTGTTTCAGTGGGTGAACCCATCATACTCTTGACCTTCTTGCTCATATTCTCATTCCTTCCTCTCTTCAACTGGACTTTGGGAGTTCAGTTCAGTGCTCAGATGTGTGTCTCTGCCTCTGCCTCCATCAGTTGCTGGATGAAGGTTCTATGGTGATATTTAAGATAATCATCAGTCTGACTACAGGGCAAGTCAAGATTGGGCCCCCTCTCCTCTATTGCCCAGAGTCCTAGGGGGTTATCCTTTTGGATTCTTAGGAATTTCTCTAGAGACAGGTTTCTGCTAACCCTATAATGGCTCCCTCAATCAAGATATCTCTCTCCTTGCTCTCATCTTTGTCCTTCTTCCATCTCAACCATCCCATTCCCTCAAGTTCTCCTCTACCCTCTCCCTCTCCCCCCACCCCCAGGCAATCTGTTCACATGTTACACAGGCAGACTGTTCACATGCTACACAGACAGTCTATTGAACTATTCTGTCCACTGATTGCATGATAAACTTAAAAAATTCATGTGACAAATTATATGATAGAATCTCAGTTGTCCTGTTGACAATCTTTATTTTGTCACAGGGTCTCACTGTGTAGCTTGGACTGGCCTCAACTCACCATGTAGCCCAGGCTGGCTTTGAACTCATAGTTTTCCTGTCTCTACCTTCTCAGTGCTGGGATTATAGGTTTTCCACCATGGCTAGGGACTTTTTTAAAAAACAAAAAGGGTTTTCTTCTTTCTGGGGATCAGAACATACTATTCCCTACTGCCTTCTGTATTAAAGAGACTGATCGATTGAGTTTTATATGAGTTTCATATTTATAAACACTTCTGCTGATTCTGAATGCCCCCTGTGATCCAAACAGGAACGAGTCCAAAAGACTTTTCCTCACCCTATTGATAAATGGGCAATTGCTGATGCACAGTCTGCCATTGAGAAACGTAAACGAAGAAATCCTCTTTTACTACCTGTGGACAAAATCCATCCTTCCTTGAAGGTAATAAAAGATTAGATGCTGGGGGAATTCTTCATAATAAACAATATTTTAAATTATATGTATATAAAACATATATAATATATATTAATGATCTGTTTGTATATGTATTATATACATTATAATATGTGGTATAAAATAAAAACAGGGAGTAGGGGTGTATATAAGTGATATGCTTTGCATGAGTGATACCCTGTGTTGAATCTCTAGCATGCTGTCCACCCACCCGCAAAGAAAAGAATGAAATAAAAATAAATGTACCCTAATGAAATCCATGGCTCCTACACACGCACAGAGTTAATAGTAATAATAGATTGTGGCATTTTGTGGTATCTTCCAGTGACCACTACACTACTACCTCCTGTTAATTCCAGTGTAGTAGACCATGATTCTCAAAGTGTTGTAATAGCAAAAGGCTCTGAGTGTTTTTAAATTATCCTGTATACTTTGGAAAAGGACACTAGAGAATAATCTATAGAATATGCTTAGTGTGTGGTGTGTGTAGATTTGAAGACCTTTAAGTAGAAGTTTCAATAACCTCTCATTCTAGTTTGTTTTCTCTTACTGTAATAAACACCACAACCAAAAATAACTTGAGGAGAAAAGGGTTTATTTCAGCTTATGCTTTATAGTCCATCGCTAAGGGAAGCCAAGGCAGAAGCTTTAAACAAAAGCTATGGCAGAATGCTGCTTACTGGCCTGTTCTCCACAGCTTCCTCAACTTGGGTTTTTTTGTTGTTGTTGTTTTACTATAACCCAGGACCATCTGCCCAGGAGTAGCACTACTCACATAGGGCCAGGCCCTTCTTTGTCACTCATTAATCAAGAAAATGCTCCATAGAGCTGCCTGCAGGTAGAGGCGACACCCTTCCCTCCCTGACATAGACACTCTCCTGAAAGAGGCTACACAGTGATTAAAATACAATGTTTTTGATGATTTTAAAGCGGGGTCCTTGCAGAAAGATGGTATTTGCCACAGGGGTTTTAATCAGCTGTGAAGAAGCTGTCAGTAAAATTTAGCTGAACATTTTTTTATTTTTCTGGTCTTTTGTATAGTATGTTTTCTGATTTTGTATTTTTATGGATTTTCTTTGTGCATTTCATGCCTTTAAAGTTCTGTTTTTTTAATTAGTTTTGTTTTATTTTACTGTTTGTTTTCTAAACAGAAAGAGAAAGGAGACTTGGTGTTAGATGGGTGGGGAGAACCTGGGAGGAGATGAGGGAGAGGAAACAATGATCAGAATATATTCATGAAAAAAAATATAATTTCAGTTAAAAAATATAGGTCAAGATTTCCTATTAGAATCACCTGCTATTGTTTGATGAAATAATAGACTTGTTAGATTATATATATTTTTATAAGATCTATAATACTAGGATCAACTGTTAATTTTATATTCTATAGCAGTGTTTATCAACCTTCCTAATGCTGTGACCTTTAATACAGTTCATCATGTTAGTGACCCCCAACCATAAAATTATTTCATTGTTACTGCATTACTGTTATTTTGCTACTTATGAATCATAATGTAAAAGTCTGTGTTTTCCAATGATCTTAGGAGACCCCAAAGGGGTCACAACTGCAGATTGAGAACCACTGTCCTATGGTACCCAGATATTGAGATATTCTGCTTTTAAAATTTTGTTTATGGACTGGGTGGTGGTGGTACAGGCTTTATCCCAGCACTCAGGAGGCAGAGGCAGGCAGATCTCTGAGTCTGAGACCAGCCTGGTCTACAGAGTGAGTTTCAGGACAGCCAGGGCAACACCAGGAAACCCTGTCTCAAAAAATGGTTTATGAGCAAAAGTGATAGATGGGATTTTTTTTTCTTTCAGTGCTAAAGCTTAAATTCAGGGCCTTGCCCTTCACCACTAAGCCACGCAGCTCTGAAGTAGGAGTGTTGAGTGTTTAACTGATACTTTGCAGGGCTTTTGTTTTAGAATTGAATTATTTTTTTTAACAGGAAGTTTTGGGGTACAAAGTGGACTACCATGTGTCCCTCTACATCGTGGCTGTATTGGAGTATATCTCAGCAGATATTTTGAAATTGGCTGGTAATTATGTTTTTAATATCCGGCATTATGAAATATCTCAGCAAGACATTAAAGTATCAATGTGTGCAGATAAGGTAAGTGTTAAAGAATATTAAAGCTTAAATTGAATACTAATAACTATATGACATTTGCTTTACTCTTGTCAAATTAATTTTAATGAAGTTTCTTTTTTAAGTTTATGAAGACATATTAAATTCACATATTTAAGCTGACACATCAAATATAGGAATACTTCTTCCTGCAGTACAAATAGTCTCTTTTGTAGTATGAGGGGTCAGAACCAGAGTTCTGCACATGCCTGACGGATGCTTTGCCACTGAGCTGTACCTTCCATATCTGTACCTTTATTCATTTCATTTATTCAGGATGCTTTTTTAAGAACAGGGATTGTTTTTACATTTATTTGTCTCTCCCTGTGAGTATGTGTATGTGCACGCACATGTGCATACATGTCGAAATTGGTGGACAACGTTCAGGTATCCTGTCTCTCCTTCTACCATGGGGCTTGGGGATTGAGCTCAGGTTTGGGCTTGGTGGTACATGCCTTTACCTGCTCAGACATCTCACTAGCCCTGCTTGTTTTGGGGATGGGATTTCACTGAGTAGCCTGGGCTGGTCTTGGACTCACTGATCCTCCTGATTATACTCTGAAGTGCTGGGGTTATCAGCATATGTAACCACATTAGGGTTCAATTTTTTTGTTTGTGATGGTATTAGGTTTTTGTTTTTTGTTTTAAAACTATAGTCTCAGAAAAATATAGAGCTCAATAAAAACCAATAAAAAGAAAAACCATAGTCTCACTATGTAACTCCAGCTGGCCTAAAACTTGCTTTGTAGACCAGGCTGACCTTGAATTCTTAGATGTTTCCTTGCATATGCCTCAAAGTATTGGGTTTAAAGGGGTGTGCCTTCATGCCAGGTAATATATTAATACATTTTATAGTTCCTGATACTGGAAAATAGAAAATACTAGCTTTGCAAAGCATGGTATTTCCAGAGTTCAGCATCTGTGGCAGGGGAGTGAGTTCTCTTTTTCCATCAAGAATCTTTACATACAGGGAGGGACAAAATCCACCCAAATCAGTTGAAGAAAATTAGTTTTAGATAATGTTTATTTTATTCAATTTTTTTTCTTTCATTGCTTTATAATAACAGGGTTTTGCTATGTAACTCAGGCTGGCCTTGAACTTGCCCCTTGTGTGCTGGAATTCTAGGCATGAGCCACCACACACTCCTGAGATTTGAATTTTTAAAAAGAGAGTAGACAGAGTTGTTTCTAATATATTAAATGTAATTAATATTTATATTAATTGTGAAGAACATGGTTTGGTATCTCAGGGCAGATACTGAGAAGAAACAACTTATGAGAAGTTACTACCCTCTGGTCATTCCTTTCTGGGTCACAGATCCTTTCTTCTTGTTCATAGGTACTGCTTGAGGGAAAATTCAGTCTCCCATTTCCTCCTTTCCTCCCCTTTCTCTTTTCTTCTTTCCTTATATTTCTCACCTCTAATTCAGCATTGCTTGAAGGACCTGTCCTGAACACAGAATGTACGGCACTGAATAAGATAGCAATCCTGTATTAAAAGGAACATGTGTTAATGTGAAATGAAAATGTTATAAACAAATAACTGAATACAATGTGATTTAAATATTATACCAGTAAATCAGTGTGTGGTGGAGAAAGCAGTCAACTCATGTCAGAGTCTAGGAGGACTTAACAGAGAAGATTGCTGAAGCTGGCGCCTTTGGCCTAGTGCCTGCCAGTGGTTGTCAGCCTTGACTAACAGTGGAATCGCTAGGAAGTTTTAGTGAATATTGGTGTTTGCAGAGGTTTAACTGGCCTAAGTTAGACTTCCAAACCACATAATTTTTTGACAGTACTACTTTTTAAGCTGTAGTTGAGATCTGTTATTCTCTACTCTAATTTAAAAACTGAGTTTTCACTTGCATTTCATTTTGTCATTTTTATTTTGATTTCTAAAATCATGATTAGATACTTTTTGTTTCTCTGAAAGTGACTTAAAGCAGATAGAAAACCTGGGAGTACAGTGGCTGGGAGTACAGTGCTCCATTGCATTCCGAGTCATCTGAGAATCAGCCACCCGTTATAGGATGTTCTATCGACAAGAACATTTCCCTACAGCAGTAGAAAGACGGTCAGAATCCAGCACCAGCATTGGCATGTCAGCGCAGAGTGCTGTCATTCCCCTGGTGTCCTTTACACAAGATGATCTAGTCCAGAGCTGTACGTTATTTTTGTAGTTGTCATTGCTCTTTTCTCTTGATCTTTTATCACCATGACTCTGGAAAACTATGAGTCAGTTGTCACTTACTGGTCCTTAGTTTAGAACTTTGCTGATGTTGTGTTTTGGCTAGAATCAGGTTATAGTCTTCAGTAGGAGCTCATAGAAGCACACCATGTTCTCATTGTATTTTCTCTCATGACACACAACAGTTTCAGTGCGATTCATTAGTGATGCTGTTGTCTACCAGTCTTCTCTTTCAATCACTGTTTTTCTTTTTGTAATTAACAAATGTTTTGTGAAATATTTTGAGACTCTCTTATTCCTTATCACTCTTTAAGATTGTTGGTTCATTTAAATGTGGATTTACAGGTTCTTACTTTACTTAGTGGGTCATAATTAGTTATTTAGATGTTCAAATTATCTAGCATTTGATCAAGTCAGGTGGAAGCTCCAACTTGACTTTATTTCTGTCATTTTTTGGAACAATTTCTTTTTGTTTATTTTTAAGTATAAATTGACAAGTTGTGGGTTTACACTGCAAGAGTTACCCTGTGGCTGTGATTTATAAATATAGTATGGAATAAACTTATACTATTATCTATCAGCTCAAATATATATATATATATATATTTGTGGTGAGAACTTTGAAATTTATTCTCTTAGCAATTTCAAAATCTACAGTACATTGTTATTTAATGTATTCCCCATGCTTGCATTAGATACAGTCTTTTTCTTCTGTCTAATTGAGACTTTCTACCTTTTGGCCCTCATCTCTCATTTCTTTCCCCAGGCTCTGAACCAACATTCTATCTTTGCTTCTGTAAATGTAATTATTTTAAATATGTAATCTTTGTCTTTCATGAGTACCCTGTTTCAACAGTAGGCAGTCTAGGTTCATCTTGTTCAATATGGCTCTTTCCAAGCTTAGAATTAGTTGTTTCTCCAAACAACAGTAATAACAACAATCAAAACTTTAGGTCCTTTGTAGTAGAGAATGGTATTTATAAACCCAAGATACGGCTAGAGGAGCTCATTGCTGATGGAGGCACAATGTCTCTCTCATGGCGCCACTGCCACCATCCCCGTCTCTCAGTCTGTAATGTAGTCGTTAAGATTTCACTTTAGTCTTCCCTTTTCATATTTGTCATTGAAGAATCTGACTCTGTTTTTCTTAATGTATCTTCTTGTTTGAGCAGTTCTCCTGTGTGTTATTGGTCCCTCCTCTCCCACTGCTGTTGTAGCACCGTCCTTCTACCCATTCATTCCCAGCATTCCATGAGAGGAATGACCTCTACTCTAGTCGGTCACGTTCTCCAACAGCAGGCTGTTGCCTTCCCCATCCACCCGCTTGTCCCTTCTTTTTTTTTTTCTAAGATTTATAAACTAATTGTACTTATGTGTACATGTGAGTTTATGTGCCCCAAGTGCAGTGTCCACAGAGGCCAGGCGGCATTGGATCCTCTGGAACTAGAGTTACAGTTAACTCCCTGATGTGAGTGCTGGGAACTCAACCCAGGTCTTCTACAAGAATAGTAAGGCCCTTTAACTGAGCCATCTCTCCAGCACAGCCCCCCTTCTTAGAGTGCTCTGGGCTCAACATCCTGAACTAAACCACCCAAAGCTTTTCACCCCCCAGCTACCTATGGGTTCCTGTTGGAGGAGACCAGCTTCAACAAAGATACCATTTACCAGGGTAGTAACATGGGGGTTAGAAGATTAAGAGAACAAAGATGCAAGTGAAAATAATAAAACAGAAAACATAGGACAGTATCTGGAGGGAGTTCCAGTGAATACTGAAATTGCCTGCATTTAATTTACATTTACTTAAATACCCCAACCCCAAAAGGTAGGAATAAGAAAAAACTGCGTTAACATGATACAAGGAAATGAACAGACCAGTTGAAGGATTGCAGGCTAGTTCTGTTAAACATTCTGTTGCCAAAACAAGACAAGTAACTCTCACACCCTAGACTAAAACATTCTGTAGGCAAACCACTCCCTGGGTTGAATCCATAGCTATCTCCCTATGGGAATAGGAACCTAGTTGGATCCTTTGACCTTTGTTTGAGGTAGAAACAGATCTACTTCTTAATACCTGACATACCAGGTCTGGATATTAACCATACCTGTAATTTGAACTGTTGACAATAACCTTGAAGGAACAGAAGTTCGTCCCAACTCTCTGACCTTTAGTCAAGGTGGAATGGACCCACACCTGTGGATCCTGTCAGCTTCCTACCTTATTTGTCTTATGCATTCTCTCCTTTTCAGTGGCTTTGCTGTGGGACAGTGATCTTCTACTCTGTAAAGATTTGTCACCCATATTAGATTAATAAAATGCTGATTGACTAGTAACCAGGCCCGAAGTATAGGTGGGGCAAACCAGATGGAGAATTCTGGGAAGAGGAAAGGCAGAAAGTCTGTCACCATCCATACACAGAAGTAAGGTGAAAATGCCTTACTGAGAAAAAGCACCAAGCCATATGATTAAACATATATAAGAATTATGGGTTAATTTAAGTTGTTATTATAATAATAATACTAAGCTTGAGCTAATAGGCCAAACAGTTCATAATTAATATAAGCTTCTGTGTGTTTCTTTGGGACTGAACGGCTGCGGGACCAGAAACTTCTGTCAACAGACCTTAGAAAGATTATATGCAAGATATTGTGACTCTTAACCCCTGAGTCTTCTCTCCAGCTCCTGTACTGACTTTTAAAATTAAAGACAATTATCTAGAGTTGGTTCTCCCAACACTGACTGTAATGAAATGGCCATTTCATTCTTTTTATGCTCTTACAGTTTTTTAAGTGTCCCTGTCACCCTGTTCCTTACTGAGTTTGCAGACATCTGAGCTGCTGAGGACTTTTGTAAATGAGGCACTCTTCTGCTTTTGATTTCTTCAACTCATACTATAGATTTCAAAAATTATAAGCTTAACTCAAATTTAACTGCAGAAAAATTTCATATTGGTTTTGAAGTTATCACCCATCAAGATATTTTAAAAACCTAATTCTATCATTCATTTTAGATACCTTTTGGTAGTACATATAAGTTTGAGAAACTTTATTTTAGTTGAAATTGCTCAATAAAAGTATCTTAAAAGAGCAATATAAGGAATAAAGTTTTAAACAAATTGAAGACCTCCTTCTAGGTTAAAATGTCCCACTTTTCTTCTCCTGCTTACCTCTTGTCCAATTCAGCGTCAACAAATATGTAAAGAGCTAGCCCCAAACCGGTCATAGTTGGTATATACCTGTAATCTTAGCACTTAGCGGGCATAGACAGGAGGATTGCTGCAAGTGTGAGGGCAGCCTGATGTCCATAGTGAATTCTCATCTGATTGCAGGCTGCGCACTGACACTCTGTTTCAGGATGACAAAAACAGCAGCAATCTCCCGAGAACCCACAAAAGCTGGAAGATAACTGTCGCAGTCTCTCTTGCAACTGCTCCTTTTCACCCTGGTAGCACACAGAAATAGCCTTACACAAATGGGCATGGGCTGTGTTCCAGTAAAACTTCATGAAAATAGACAGTGGGCAGGATTTGGCATGTGTACTGTAGTTTGCTGATCTTTAATTCAGACTTCCTTTTCATAGTCTCCTGTTTGTCACAAGAGACAGTCATGTGCTCAGCTAAAATGCAGATGACTATGTTTGTGGTTCCAGTTATGAGTGAATTAATGAGCTTGTGTGACATGGTATGGTCTTCATAAATCTAAACTTGTTTCTAGTAATCACTGTTTCAGGAGCTCATATATCATGTTTAATAACTATTTGAGAAACTAATTTCTAGAGATGTTTAATTTTCTAGACAAAAAAACTCAAAAACATTTTTACATTTAAAAATAAAAGCAAAATTTGACCATTACAAAGTGTGCTGACACATCACAGATTACTGAGAACAATCACATCACAGTGAAGAACTCAACTTTGATCATATCTGTGACTACTGAGCAAAGTAGTATTTAAACATATGCCAAAGGAGATTGCTGCTTAAGGTGGGGGAGAAAGAGGGCAGAGATTGCTGTTTAAGATGGGGGAGAAGGAGGGCAGAGTGCTTCTCTGAAGTTTAATTTGTCAGGCCTAGTTTTGATAGGAATAGGGTGTCTTACTTGCCTGGTAATATTTCATCTGTTTCCAAACCTATCTCTGTCTACCTGTCTATCATCAGTTGGTCTATCATTTATCTATGTATTTATCTACTATTTGTTTGTTTATTGGCACACACTAAGGAAGCTCTGTAGCATTGGGTCATATCCCTGACCCTTTCACTTTATTTTGATACAAGGTCTTACAGAAATTCCCAAGTTACCTTCAAGTTTGCAGTCCCCTGCCTCAGCCTTCTGAGTAGCTGAGTTTGTAAGATTGTCATCACACTGAGCTTGGCTCTGTTTGCTTATTCTTGGTTTGAACATAGCCCCCAGAATGTTTTGTACTGTGCTGTTTTTTTAGTTCCTTCAGTCATTTAGCACTTAAGAATTCATTCCCGCTCTCATAGCTTGTAACCATTTATTTATGTACAAGCCCTTTAAGCAGATGCTATTTTTGTGCATGGTTTTTAATCCTTAGACAGTTCTGTCTATAAAGACAACACGAACAGAAATTTCAGTATAAATTGGGCGATTCTGTGGAAAAGATAGAAGATTAGTAGTAGACAGTGTGGAGTCAAAGAGAATCTGAAAAGCTGTGTGAAGTTTTCATTTGCATTAAGTGATGGAAAGATGGGTGGGGGTTTGTAGCAGGCTTTCTTAGACTGTGAGCCCCCAAATCATGACATGGAGACTTATTAGTTATAAGCGCTCAGCTGTAGGTTATGCTTGTTTCTACCTTGCTCCTATAACTTAATTTAACCTGTTTCTCATTATCTACATTTTGCCTCAGGGCTTTTGCCTTTGTTTCATTCTGTACTTCCTATTCCCCCCCCTTCCTCCATGTCTGGCTGGCCTCGGGCATCTTTCTCTTTTTCTCTCTTTTTCCTCGAGCCTAGATTCCTTCTCCTCCTTGTTCTCTCTGCCTGCCAGCGCTGCCGATTTCTCCTCTGCCTAACTCTTGACTGTTCAGCTTTTTATTAGATTGATCAGGTGCTTTAGGCAGGCAAAGCAACACATCTTTACACCATTAAACAAATGTAACACACCTTTACATAGTTAAAGTAATATTCTGTAACACAAACAAATGCAACACATCTCTACATAGTTAAAGTAATATTCCACAACAGGGATTGAATATTAGAGAAAAGGAATCTAGGCAGGAATACAGGGCACTGACCGGAAAAAGAAGGATTTCTGAGTTAAGAGGGTTTGAGGAGTGATAAAGGATATGTTAGCATGGTGCTATATTGAGGGCAGTTACACATTTTACTTCCCAAAAGTTTCATGGCTAGAGACCAAATCTGTAACAGATGGCCTTTGGGGGTTCATATTTGTTTTTGATGTGTATAAATGTTTAGCCTGCACGTATATAAGTGCATGCAGTGTCCGCAAAGGCCAGAACAGAGGCCAACACCCTTGGAATTGGTGTTAGACAGTAGCGAGCTGCTACATGGGTACTGGGAACCAAACCTGGGTACTCTACAAAAGCAAGCCTTCATCACTGAGCCATCTCCTCAGAGGAAGTTGTTGTTTGTTTTGTTTCATTTTATTTTTTGAGACAGGGTTTCTCTGTGTAACAGCCCTAGCTATCCTGGAATTCACTTTGTAGACCAGGCTGGCCTTGAATTCAGAGATCTCCCTGCCTCTGCCTCCCTAGTGCTGGGTTTAAAGGCCTGCACTTTAAGTAGAGAATGATCAGTTGTTCTGAACTAGTGAAACTGGACATGGATCTTCATGCTTTTAATTCCAGCACTTAGGAATTTGAGGTAAAATGATCTCAAGTTTGAGGGTAGCTTGGGCTAGGTATCAAGACTTTATCTCAGAAAAACAAACCAAAAAAGTATTAGAGCAAACAAGAATAAAGGCATATCACTAGGTCTGAGAGGAGGAAGGAACTGGTGAGCTTGCTAATGAATGAACAAAGGTAATGAGCACAGGCCATACGGAAAGATTGCTTGTGGAGAAGGGAGTTTGCCTCTCTCTCTCTCTCTCTCTCTCTCTCTCTCTCTCTCTCTCTCTGTGTGTGTGTGTGTGTGTGTGTGTGTGTGTGTGTGTATGTATTTGATTTTTCAAGACAGGGTTTCTCTGTGCAACAGCCCTGACTGTCCTATCGTAGAACTCACTGGCTGGCCTCAAACTCACAGAGATCCACCTGCCTCTGCCTCCCAAGTGCTAGGATTAAAGAGGCATGCATCATCACCGCCCAGTGCTTTTCCTTATGTTTTTGTTGCACGTTCTATTATTTTGTATATCTGTTTACAATCAGATTTCCTCTAAACATTGCCTGGACAAGTCCCCGGCTTCCTCGGAGTCTGAAGTGGTAGGAGATGGAAAGTAGTGTTATTTAGTGGCAAGCACGTAGGTTTCATAGAACCAGGAATGACAAGAAGGATTATGAGGTTAGGAGAACAGGTTGTGGTTAAATTGTGACTTGGCTTTATCCTAAAGAAATTAAGATCTTATGCAGAAGACAGTAAATCCAATATCATCTTTATATAAGGCATGAAATAAGTTTATTTTTAGGAATGTAATTTTTTAAAAGACTTGTGGTGGACACATTAAAGTGTCAGACTTATGTGCCATTATAAGAGATGGTGACTGTTTATTTAATTTAAGGCATAGAAGTGACTGATCATAGTGGCTTATGCCTGCCATCTCAATACTTAGGAAACTGAGACAGGATATAACTACAAGTTCAAGGCCAGTCTTGGCTTCATAGTGAGTTCCAGGTCAACCTGAACTACCATGTAAGTCCTTGTCTAAAAACGAAAAGAAAATGCCAGGCATAGTGGTGCACACCTTTAGTCCCAGCTCTTAGAAGCAGAGGCAGGCAAATCTCTTTGAGTCTGAGGCCAGCCTGGTCTACAGAATGAGTTCTAGGACAGCCTGGTTTACATAGTGAGTTCCAGGACAGCCAGAGCTAGCTAGTAAGGTGGTGTCTCAAAAAGCAAAGCACCACAAAACCAAACAAACAAAAAGAACCCAAACCAAAACAAGCAGCAATAATGGAGGTAAATGGAGAGAACCAAGTTTGAGCAGCTTCGGACTTAATTCCTTAAGAGCAGGAAGGCAGGGTTCTTTATTCACTACTGTGACTGACAAGAGTTGGTGCTATTTCTGGTGACCAGTAGATGTTTTGCTGAATGAATGACTGAATATTACCTCTTACTATCATAATTGCCTCTCATCTGACAGGACTTTCTTTACAGAGGTATACCTTTCTTTTTTTCCTCTGAACTCTTAAAAAAAATAAAATTATTTAGTGTTTATGTGTGTGTGTGTGTGTTGTATGTGTGTTACTGGGGAATTCATGCAGGGGTCAGAGAACAGCTTGCAGGAGTCGCTTCTCTTCTCCTACCATATGTTATAAGTTAGGGGATTAAACTCAGGTTGTCAGGCTCAGCAGCACGCACCCTACTGAGCCGTCCTGCGAGCTCCTTTCCCTTTATAAAACATAGAATATATTTAACTTATTTATTTAGATTTATTTATTTTTATAAGTGTGAGTATTTTTACCTCCTTATATGTATGTGCTTGGTGCCTGCAGAGGTCAAAGGAAAACTTCAGATTCCCTGGAACTGGAATGCATCTTGACCATTTGCACCTCCAACTCCCCAAAGGAATCCCAACTCCTCCCTCCCATTCCTTCAGGCATCCCCAGTGTGTCCTCCTCTCCTACTCACATCTTTCCTAAACTCTTTTTTTTAATTAATTTTATTTGTGTATTGTATGTGTGTACCTACATCAGTCTGTGTGTACCATGTATGTACAGGTACCCACATAGGCCAAGGGCATCAGATCCTCTGGTGTCACAGGGTGAGCTGCTTGATGTTCTTGCTGGGAAACAGACCTGAGACTTCTGCAGTAGCAGTAAACATTCTTAGCCATTGAGCCATTTTACAGCCTTTCCTGAACTCTTTTTTGTTTTGTTTTGTTTTGTTTTGTTTTCAAGAAAAAAGAGTTTCTGTGTGTAATAGCCTTGGCTGTCCTGAAACTCAAGCTGTAGGCCAGACTGGCCTCAAACTCAGAAACCCGCCTGCCTCTGCCTTCTGAGTACTGGGGTTAAGGGCATGCACCACCCACCTATGCCTGGTTTCCTGAACTCTTTAACAGTTTTGAATATATAATTAACTAGGTCCAAATTAAAAAACAGAATTAAAATATATAGTCACCTTATACCCATTGCTTTTGATTTATGAATAGTTCTTGCCTTTTGGCTGACACTTGCACACTAAGTACACAAATGTACACACAAATACACACACACACAAAGTAATAATGACAAGAAAATGTTTGTTTAGTACAGATATAATTTTCATAGAAAAATCTTTCTGATGCAAAGTTGAATGAGAGCACTGTGCTTTAGAAAGCACACTGTCATAGATCACCCGCCTTTACACTGGTACTTCATTTTCCCTTCAGTTCTTCCCAGCGCATGCTGCCATCCATCACAGCAAGGATGCTGGGTACCAGTTATTTGCTAGACATCATCTCTCCTTCCATTCGTTGTGTTTTACACATAAAGAATATGACTTTCTTAAGAAAAATACTTACCTATAATCATAGTTGTCTAGGTAGTGGAACTGTGATTTTTCCTAAAAGCACCCTCTTTTTGCTCTTATATATGACTGTGTATATGTGGATATGTATATGACGAATGTACATATGCACATACATGTGTATTCCAGAAGCATTAATTTTACTTTATCCAGCTTAACATCATCTCATCTGACTTTCCCCTACATTTCCTAATGTAAATTTGTGTGTGCAAGATACAGTTCTTACTGCTTAATAGTGTTTTAATTGCTATACTTTGAAACAGATTTACGAAAGGAAGGAAAGTAACTGTACATTCCTGATTTGTGCTTCCCAGGTTTTGATGGACATGTTTGATCAGGATGATGATATAGGTTTGATTTCTCTCTGTGAAGACGAACCTAGTTCTTCTGGCGAGCTAAACTACTATGACCTTGTCAGAACTGAAATTGCAGAAGAGAGGCAGTACCTCCGGGAGCTGAATATGATCATCAAAGTGTTCCGGGAAGCCTTTCTTTCTGACCGGAAGCTGTTCAGGCCTTCTGTAAGTACTCCGGGTGCACACCCTCAGCAAATAGCAGTTGTTAGTGTATTATTCACCTCACTAGTACATAAGTGTTCTTCTTGTAGTTCTGAGTTTTGAAACCATCTGAATTGTTATGTTGGTGTAAGTACAGTGACAGTAGAGTCAGGTGGAGGGATTTTCATTGGAACAATGACATTTTCTGCTGCACAGTAACAGGCTTAGTCAGCTGTTGTAAGAGTTAGCCACTCATTTGGAATAGTGAAGAAAATGGTCTAGAAAGATGTGTGCTCCTTCCCTTCTGGTGGGTGCTTTAAGGCTACAAGCTTCAACAGTGGACATTTTTAAATTTTGTGGTGGTGTTGTTGCTGCAGGTAGCTTGTTTTGGTAGCTGCAGGCCTCCCTAGGTTACATGGTGAGTTACTGTCTCAAGGTTGTAGTTGTTCTGGTTTTGACCCAGGTTCTCATTATGTAGCTCTGGCTGGCCTGGAGCTCACTCACTAGTCCATGCCAACTGAACTCACAGAGATCCACCTACCTCTGCCTCAAAATTGCTGGGATCAAAGGTGTGTGCCACCAAGCTCACCTAACAGTGAGAATTTTGTTTTATTTTAATTTTAAAAATTATTTGTGTGTGAGAGTGTTTTGTCTGCATGTGTGTCTATGCACACATGTATGCCTGGTGACAATGGAGGAAGAAAGAGGACATTGGATCTGCTGGAACTGCAATTATGTACGGTTGTGAGCTGCCCTGTGAGTGCTGGGGTTGAACCTGGTCCTCTAGAAGAGCAGTTGGTGCTCCTAATCACTGGGCTGTCTGTCCAGCCCCAGCAGCAGGAAGTTTAAAAGAGAACATTTTATAAGAATCCCAAGTAAAGAATCAAAAACAGTGGTATCGCCAGGCAGTGGTGGTGCACACCTTTAATCCCAGCACTCAGCAGGCAAAGGCAGGCGGAACTCTATGAGTTCGAGGCCAGTCTGGTCTACAAGAGCTAGTTCTAGGACAAACTCCAAAGCTACAGAAAAACCCTGTCTCGAACCTCCACCCCCAAAAAAAGCAGTGGTATCCTGTTTGCATACAGGACGAGGATGGGTCAAGGGCCTGGTTCAGAGTGACTTGGGCCCCTTCTCTCTCTATAGCATGAAGTCAGTCTCTCAGGATATGAACCTCATGCCATAGCCCAGAATTCAGGATACAGAGGCAGGAGGATCAGGAGTTGCAGGCCTATCTAGGTTACATAGTGAATTACTGTCTCAAAGTAAACATAAAAACCCAGGACAGTTCTAAGAACTCCAGCTAAAAAACTATAGGTTTCTTTCTCTTTTTCTTTCTTTCTTTTTTTTTTTTGAGTTTTTTCTTTCCTTTAACAATGGTGCATTTTCTCTATGTTTGACCTATATTTAAAAAAATATTTAGTCTTAAGCTTACCTATCTTATGCCTCCTGTTCTCCACTACAATAACTTCTATAAACAAAGAGATACAGTGCTCAGGTCCGGCTCTCTGGTGCTTCAGAACTGATAGCTTTTATTCTTTCCCAGAAAAATGATCAAATGATAATTCAAGGTGTTTTAATTGACCTTGATTTGTTTCTTTTGCATACGTTTTTAGTTTAATAATGTTGCTAACCCTTTCTGGATATGTTAGAATGTATTCAGGATTTTCTTTAATTCAGTTTTGTTTGATCATTTCAGAAGTGACATATATAGGGCAGACATCATTGTTTATACTTTCCTGGTGTAAAATAGTTATGAATTAGTTAAATCCCATACAGCCCTAGGACTTGGATTTGAGTTCTTCTACTACATTATAAACTGGTTTTCCATGACAATATTAGGAATAAAAGCAGCAAACGCTATTGGTTAATGTTCTCTTCTGTGCCGTTCCTGTGCCCCACCAGTGTTCACTCCTGGGGAATTAATTTGTTTCTTTTCACTGGATTAACGCAGATTCGATAGGCAATCTCTGTTGTACTGAAGGTTGGTTAGAAGTAAGAATTCTTTTTATCCCTCCCTCTCTGTTTCTGCTGTAAATGTTTTTCCCATGTAGACTACACTCTAAAGTTTTGAGTTAAAGACCATCAGAGAATTTCTTGGCAAATTTTAGAAAAGTAATAAATGAGTTAAGGTTGATTCCAGTTACAAGATGTGTGGCCAGCAAATTCTCTGACTCGTTGGTACTTCTCTTCTCGTTTGTGAAACAGGGATGCTGTGGGTGCCAGTCTGATAAGGCTGCATGAAGCCAGGAGTGCAGACCACTGCTAAGAACACTGCCTTGTAGACTTTAGCAGCACTTAATGAGCAAATAAATAGATTTTAAAAGAGAAAGCCCATGTCAAAGGCTTATGATATTGTGTGAAACATATTAAGTGTCAGAGGTTAATTGTCATTTGCATCTTAGTCCATGGTCTTTCATCTTGCATGTTGTAAAAGGAAAAACTGTTTTTGTTCTTTAACCTTTAATCTCTCACTCATAAACCTTTATGATATGCGTGTCTCCTCTGACCCTCTTACACACAAAGTAGTTCTTCAAGGGATAACCTCAAACCTGATGTTACCTCGCTAGACATGGTGTTATAGCTGAAGGATTCATACCCAACAAGCTATAATAATTGAAGTTTCTATGGCTCCCTCCTTGAGTTCGGCTAATTTGCTGGGGTGGCTCATAGGACTAAGTTAACCCGTTTATTATAAGGAATGTTACATGGGATACAAAGTGTACTGCAATGAGGGAAAGGAAGGAACAAGTCTGAGGGTCACGGCTTCCATGCTCTGCCTGGGAAGCCATACTCCTGACACCTCCATGTGTCCACAACTCAGAAGCTCATCAGCCTTGTTCACAAGTCTTTGTAGAGCTTGGACTCCATTCTTCTCCCCTACTCCAGAAAAGTCAGTGAGCAGAGGGAACATGCCATCCCTTCAGTCCTCACCCTTGTTATCACAGACTCAGGAGTGAGCAGACACTCAGGGAAGCCCAGTGTTTTATGAGCTCCATCAGAAGAACAAGGACAAAAGCCAGACATTCGCATTATGTTACACAAGTAGTAGAGCCAGGATTCAGCATGCAGGTGGATAATGTTCCGGAGCCGATTATATTCCCATTGCAAGATACTAGGATAGTCGTTCTGTAGCCTGGATGGTAAGTAATGTGATCTGTTTGTGTCTCCAGTGCTCATGACTTAATCTAAATATGACAATAATTCAAGCATGGGCATTTGATGACATCTTTAGTTCCTTTTAAAATTTGGAACATGGCCAATAAATTGAACAATTAAATTGTATCTACATTAAGAATCATTTTCATCCTGATCCTACCTGTTGTTAGCTTACTCTTTAAGACCTTCATTCTTTCAGCATCTTAGCCAATTTCAACTTATAGTGATGTCTATGAGATTTGAGGATTATAAATTCAAGCTATCTGGAATTTATATTTTCTAGTATATTTACTGTCTCTGATCTAAGAGATTTTTTAAAATTTCCTTTGTATTCATGATTGATTTTTTTACTGTCTTAGAATATACTTTAATGAAATTAGGTAAAAATACATCTTTAACATTTATTTCGTGTGTGTGTGTGTGTGTCTGTGTGTGTGTGTGTGTGTGTGTGTGTGCGCGTGTGTGCGCGCGCACGTGGAGATAGGAGGACAACCTGTGGGAATAGGTTCTTTCCTTCACTGTGTATGTCCTGGGAATGAATCTCAGGTGATTATGCTCAATGGCAATCACCAGCCAAGCCATCTTACTACCCCCTTCCTTTTGAGACAGGTTCTCTCAGAGAACCTGGAGCTCATTTATTCTGCTGGGCTGGCTGGCCGGCCAGTGGGTGACACATGGCTGCCCCTTCACCCGAAGGTCACAAATACACAGCAGCACACCTGGCTTTCAAGTGGTGTCGGGATCTGAACTCGGGTCTACACACACTCACCAGCTCAGCCATTTCTTCAGCCCACTTTTGTTTCACATGGTAGTGTGTAGCATGATTCTCAGCCTTATATGCCTTAACCTTTTTTTATTTTTTAGGAAATTGAAAAGATTTTCAGTAACATTTCAGATATACATGAATTGACTGTGAAACTTTTAGGTTTAATTGAAGACACAGTAGAAATGACAGATGAAAGTAGTCCTCATCCATTAGCTGGTAGCTGTTTTGAAGATTTAGCAGAGGTAAGTCCTAAAAACCACTTCAGACTATCATTAAAGTCCTAAAACCTATGTCAAAACATTTAGTTATATAGAGAGAAGGCCCTGCAGACTGCTATAAGATACTCAAGATTCAGTTGTGTTGCTTAAAGCTTTAGCAGGTCTAATTGTTTGCAGCTTTGAACTCACCTCTTGGGTGGCTAGGGTGCAGGAGTGTGCCCATGCCCAGCACTGAGGCTTCCTTTAATATATGTACTATTGTTAACATTGATGTGAAAGCTTGTATACTAAATGAATGACATGGAGGAATACTGTATACTAACAATAGTTTTAAGGTGAAGGAAATAATTTGTTGATAATCATTCTTTAACTTCTGTGGGTTTTAGACTTCATTTTCAAAAAATCAAAGGGGTTGTGTTATTTTTTCCAAAGTCAAACTCGTCTTGTTCTTTTAAATGATTTTAAAATAATATATCTTTTTGTAAAAGTGTTCAAAATTAAATATAAAGATGGCCACTATAACTTATAACATTTATCCTTTTAAAAATTATTTTATGTGTATGGGTGTTTTACCTGCATGTATGTCTGTGCACCAGATGCATGCATGCAGTACCCAAGGAGGCCAGAAGAGGGCATTGGGTCCCCTGGAACTAGAGTTACAGACAGTTGTAAGCTGCCAAGTGGGTGCTGAGACTTGAACCCAGGTATTCTGGAAGAGCAATAATGTTCTTAACCACGAGCCATCTCTCCAACCCTTTACCTTAATCCTAATATAAATATTTTTTTGTGTTTTATAAAGCTCTGTGCATATTTACAAGAATAACATTCTCCCATTTTATAATGTTTTTCATCTATCATATTTCCATGTTAGTAAATATCCTTAATCATATATTTTAAGTATAAAAATATAAACATATAAGATTGGAAGTATGGCTAAGCAGGTTAAGGTGCTTGCCACCAAGCCTGACCACCTGTTCAATTCCTCAGACCAACCTGGTGGGGAGAAAGAACTGTTTCCTGCATGTTTTCTTGTTGCCTCCACATGTTCACAGAGACACACAAATAAATGACATTTTACTTAATATAAATATATTATTATTTGTATATTGCTATACATGAGTATATATTTGTTCTTATATTTCCTCTTTTAAAAAACATGTGGGTGTCTGCATACTCACTGGCCTTTGAGTCTTTAAAAGTATTGCTTTCAGATTCCATGTACAAAAATCACCTACTTCCATGAACTCTACCTTATCTTCTGAAAATAGTTACTTTTGTTAGGTCTGTTTTGTTACTAAGCATCAGTTTGTCTTTGTTTCTGTTTTTGGGATACAGAATCCTGATGTGTATCCCATTCTGGCCTCCAACTTTCAGTCTTCCTGGGTAAGCCTCCTGAGAGTGGGTGCAGGCCTGAGCCCGAGGTCCTGGCTCAACCTTTGTTCTTAATAAAATGTTACATTTTGATACTAATTTAGGGTCTTATTAACTTTCTACGCCCTTAAAGGTACTTTGCTTCTAAAATGCTTTCTTGTTTTCATTTTTAAATTTGAATATACAAGAATACAATATTTGACATTTTCACAACTTCTTAATTGCATTTATTTATTTGTATGCATGTGTGTTTGTGCATGTGTACATACATGTATGTGTGTATGCATGTGGAGGTCAGAGAACAATTTGCAAGAGTTGGTTCTCTTCTTTCTATCCTATGGGTCCCAGGAATCAGTTAAGTCATTATACTTGGTGACAAGTGCTTTTGCCTGTTGAGCCATCCCACCAGCCCCATTTTAATTATTTTTAAATGTGTAATTCAGTAATTAGTATGACTCAATTTTTACTATTATTTGATCATGACCACTGTATAGTTCCAAAACTAATTTATCATCCCAAATAGAAACTACCCAATAATCAATAATAACATCCTCTGCCCCCACTCCCTACACCTAACTCTTGGTAACCAACCATTCATCTCTTTCCATCTCTGTAAATTTGCCTATATTTGTAAGTGGGTTCATATATTTGTCCTTTTCTGGCTGTTTATTTTATTTAGCATAATACTATGAAGTTTATCTATGCTAGTGAATAGTTGAATGGTGTTTTGACACAGCTCCACCTAGTTAGAACATTCCTCGCCTGCAGACCCAAAGTCAGTATGTCCTAAAATCCATCAATTGGAGCCTGCACTAATTAATTTGGATTTTAAGAACATTTAGGATTTTTAGACTAGAGATGCTTTTAACCAGTAAAGTCTATGTAAATATTCCAAAATCGAAAAATCTCTAAAATCTGAAACACTTCTGTATTTCAAGCATTTCTGAGAAGGAATGCACAGTCTGTATCATGTTCTATTTGCCCACTCATTTGCTGATGGACATTTGGGGAATTCTGTCCAGTGCTATGGTGTAGAATACTGTCCAGTCCTATGATGCAGAATACTGTCCACTGCTATGATATACAATACTGTCCAGTGCTATGATGTACAATACTGTCCAGTGCTGTGATATAGAATACTGTCCAGTGCTGTGATATAGAATACTGTCCAGTGCTATGATGTAGAATACTGTCCAGTGCTACGGTGTAGAATACTGTCCAGTGCTACAGTGTAGAATACTGTTCAGTGCTATGATGTAGAATACTGTCCAATGCTATGGTTTAAAATACTGTCCAGAGCTATGATATAGAATACTGTCCAGTGCTATGGTGTAGCATACTGACCAGTGCTATGGTGTAGAATATTGTCCAGTCCTATGATGTAGAATACTGTTCAGTGCTATGGTGTAGAACACTGTCCAGTGCTATGGTGTAGAATACTGTCCAGTGCTACGGTGTAGAACACTGTCCAGTGCTATGGTGTAGGATACTGTCCAGTGCTACAGTGTAGAATACTGTCCAGTGCTATGATATAGAATACTGTCCAGTGCTATGGTGTAGAATACTGTCCAGTGCTATGGTGTAGAATACTGTCCAGTGCTATGGTGTAGAATACTGTCCAGTGCTATGGTGTAGAATACTGTCTAGTGCTATGGTGTAGACTACTGTCCAGTGCTATAATGTGAAATACTGTCCAATGCTATGATGTGGAATGGTCCGTTGCTATGGCATTTTCTGTTACTGGGGTGAGACACTGAAGTATGAGAATACTGGATCATGTGGTAAATACGTTTTAATTTTTAAAGACAAATTGATTTTCATGGGCTGTGCTATTTTAACATTCCTAGCAGTGGACAGTTCTGCTTTCTCAGCCTCTACCTAGCTAAACAAAAATCCTTATTGTTTTTCTTTCTTTAAAACATATTTATTATGTCTATGTGTGAGCACCTGCATGCATGTCAGTGCACCACATGTCAGGGACCAGCCTCGACAAAAACACTTCTTGCCAGGGTAGGGGCATGGTGATTTAGAATATAAAGATGAGTGAAAAGTAGTAAAACAAGAAACCATAGAATAGTACTGGGAGGAAAAGACTAAGGACTGCTTTAACATGACACAGAGGACAACTAGAAGAGTCACTGGCTTCAATACTTTGAGACATCAAGTCATTAGCATTCTGTTGTTTAGGCAGTGAACCCACCCTAGACCAAGTTTCCTGAAGGCAGCCACTCCCAAGGTCAAATCTCCTATTTCAAAAGAAGGAGCAGAAGTTGCTTGAATTCTCTGACCTTTGATCAGGGTGGAGTAGATCTAGCTGTGTGGGCCATCTTAATGTCAAAAGAACCAAGTAACCACATCCTGATTTAGGATGTGTAGCCCTGAGCCTCATTAACAATTGAGAGACTTCAAACTCTCTGACCTTCAGACAAGGTGGAAATAGGCTCACATTTTTGGGCCTCTACAACCAGTGTACCTGATACCTGGGGAGTCCAGAAGAGGGTGTACGATCCCTTGAAACTGGAGTTACAGATGGTTGTGAGCTGCCTTGTGGGTGCTAAGAACTGAACTCTGGTCCTCTGGAAGAGCAGCTAGTGCTCTTAACCACTGAGTCGTCTTTCCAGTCCCATATTTTGTATTCTAAAGGTACAAAAAGGAAATAAATCTGAATTACCAATCATCCTTAGATAACTGGAATTTTTATAAATATGAAATTAGTTTAGGCAGTTTCTGTGTTTACTATATATTTGCTCTTCTAATTTTGGAAACTTGAGTAGGTAAAACAAAGGTATTGAATTTGCTTTCTTTAAGAGTATCATTTAGTAAATTCATTTCAACCTAAGTAAGTTTGCATTTATAGTTTTCTTTTACAAAGAAATGTACTTTAAATTTTGTAGGGATAAAATATACATTTTAGTAGTTGGATGCCATAAAACCAGCCATTTAGTTTTAAGGCCTGTTACTGTATAGCTACTGTTTAAGGGCCGTACTTTTAGAAATGTATCCCTTGTAACCATAACTATTGTTTTCCCTGAAAAGTAGAGAACCAAAGGTGGTAAGACTTAGTTAGAAACATGAATTAAATATTGTCATTAGATAATATGTTCCATATTATCATAAATATATATATTTTTCTTAAACCTAACACTTTACATTATTTTTAAAAATAGGAGCAAGCATTTGATCCCTATGAAACGTTATCACAGGACATTCTTTCGCCAGAGTTTAATGATCTCTTCAGTAAGTTGATGACCAGACCTGCAGTTGTTCTACATTTTCAGGTAAACTTGAATTCAGTGTTATTATTATTTTATCATGAAATAAGTGAAGAAATATTTCATTATCTTTCTAAAGAAAGTGGAAAAATTTCTCATTAGTCCTTCTAATCCATTTTGTGTGTGTGCATGTGTGTCTAAGACACAACTTCAGTTATTGTTCTTAGGTTCTGTTCACCTTTTTATTTGAGACAACCTCCCACTGGCCTGGAATATGTCAAGTAGTTTAGGTTGATTGTCCAGCAAATCTAAGGATCTGCCTTTCCAACCTCCCCCACCCCCAGCACTGAGACTACCCTCAGTACAGTCTCCCTCAGCACTGGGACACCCCAGCATGGGGGTTGTAGGCACAGGCCACTCTGCACAGCTTTTTCACATGAGTGCTGCTGATCTAAGTAAGTCCTGGTGCTTCCAACAAAAGCAGCTGTGTTGAGTTATTTCACTCTGTTCTTAATGTGCATCATACATGCTTAGTTACCGTGGGCTCTGAAGGTTTTACATCAGGGATGTAGAGGTGAATCTGGAAAGCTATTTTGGTATTTCTAAGAGAAAGATTTGGGTAAATCAATAGCTCAGAATAATTTCGTATATAACAATACTTACTTACTTTATCAGTTGTACAGTTTAAAGGAAGTTAAAGAGATGACTCAGCCTCAAGAGTGCTTGCTGCTCTTGGAGAAAACTGGAGTTCACTTCCAGGCACCAGAACTGCTCAGAACTGCTGGTAACTCCAGCTCCAGGGGATCTGACAGTCCCTCTTCTGGACTCTGACCACCCACACACATGTACACACACACATATGCACACAAACACACACATACGAGCATACACACACATGCACACAAACACATGCTCACACACACGCACACAGATGTGCACACACATGCATGCACACATATACACACAGAAATTTTTTTTTTTTTTAAGACAAGGTTTCTCTGTGTAGCCCTGGTTGTCCTTGCTCTATAGCCCAGGCTGTCCTCAAACTCAGATCCAACTACCTCTGCCTCCCACGTGCTGGGAGTAAAGGTGTGAGCCACCACCACCTGGCTAAAGATTTTTTTTTTTTAGATAAATACCTTAAAAAGGGTATAAATATCTCTTAGACAAGATGAAAATAAGTAGAGTGAGATAGAATTACACCTTTATTCTGTCAACATTTACAACAAGACTTTGCTGGTATTGATGATGTTTGACTGCTTATTAGTTATGGCCTGTCTGCTAGGTAAATACTCTACTGCTAAGCTTAGTCCATAGTCTTCTCTGTTCCTGTGTTTGAGATAGGATATTACTACATTGCACAGAACAGGCTGGTCTCAGATTTGTGTTCTTTCTGTCTTGACCTCCTGAGATCCAGGGTTACAGGTGTATACAATCACACCTGACTCAAAACTAACATTTAAAACTGAATGTACTATCTTCTCCCTGCATCTTTAATGTGAATTCTCTTCATGAACTTATAGTGTACAACTCTCAGAAATATGTCAATATAGAATACAAATTTCATTTAATTCTCAAAAGTTTGCTTCAAAGTGGGTTTTTTTTTAAAAAAAAATTGTTGCTCATAAAACAAAAAACTGAAGAACATTGATTGGTTAGCCTGTATATAAGAACCTGGCATAATAATTACACACACTAAGAACATAGTTCTGGTTTTGTTTTGTTTGTTTTTTTTTTGTTTTTGGGTTTTTTTTTTTGTTGTTGTTGTTGTTTGTTTTTTTAGGAAGCCTGAGCTGTGTTTGTAGCTTGGTGGTAGAGCATTTAACATGACGTGGAAAAGCCCTGATTTCAATTCCCAGGCCAAACAAAAGAAAGAGCCAATAAAAACCAGGAATTCTTTTTTGTGAGATTAGAACCTATAGACTCTGGGGGCGGGGTGAGTGTGCCAAGGATCAAACCCAGTGCTTGTGCACACTAAGAATCTATAGACTCTGGGGGCGGGGTGAGGGTGCCAGGGCTCAAACCCAGTGCCTGTGCACACTAAGCAGACATTCTGCATCCTAGTCCCTGGGATCTGTTTTGTGAGCTATTTCTCCAGCTATCCATGAAGTAAAAGAGTTGTATAAGATCATTTTTATATGAAACTCACTTGTATTATATTAACTTTAAAGTACCCTTTAGTGAAGTAATGCATCATTAAAAAGAAAACAAAATCCATTTATCTTTAGAAACTGTAGGGTGAAAAGTCAGTCTTGGTGATTAAAATGCCTGTTTTCTCAGCACATAGGAGGCTGAGGCACGAGGATTGATACAAGTTTGTGACCAATGTGGGTGACATAATGAGACCTTGTCTTTAAAACAGTGGCAGAACAGTTACATCAGGTGCAGGCCCTGGATTCAATTACTAGCACACACACAAAAAAAACTTTTTAAAAAAGAGCTTTGGAGTCAGAACTTATGGTTTGGGTCAACTAATAATTGTGTTACCTATCTCTGATGGTCAGTTTGCTGATCTTTACCGGGGAGATAAAAATAGTGTACACAGCCGGGCTTGGTGGCACATACCTTTAGTCCCAGCAGAGACAGGTGGATCTCAGTGAGTTCAAGGCCAGGCTGGTCTATAGAGTGAGTTTCAGGATACCTAGAACTATATAGAAAGACCCTGTATCAAAGGAAAAAAAAGATATACACCTTCTGATTATGAAGCAAACTAAGGGATTGTGAAATGGCTCGGTGGGTAAGGGCACTTGCTGCAGTCCTGGCAACCTGAGTATGATCCCCAGGGCCCGCAGGGAGGAAAGAGAGGGCCATCTCCCTCATGTTGTCCTTTCACCTCTGCATGTATGCTATGGCAAGTGCAACATACACATAAATATATTAAATAAGAATCTGTGTAAAACACTGTAATGCTTAGCACATATTACACATTCAGTAAGTGTTAGCTTATGTTATTATCAGATCCTTCTACTGATAATTAGCAGTCTAGAGTTTTAGAATGCACTTAAGTAGTCATTTCACTGCAAATTAATAAAATAGATGGTCTTTGTAGACTAGCTTTAAAGTGGTGTATTGGTTCTAGCAAGAACTTCTAAGCTGACTAATTCAGATCAGTAAGTAGCTTAATGCTGTGCTAGTCCATCATGCAGCTGTAACAGAAAATATCAACTGGGCAGCTAAACAGATGAGCCTGGGCTTCCCACTGTTTGGAGACTGGGATTCCAGACTCACACTGTTGGCAGATTCATGGTCTGATGAGGGTTTCTCCTTTGTTCATGGGGGGCCCATCTCACTCGCTGTGTTTTCAGATGGTGGACGGGGGCCAGCACACTGCTTAGGTCCTTATCAGGTTACCAGCCCTATTCTTGAAGGCACATCCCCACATTCTAACTGCAAACCTAATGCGTGGGCTAGGTTTCTGCCTGAGGCTCTGGAGTGCAGGAACACCAGCGAATGCTAGAAGAACTTACTCTCCTCAGGCTCCCTGACAACACTCTGACACAGCTTTCCATTTTGTAAGCAGAACTAGCTTTGCCAGTTGACTTAGACACCAAATATTCTTCATAAATAAGCTAAATCTGAAATTTATTTATTCACTGGGGAATTTTTTTTAGAAACATTTGTAGTGTACAACTTCCTTAGAAACATTCTTTGTAACTATTTGAACTTACTTCCTTTTCCTTGTGAGTGGCTGTTGTTTCTTTTTAAAGATAGGTTCTAGATCTGTAGCCCAGAATGCCGGTACTGTGCAACCATCCTTCCTTGGCCCCCACCGCTCTTAGAGTTTAAATATCTAGGAAGTGGTGGCGCACGCCTTTAATCCCAGCACTTGGGAGGCAGAGGCAGGCCTCTCTGAGTTCAAGGCCAGCCTGGTCTACAGAGTAATTCCGGGATAGGCAGGGCTACACCATGAAACTCTATCTTTAAAGAAAAGAAAAAAGAACAGTTTAAATAAATTTAACACTTTTCTTTATGGTATGTGGAAACCTGGATCTTAAGGAAAATCTGTAGACAACATTGCAAAGTCACTTCACCATCTAACAGATGCAGAAATGTGTGTATTTATCAGTAATGCCAGGAAAAACTTGATTTCTAGCACTTCAGTGCTACCTTGATGCAGTATCTTATATGTTAAAAGCTCTCTCCCTTAGGCGCAGCCGCTGTGTCCCTGGTCTCAGCTACACTGTGTCTTTTTACTTTGTAGTCCATTGCTGACGGCTTTAAGGAGGCTGTTCGTTATGTCCTTCCACGTCTTATGCTGGTGCCAGTGTATCATTGTTGGCATTACTTCGAGTTATTAAAGGTAAGGCAAAAGCTTCCTCTAACAAAGTCAGTAGATTTATAAATCCTAAAACCAAAATTTCTATCTGATTATAGTATTCCTAATATTTTTTTTCTCATAAAAATGTGTATCCTAGGGTTAGGGATGGAACTTGGTGGTAGAATCCTTGCCCATCATGTGAAGCCCTGGGCTGATCCCTGGCCAGCCAACAAGCACAAAAGCCCAGAAGGATACATGCTAACATTTCCACCTTCTGTCCCAAGGTCTTGGAAAAACCATGGGTTTACTCCTTGTCACATCGTCTTCATGTGTAGACAGATAAAAGAAGTTTATTCTGTGTCAGTTTGTAACATGTACTCTCAAATTATCAACCTTAATGGAAGAGTGTTTGCTTTTTAAAACTAATTTTTGGAGATCCACTGCACCAATCTTTGAAAAAAAATTTGTTTTAATTTTAGAATTATTACAGAGTATCTTTTATTATGTGACTATTTCTTATATGTAAACAATGTATCTTGATTAAATTCACACACCCTCCTTTTCCCATCCCCCCAGGCATTCCCAGTATTTTCCTCTCCCTTTTCATGTCCTCTCTTTTGTTTTGAACCCACAGAGTACAGTTATTTCTGCCTGTTGGAATGCTGACCTATCTTATAGAAGCAATAATTTTATCTATAACATTGTTCAAAGTTTTCATCTAGTTTTATCTTATTAAGAAAACCATTTTTATTTTTATTTTATATGTATAAGTGGGTTTTTTGCATGTATGTATATATGCCACATGTGTGCTTAGTGCCTGGGAGACTAGAGGGCATGAGATCCCTGGAACTGGAGTTCCAGATGGTCATGTGGGAACTGGCTAGGAACTGAACCTAGGTCTTCTACAAGGACAGCAAATGCTCTTAATGTCTGAGCCATCTCTCTAGCCTGAGAAAATCACTTTGAAGTCTTCATGAAGATGCTGTTCTTCATCTCTTAGTATATATACCAAGCACACACAATTGTGTATGTGCATACATCAGAAAGAGATGGAGGGAGAGGATAAATGAAAACATGAGTAAATTGGTTTTCTTTTTGTTATAGACAGGATTTCATGTAGTCCAGACTGGCCTTGAACTCATTGTGTAGCTGAGGATATCCTTGAAGTCCTGATCTTTCTGCCTTAACCATCAAAGGGCTGAGATTCCCGGCATGCTCTGTCTATATACATAGCATAAATAATAATTCTGTTTTAATTTTCTGATTGGCCCCTAGTCTTAGTCACATTGGCTAAGGGGACTTTAGTGATTAATTGTAACAGAAGTGACCTTCAGGTGAGCCGAGCTGTCACAGTCCAAGTCATCTTGCTCTTAGGTGCACAGTAGTGATGAGGGCAGCCTTGCAGTCATCCAGCCAGGCTTTAAAATGTCAGCAAACATGGAGGACAGCTGTGAAGTAATGATAGGACTACTGAAGCTTCACCTCTTTGTTTTGGTTTTGGGTTTTTTTGTTTTGTTTTGTTTTGTTTTGTTTTTGAGACAAGGTTTCTCTGTGTAACAGCCCTGGCTCTACTGGAATTCACTGTGTAGACCATGCTGGCCTTGTACTCACAGAGATCCACCTGCCTCTGCTTCCCAAATACTTTATATATCAATTAGTCTCCAAGGATGAAACTAATGTCATCTATTTGTGCACAAAAAAATGATGAACTCACTTAATGGATAATGAGATACCATAAAAATGTATTCTTGATGTACATGTTCACTAGAAATTACCAAGTAAATTCTTGGCATAGATGTCTAAAAGACACTGTAGAGTTAGTCTAACTATTATCCCTGTATTATTAACTGTGAGATCAATGGACAAACTCTAGACAAGCAATTGCCCCAATAGTAGAGGATCCTAAAGGCAGGCATAGAATAGTCAGTCTGCACCAATAGTAGAGGATCCTAAAGGCAGGCGTAGAATAATCAAGCAGAAAGCTGATTCACTTGAAGAGCAATAAAGAAAAATTAGGAAAGAAATTTTTATTGAGTAAATTACATTGGGATATATTTGCAAAAGGAAAACAGTGGAAATGCTCACATGCTGTCTGGAGTCGGGGAAGTCGGCCACAGCAGAGGAGAGAATGAGAATTGCCAGCCAAGCTCCATCTCTCTCTGCCGTCTGAGGCCGACATGAGCAGAGAGCTCTTCATGGTGAGGGCTCTAAAGCTTCAGGAATGCCTGTGTACCATGAGTGTGCCTTGTGCCACAGGCACCACAAGAGGCTGTTGGATCTCCTGGGACTGAGTTGCAGACAGCTGTGAGCTGCCATGTGGGTGCTGGGAATTGAGCCTGAGTCCTCTGGAAGAGCAGCCAGTGCTCTCAATGGCTGAGTCATCTCTCCAGCCCCAATTTTAGGTACTTTTAGTACTTTTTAAAAAGACTATGTTTTAGATTTTGTTTTTGTTTTTTGTTTTTTTTGTTTTGTTTTGTTTTTTTGTTTTTTGAGACTGGGTTTCTCTGCAGCTTTGGAGCCTGTCCTGGAACTAGCTCTTGTAGATCAGGCTGGCCTCGAACTCACAGAGATCCGCCTGCCCCTGCATCCCAAGTGCTGGGATTAAAGGAGTGCGCCACCACCGCCTGGCCTAGATTTTTTTCTTAAGATATACTTCAGTCTTTATTCAAAAGTTCACTTCTCAATTTATAAACAACTTTATAATTACTGTAGTCAAATAAAAATTTATGTATGCCCTTTTTTTTAAATTTTGGGTTTTCAAGACAGGGTTTCTCTATGTATCCCTGACTGTCCTGGAACTCACTCTGTAGACCATTCTGTCCTCAAACTCAGACATCTGCCTGCCTCTGCCTCCCAAGTGTTGGGATTAAGGTGTTCACACCACACTGGCATATGTATTCTTTATTATAAGTGATACTGTCTTAGTTATGTTTCTGTGTGGTGATAAGACACTGATCTAAAGCACCTTGGGAAGGAAAGGGTTTATTTTATTCTGCATTTCCAAGTAGCAGTTCCACCACTGAGGGAAGGTGGAACTTAAGGCAGAAACTGAAGTAGAGGCCATGGAGGAACACTGCTTACTCGATTGTCCCCATGGCCTGCACAGTCTGCTTTCTTATAGCACCCAGGATTACCTGCTCAGATATGCACCACACACAGTGAGATGGTCTAGGCTCTGCCATGTCAGTCATTAATCAAAAAAATGTCCCACAGACTTGCCTACAGGTCCAATCTGAAGGAGGCATTTTCTCAGTTTAAGTTCCCTCTTCCCAGATAACTCATTTCAGATATGATTTTGTTTGTTTGTTAGGGTGGTTTTTCTTTGAAACAGAGTTTGTGTGTGTGTGTGTGTGTGTGTGTGTGTGTGTGTGTGTGTGTGTGTGTGTGTGTGTGTGTGTGTGTGTGTGTAGCCCTGTAGAGCAGACTTGTCTCGAACTCAGAGATTCTCCTGAGTGCTGGGATTGAAGGTGTGTGCCATTACCGCCTGACTCCTTTCAGATATGATTTATTCAAAGTCAAATAACAGTCTTTTAGTCCTTGGACATTTCCTTGAAATTTATCATTAGAATAAAAATTCTCTTCAGGAGGTCTATAAAGTTTAATATTAAGTACATTGTTAATAACTTAGTGAGATTCATTAAGAAAGATTAGCCAATATTGAGTTTCTTTAGGAAATAATTTTAACTTTCATCCTAGAGTCCAGATGAACTCCTTCCACTTGGACTCAGTAGTTACCATGGCATTGCAGCCTTTGCTGAGCTGCAGCTGTGCAGGTGTCTGTGCATTTGTGGGGTGAGGAGCAGGGCTGGAGATCAGAGACACTTGCTAGGCAAGTGCTCGATCCTGAGCTGTATCCCACCCACTCACTGTGTTCAGTTTTGTTTGTTTGTTTTTTAACTTATCACCAAATTTAGGCAAAGTCCAGTGTTTTGCGCAGTTCAGTCTGCTCTCATTGTAGAGAGGTGGAGGGCACTTAGGTGAGAGCTCCCGGTTTGACTAGCTTTGCTGCTCACATAGGACAATGGCCTGACTTGTCTGATCTAGGCACAGATGTTATGATATTTCATATCTCGTTGAGTTGTAATAAAGATTAAATAAACAAATAAAAGGTCATGCACAGAGAACTAAAAAGTATTCAGTTATTTGTGTATAAACATAAAAGGATTTGAGTATTACACACACACAATCCTGATTACTTTTGACAACTGCCTGTTGGGTACTAACCATATTATACTAAAAATGGACAAAAAAAGGTGTATTTCTATTGTTTAAGGACTTTATTATAATTTAATAAAGAATGTGGGTATCAAAGAAGTAATTAGAATAAATGCTTACTAACCCATTCATATGCTGATAAGCATAAAGAATGTGATACATATATATTCACACAATGAATTTTTACTCAGCTATGAATAAAAATGAAATCATGACATTTGTAGGAAAATAGAATTGGAAATTAATTATTATCTTAAGTAAAATAGCCCAGGCTCATACCATGTTCTCACTCACATGTCAATGTTGGACTTTAATTTTTATATATGTAGGAACGAGGCATGGGTGTAAGTCATAAAAGTGGCTCCTGAAAGGGGAAGAAGGCCTTAAAGCAGGGAGAACAGAAGGGGAAATAGATGGCAAAATGCATGTGGCGCCGGGTGGTGGTGGCGCACACCTTTAATCCCAGCACTCGGGAGGCAGAGGCAGGCAGATCTCTGTGAGTTCAAGGCCAGCCTGGTGTACAAGAGCTAGTTCCAGGACAAGCTCCAAAGCCACAGAGAAACCCTGTCTCGAAAAACAAACAAAAAAAAAAACCCACAAAACAAAACAAAAAAGAATGCATGTGCCATGAAAGCAGAAGGCAGGCAACTAGACTCGGAAGGAGACTGGCAGGAGGGAAGCGGGCACGGGGCAGTGAGTGAAGAGGGATAGAAAGAGCAAAGTGTGTGTGAAAATGCTGTACTGGAACCTAGCACTTTGATTATACTAAGAACAAACTTTCCAAAATGCAGTAGTCGTGTAGGATAACTGGTATAGAAGTAACCAGCTTTGCCTGGGAAGTCAAAAGAAATCTTAGAGGGTTGGCTGTGTAGGAGCTTTATCTATCTGCCTGTGTTATTTATTTGGAAGAATCATGTAAACCAATGCCAAGGAACTCTGCAGATGAAAAAGAACAATAAACGCGACAATGCAGCACTTACTAGGTCTTGTAATAGAGGAACCGTTCCTCAAAGGACATTACTGAGATAGTTCATAAAACTGCTGTATTCTAGGTGAATAGAGCCTTTTGTTGTTTGTTTGTTGAGATTGAGTCCCATGTAGTCCAGGCTGGTCTGCTGTGTAGATGAAAATGACCATGAACTCCCAGTCCTACCCCCACTTCCCAAGTGCTAGGATTACAGGTGTGTGCTACCACACGGTTTATGCTGTGCTGGGCCATGGTGCATGCTAGGCAAGCACTCTACCAGTGAGCTATATCCCTAATCTAGGATCATAGAGCTTTATTGTTGTAAAATTTTGTAAAGTTGATCTGAACTATGTTCTGATTCCACAAAAGAACATTCTTATTCTAAGATGTACTGCTGAAATACTAACAGTGTAAAGAACACTGCTTAAAAGTAATTTTTCAATTTCCCCAAGATTGAATGATTATTTTAGAAATATACACACTGTATAGAAATAAACACTTATCTCATACCCATAATTCTGTGCATTTGAGACTAGAGAAGTCTTGTTGTCCTACCCCACAAATTGACAGCCTTAGGTCACAGCAGTCAGTCTTCCCAAAGGGGACCTTCCAGAAAGATAAGATGTTTTCTCAGCTCTTATTTCCCACTTTTTGTAGCATGAGCCAGTAGTCTAAGAGGTGTGTGTGTGTGTGTGTGCGTGTGTGTGTGTACATGTATGTATGTACATACAAATACATACATGTTAGAGAGTTAGGAAACAATCTACCATCAAGATCACAGTTGTTGACAGTCATATGATTAGCTACAAGAATAACAGAATTTGTCAACATTACTGACAAAAAAATCCTTGTGACAACTTATATGAGTAACTTTTCGTTTCATTTATGGTGAACATCCCACTGTAGGTATTAACAAGGTAAATCAATGAGTTACAGAGCCGTAAAGAAATCAAGTCAACTAGAATTGAGGAATTAGACCATAATGGAAGGAGAGAACTGACTCCCATGGGTTGTCCCCCACTTTGAGAGTGATTTGCAATATAAGGATATTCCGGAAATACTTCAAAGCCGTTCAGCAATGGTTTCCCCTTCTCTGTGAGGAGAGGCATGGGTAGGGTTGGGGGATGGTATGCACATAAAAGAATATGGATGGGGCAAAATGTTAGAATTAGAAACTTGAGTATTCAGAAATTTTCTGTTATTTTTGCAACTGTTCTATACATTTAACATTGCTTGCAAAAAAACAATAAAAGGGAAAATATTATTTGAAAAGCAACTTCAACATTAAGAAGCATTTTGTGGTATATTGGAGACCAAGTTCACTGTTTGGGTGAGGAGGTCAGGGGGCAGCACAGAAAGCTCCAGAAACATGGAAGAGTTTGACACATATGCAGCTGGTTCACCACAGTGATTTCTGTGCCTACTCAAGAGGTGTGGAATGCGTCCTTTCAAATCCTGTAGAGAAGCAGCGTGTATCTTCATCAAGCTGACACTTAGGTCTCACTGTTAGCTGTGCATGTGCCTTGGTAGTCAAAGACTTACCTAGACATGTAAAGCTCTGGGTCCATCCCCAATGCCACAGACAGTCTCTCCGTTTATCTTAGTGCTGAAAATCTAAGAAATAGTTAGCAAGTTATTGTACTGAGATTGTACCATGCAACCATTGTTTTATATACTCCCACTACTAGGAAACTCTAACTCTCCTGACTTTTTTTTCTGCTTGACAAACTTGTAATTATTGTATGACTGTTTAAAGACAACATGTGAATTTGCTAAAATAGAATTAGGGAGAGGGGAAATTTAGTAGTTTTATAACTGAATTTAGGGTAGTTCCAATTTTGGTAGAATTTCACAGCTGCTGATAATTGAAGATTTTAATCAATAAAAATAAAAAAGCCTATAGTAGACATTTCATGCCATCAACATCCTTCTTTAAGATATATATATATATATGAGAGGGGTAATGGGAATCTCACTGTGCAGCTTATTCTGGAACTCACTATATAGACCAGGCTGTCCTTGAACTCACAGAAATCTGCCTGTCTTTGCCTCTCGCATGCTGGGATTAAAGGTGTGCATACCACTACACCCAGCTATTAAGATATTTTAATTTAGAGTTTAGATGACTCTTTTTATAAGAAATCTTTTTTAATTTTCACTTTTTATGTGTGTGTTTTGCCTGTATATATGTCTGTGTACCATGTAAGTATATTGTCTACAAAGCAAAAAGAAGGTGTTGAGTCCCCTGGAACTGGAGTTACAGATGGTTGTGAGCTGCCATTGGGTTCTAGGAACCAAACCTGGGTCCTCTGGAAGAACAGCGAGTGCTCTTAACCACTGGCCCATCTCCAAAGCCTGAGAAGTCTTTTATATAGACAAAGTAAATAACTTTTATTATGTGGTTACCTAAAATTCAGAATAACCAAACCTGATCCTTTTTCAAACTTTGGGTGGTTTTTTGATTTTTTTTTTTTTTTTGCTCATTATCTTTTCAGTGTTTATTTAGTAATCTAGAGATTAAGACACTACTTCTAATATAGTCATTTAAACTACTTTCATTGTTAATCTTTTGGTGGCAAGACTCTTTTAGATACACTTGGAAAATCCGATGTCTGTGTTCTAAGTAGGGGACAGTTTATAGGACACAATTGAAAGGTTTGGGCCAGGGCCAGATCTACAGCAACATTCAAATAGCTACCTTTGAATTCCTTGAAATACGAGGAGAGCCTAAGTCTTTTTTTTTTAAATTTCCTTTCTTTAAGATTTATTTATTTATGAAGTATACAGTGGTTTGCCTGCATATGTCCCTGCAGGCCAGAAGAGGGCACCATATCTCATTACAGATGGCTGTGAGCCACCATGTGGTTACTGGGAATTGAACTCAGGACCTTTGGAAGAGCAGCCAGTGCTCTTAACCTCTGAGCCATCTCTCCAGCCCGAGAGCCTAAATCTTCTTACAGACTTTCTGGTTAAGATTGTGAAATAAATTTGAGGGTCAAAATTTCTTTGAAGTGATAATTTTCTCATAGTTGTTACTTAAATATATATATTTATATACTTTCCATATATAATATCTATGTAATACTTGGATCTCTATCGAAAAAGTTTAGAATATTGGCATATAATCTAATATAAATTACTTTATTATAAAGTATTTTTTCTTTTTGAGAGAAAGTTTTTTTCTTCTGAGAGAAATATAAAAGAAAATTTTCAGCAGATGAAATAAAGCCAAAATTTGAAGAATTAAAAAATTACTTGTAAAATTTTAATTCTAAGGATGATTAAAATTTAAAATAATAACTTTCATGATTTCTTGATACTAGAGTGGTTGACTTTAATGTCATAAAAATGTCCTCTTGCTGATGATCTGGTTTCAGTTGCCAGTACCCATGTGATGGCTCACATCCATCTGCGACTTCAGTTCCAGGGCATCTAATGCCCCCTTCTGGTCTCTGTGAGCACCAGGCACACATGGTGTGTAAATATACATGTAAACAAAACACACATAATAATTTAAAAATAAAAAGTATATCAGTAAAACCCTTTATAATGTTTGCTTACATGCAACTTATGATTGAAGTATTAAAATTCATCTTTTTATTGTATAACAAATATATGTAAACTTTTGGAAATTCCCAGAACATAAGTATTTAACTGTTAGAGAGCATGTAATAATTTTAGGAGTTAATCTTATTTTCTGCCTTCATATTAGTGAATTAAAGTAGCTTTAAAATGTTTTTAATCATGGTTGTATAGTGTCGAGTTAGGGTGTGGGTGCCATGGAGCATATACAGAAGACAAGCTTCATGGAGTTGGTTCTCTCCTTCACCTTTACGTGGGTTCTGGAGACTGAACTCATCATCTGGTTCTCTCCTTCACCTTTACGTGGGTTCTGGAGACTGAACTCATCATTTGGTTTATGTAGCAAGCTCTTTAAACACAGAGTCATCTTGCTGACCCTAAAAATAACTTTTAAACGTCATGCTTTAAATACTTTAAATTGTTTTGTGTGATGAAAGTATGATGGTATATATAATTATACAAAGTTATAGCTGTCTTTATTAAGCACTTTAGTCTTTTTACTATGTCCAAATATCTGACAAGAAGCAATGTGAGTGAGGAATGTGTTACTCTGGTTTACAGTGGAAGGACACGGCCCATGGCCATGGGAAAGAATGGCAGCATCCTCAGTCAGGAAGCTCCACCTTCTGTGGGTCAACAGCCTTTCCCAAACTGTGCTACCAGCTTGAACTTAGTGTCCAAACACATTAACATGTGGGAGACATTGCATATTCAAACCACTGCATTAATACATTTAAGTTTTAAATATTTGTTGCTGCTTTAACTACAACGATGTTGAGAATAGAACCAAGCAATGTAATTTTATCTTTTTCTTCCTTAGCAGCTGAAAGCATGCAGTGAAGAACAGGAAGACAGAGAGTGTTTGAACCAGGCTATCACTGCTCTCATGAATCTCCAGGGCAGCATGGACCGAATTTACAAGCAGCATTCACCTAGACGCCGACCAGGGTAATTTGAGATTGTTCCAAATATGAATGTTTATGTTTCTTTCATTGTGCGTGATGCTCACTTTCCCCAAGTATGGTTTAACTGCATTTTTAAAAGTTATGCTTGTCCTTTTTTGGTTTGTTTTAGTCAGGAAATTGCAAAATTACCATTGTTATACTGTAGGACTTATTTGTTCATTTAAGTATATGTTCAATGAAATTTTATGTTATTTTTTGCAAGCAATGTGGGATTGTTTTCTCCTATAATTTTAGTTCTTATGGCTCTAGAAATGTAGTACTTTGACAGTAGTTAGCTTGAATCATTTGGTATTCAGGGGCAGGGCTAGAAGAAAATAATTTTTAGCAATATAGTTTAATATTTGGTTATTTAAGCTTTTGTATGCTGGGTATTCAGACTCAGGGCTTTTTACATGCTAAGCATGTACTCAGTCATTTAACTAGACCCCTCAACTCAGCTTAATACTTTTGTTATTTGATTTGGTATCACATAATTATTATAATTGAATAAGCCAAATTTACCTTTCTTTGTTATTTTTTTTAGGGACCCTGTTTGCCTTTTTTACAATCGTCAATTAAGAAGCAAGCATCTGGCTATCAAAAAAATGAATGAAATTCAGAAAAACATAGATGGGTGGGAAGGCAAAGATATTGGACAGTGCTGTAATGAATTCATAATGGAGGGGCCATTGACCAGAATTGGTGCTAAACATGAAAGACATATTTTCCTCTTTGATGGCTTGATGATCAGCTGTAAACCTAATCATTGCCAGACCCGGCTTCCAGGCTATAGTAATGCGGAATACAGATTAAAAGAGAAGTTTGTCATGAGGAAAATTCAAATCTGTGATAAAGAAGATACTTGTGAATGCAAACATGCTTTTGAATTAGTATCCAAAGATGAAAACAGTGTAATATTTGCTGCTAAGTCAGCCGAAGAGAAGAACAATTGGATGGCAGCCCTCATCTCCCTCCACTACCGGAGCACCCTGGACAGAATGCTGGACTCCGTGCTGCTGAAGGAGGAGGACGAACAGCCGCTGAGGCTGCCAAGTCCAGACGCGTACCGCTTCGTGGTGCAGGACTCTGAAGAAAACATTGTTTTTGAAGACAACTTGCAAAGTAGAAGTGGAATCCCCATTATTAAAGGAGGAACTGTGGTGAAATTAATTGAAAGGTTAACATATCATATGTATGCAGGTGTGTGAGACTAGGTTAACATATCATATGTGTGCAGGTGTGTGAAACTAGGTTAACATATCATATGTATACAGGTGTGTGAAACTAGGTTAACATATCATATGTGTGCAGGTGTGTGAGACTAGGTTAACATATCATATGTGTGCAGGTGTGTGAGACTAGGTTAACATATCATATGTGTGCAGGTATATGAAACTAGGTTAACATATGTGTGCAGGTATATGAAACTAGGTTAACATATCATATGTAGGCAGGTGTGTAACATGAGGGCTGGGCTGCTTGTTGGGGTTTCTGTCCCGCCCGGTCCCCGAGCCATTTAGTCCCAGAGAAAAATCACACAGAGAGTCTACATTAGGTTATAAACTGATTGGCCCATTTGCTCAGGCTTCGTATTAGCTCTTGTAACGTATATAGCCCATTATTCTTATCTATGTTAGCCACATGGCTCAGTACCTTTCTCAGCGGGGCAGGTCACATCCTGCTTCTTTGGTGGTCCAGGCAGGTCTGCCAAGAGAGCTTCCTGCTTCCCAGAATTCTATTCTCCTTGATCCGCCTCTACTTCCTGTCTGGTTGTCCCACCCATACATCCTGGCTAATGGCCAATCAGCATTTATTTAAATCATGATTGACAGAATACAGACAATTCTCCCGCACCACAGGTGTGTGAAACTAGGTTAACAAATCATGTATGCAGGTGTGTGAAACTAGCAAGTGCTTTCCTAGGGTCTGGGACCTGAGACAGAAAAAACACATCAGAGTTGATGGGTGGGAGTGGAATGCCTTCCCAAATAAATAATAAAAAAATCAAAAGAACTAAATAATTCATTAAATGTTTCTAAAACGTGCCATTAATTTCAGTGACTAATAAGTGCTCATAAAATGTTTATTTGTAAAATTAAAATTGGAAACAGTTCTTATTCTCATTTATCAAGAAATGGTTTGGGCCAATCACTTGGGAAGTAGAGTGGAGACAAGAAGATAAGGCATTCAAGGTCATCCTTGGCTACACAGCAATTTTTGAAGCCAGCCTGGGTTACATGAGACCTTGTCTTTATAAGGAAGAAGGAGGGAGGGAAAGTGAGAGAGAGAAATATTGCATCTGTCAGGAAAAAGCTACACTGGGAGGGTCCAAAGTAGAAACAAAAAGGAAAGAAAGGAAAATGTGGTCCTTGGAGTTAATTAAAGTGGATAAATTACACATGGAATCTACTCTTTGCTTTTTCAGATCCCAATTTCGTTCGCACTTTTCTTACTACATATCGTTCATTTTGTAAACCCCAGGAATTGCTAAGCTTGCTGATAGAACGGTAAGAAAGACATATCTCACACACGCTAACATTTCTGTGCTTTGCAGAGGTCCTAGTAATACTCAGTAGTTCTTGAAAGCAGCTTGCTCCTGTTATGCCAGCAACACTGCTGTTCTCTTCAACAGGCTTCCTGAACCTCTGCCAGTGAGGGTGCTCTCCAGTGTGCAATGGGGTTTTAAGTGGGAAACAGAAAAACAAGCTTCAGTGATGAAAACTGTATTTTAGTAAAGTTTATTTTGTTTCTTAAAGATGTTTATTTACCTTTTACTTTTGCAATAGACTTGTTATAAAAAAATAAAAGATATACAAGGTTAAATAGAAGACTATAAGCCCTTTTATCCATCATTTAGCTTCAGTAATCATTGGCATATCTCATTATTTCCTACAGATTTAGCCATCCTGCCCCCAGGATTATTTTGAAGTAGATTCTAAACCAAGATTTTATCTAAATATTCCTATATGTAGCTCTAAAAGATAGTGTTTATTATTTTTTAAAATCACATATTATTGAGCCTAAAATCAACAGTTCCTACATTGCTAGTTTCTAAATATTAAGATTTGGGCTGAAATTTTTACTGTATTTTTTTTTAAAGATTTATTTATTATGTATACAACATTCTGCCTCCATGTATGCCTGCACACCAGAAGAGGGCGCCTGATCTCATTATAGATGGTTGTGAGCCACCATGTGGTTGCGGGGAATTGAATTCAGGACCTCTGGAAGAACAGCCAGTGCTCTTAACCTCTGAGCCATCTCTCCAGCCCCAATTTTTACTGTATTTTTAAGTAGCATTTTAAATGCTTTGTAGTTGAAAATATAAAATGTTGACCTTTTCTGTGCTTATCAGTGCTACCTATAAAACTTTTTTAAAAATAAGAATAAGAATACAGGGACTAGAAAGATGGCTCAGTGGTTAAGAGCAGTAGCTGCTTTTCCTGAGAACCCATGTTTGGTTCCGAACACCCACATGGTCTATAACTCCAACTCCAATGGCTCTGGTCTCCATGGGCACCTACACACACACACACACACACACACACACACTCCCTCATGCACACAGTTATGAACACACACAGAGGTATGTACAAATAGTAATAATAAAAATAAATTCTTAAAAAAGAATACAAACCTTGGTACCAAACAGCGTAAGATTTCTTATGCAAGCTTACTGAGGAGTGCAAGCTTTCCTCAGGGTGAGTGAAGCAGTGATTGTGATTCCTACATAATGATGGAGAAAGGATTGCTTAGCCAAAACCTCTTCCTGATGTATCCAAAGTCTCTCTCATTTATATATGAACACATTTTTCTTCTTTTGATTTTATTCTTAGGTTTGAAATTCCGGAACCAGAACCTACTGAGGCAGACAAATTGGCACTAGAGAAAGGCGAGCAACCCATCAGTGCAGATCTGAAAAGATTTCGCAAGGAATACGTCCAACCTGTGCAACTCAGGTTTGACCTGAATATTACAGCTTTAAAATACTATACTATATAGTTCATACACAAGTTCTTAGCTCTTAGTTCAAATCCTTCTGTCTTTAACTTATTTCAGCCAAGTTTCCCTCTTTCTCTTTAAAGGTAATTTTTAAATAACCCAAATGTAGTTTAATTATTTAAATACATTGCACTGTTTATATCATGTGTATGTTCTTGACAGACTATGTTTATACACTGAGATGCCTATTTGCTCTTTTTATTTTTTGTCTGGACTGTGGTATGCACACATGTATGTATGCATGTTCTCATGTGTATGGCACATATGTATACAGGTTCATGTACATACAGAGCCCAAAAGTCAACATCCAATATGTCTTTCTTGGTTGCTATCTGCTTTATTTATTGAGACAAGCTAGTGTAGCTACCTAACTTTCCCAGGGATGCTCCAATGTCTTCACGACAGAAGAATCTGTTGGGGCTATAGGTAGCCACATATAAACTTATCTGCTCTAGCCTTTTTTTCACGTTTTTTCTTCCACATCACACTATGCTAGTGTAGTGATTGTGTATGCTTTCACAGCTGTAACTCCTTCCCTCCTCAAAATATATAGACATTTGATACTTTAAGAAATCCTTGTAGGAGTGAGTGTATGTTTACATGCAGTGGCTCTAAGTTGCTAGGTACTCACTGAATGCCAGTCATTACCCATTAGTGCTTTATCTTTTCTAGATTATCCTTGCAGTGCCGTTCTTTGTAGTGCTAGGGATGTGTATAATTTTATGCATACTTCATATATAAGAGAATTAAAACTGAGCAAGATAAAGTAATTTGAAATAGTTTTTATAAAGGGAGTGGCAAGATAGGGTTAAAAGCCATACCTGACTTCCTTAGCCAGCATATTTTTTTTTCTACTAAGCATTAAAAATTTGAAATTCCTTTGACTAGTCCCAACAGCCCAAATGAGAACCAAAGTAACTACTTCTTTCCATTGCAAACTGATTATTGTACGGATAGAAGACGCTTTTCTCTGTGACCACCATGTCCTTGGTTGCTGTTGATCAGTAGATTGCAGCTTCAGAACTGAGTTTGTTACTTACTTATTTTCCACAGTAATTGCCACAAATAAATGCAATCTCAGGTAATGGCAATGCCAACGGCTGTCTGCTCCTAACATGGCTTTCCTTATAGAAGTTGAACTTATTTACCAATCGGAAATAGAGAAGTAATTAAATTTTCTCTAAGAGCTATAATACATTTGGTCTAATCTACAGTCAAATTAAGTCTCCTTATATGAGGCATACACTTATGAAATTGCTATTTGGAGGAAGAAAATGATCTTTCTTAGAGAAAATTTTCTCCAAGAGCTGTAATACATTTGGTCTCATCTACAGACAAATGAAGTCTCCTTCTGTGAGGCAGGCATTTATTAAATTGCTATTTGGAGGAATAAAACAATTTTAGACTCAGTCATATTGATTTTTTGTGTTCTAGCTTTATATTTATACCATATTACAAGTATAAAAATAACTGACTGCTATAATCTTATGGTACCACAATACTGTAATTCTACTGGTAAAAAGGGATATATGGAAGTTAAATATTACTCTACTTAGGATGTTTCAGTGGCTTACAAAATACACTCCTTTATAATAATTTCAGGAGTAGCAGGGCCAGGTATCACAGGCCTATAATTCCAGGTGCTCAGAAAGCTAAGTCAGGGAGACCAAGGTTGGTCTGGGCTACAGAGCAAGTTCAAGACCATTCTAAGCAATTAAATAAGACCCCCTCCCGTGTTTGTGGAGGTGCCTGTTTTACACCTTAACTGTATTTCTGAGTATATAGCTTCCCACTGTGCTTTGTTTCCCTTCGTGATTCATTATAAGAACTTTTGCTTCTTTCTGGTTATTCATACTTGTATAGTATAGAATAGAATCTGTTTAGAACATCTTGTCTGTTTTACTAAGTTGTCAGTCTTTTGTCTTTTTCTTTTTTTTTTTTTTTACCACTATACTAACGAGGAAGTCTTTTGTTTTTTTAATGGAGGTATAGGGAGGGTGAACTGAGAAGGTTGCAGTCTCTACTGTATTTTATCAGGAAAAACATATTTTGTAAATATTAAATATTTTCTTCCACTTAGTGGCTAGCCCATTAGTTTTCTTACTGATGTTTTGATAAGCTGAAACTTTTAGTTTTGATAAAATCAGATGATGAGACGTTCTTCTTTCATTTAACAACTTTAGAATTGTATTGCGGTTGGAGGAAACGGAGCTACTTGAATTGATCTAAGCATAAGCTAGAAGCTAGCAGTTCTGTGATCTCTTGATGCATTCCTGAGCTGCTGCCCTGACCAACCCTCAGAAATGTGAAGTTGTTCTATAGAAACAGCTTGACACACATTGAAAGTAGCTGTATTTACTCATCCTGCTGTGAGGGGAGAAAAGGACCTAACTGGAAATGATAATTTTTTGAAGTAATGAACTAAAAATTGCTAATGCAATTAATTTATATTATAGTATATCTGTGGTAGTGAGTGGAAAATTGCATCTATATAGAGGATTAAATCTGTATACTTGCAATATCATAAGTAGCCATATTGTGATATTACAAAACAAATGTTCTCTCCAAAGTAGTGTTTTTGTCTTTGGAAATAACAAGGTTATAGACTTATTTGTAGCTTACAGAGAAATGATAGCGGTTGAATTTAAAATCAAACATAGTAAGTGATTAAGTTTTCCATTCTATGTGAAAATGCATCAAAATTTATATTTCAAAAATGATTTTCAGGAGCCTGGGGAAAGGGTTAAGTCTGCAGAGTGCTCGCCATGCAAGCACTAGGGCCTGAGCCCAATCCCCAGAACCCGTGTTAAGATCTAAGTGTGAGAGTGTGAGCCTGCAGTCCAGCCCTTGGGGGAGACAAGAGGGGCCTGGAAACTTAGCTCATTGGTGAGCTCCAGGTCCAGTGAGAGAGCCTGTCTCTGATGATGATGATGGTGACGACAATAATGGTGACGTAGAGGAGTGACTGATGTTGACCTCTCTCTCTCTCTCTCTCTCTCTCTCTCTCTCTCTCTCTCTCTCTCTCACACACACACACACACACACACACACACACACACACACACACACACAAGTGCTTTTTCTGTTTAAGAACTTAAAAGTATATTTTGTACTATGGAGCATGATTCTTTTATATGTGAATAAAGAAAATGTCCTTTTTCTTAATAGGAATGGGTAATAAAGCACAGAAGTGAGGTTTTATACTTTACAACGTCTTTAAAGTATCAGTTTACTGCACAGTCTGAAAACAGCCCTTTCTTATATTTTTGAATATTGAGTATATATTAGAGGTTTAAGTGTTGTATGTCTTTGCATATGAAATTCACTACATAATAGAGAAATGAAAGAAGCTTAATTGAGCACTTAGTTTCACTAAATGTTTCTTTCCATTTTACCAGGATCTTAAATGTCTTTCGCCACTGGGTTGAACATCATTTTTATGACTTTGAAAGAGACCTGGAATTGCTTGAAAGACTAGAATCCTTCATTTCAAGTGTAAGAGGTATATTATTGAAAGGCTTGATTGAATCTTGTGTCGTACATGAGTGTACTTTAGAAATAAACTACTTATCATGTTTAGAAAACTGAAATCATCCTGCTGTCTCCTCTGAAAAATCTGATGTTTTTAGTGTCATCTGAAGCCATAGAGCCTTGTCTTCTCAAGTGTCTGTCGCCTTCTGTCAGTGTTGGAGAGTGAGCACAAGCCCTGCTCTACCACTCAGCAGTCTCCTCAGCTGCCTTTGTGAAAGTTTGAGGATACTTCTTTTAGAGAAGTCAAAGACCTTTAAAATAAATTTAATATATTTAGGGGCTAACTTGCTGTTGTTTCGGAGGACTCAGGTGCTGTCCCCACCACCCCATCATGCTGCTAATGGTCGCCTAAACTCCAACTCTAGGCTGTCTGACTGTCAGATGTCCTCTTCTGGCCTCTGTGAATATCTGAACACTCATGGTGTATTCTCTCTCTCTCTCTCTCTCTTATAAAAAATTATCTTAAATAATTGAACATTTTATGTTACCTCAAAGTTCCATCCCTTCAACTAAATAAAATATGATTAATTTTTCCTCCTATTCTTCCTAATCTTGTTCTTTAATTTGGACATTGAAAAATAGTATTTGTTTTTGGAAAAGTATTGCAGGAAATCCCTCTGCACCGGAAAGATAAGCGTTTCCTACTTGAAGTTTCAGAATCACAACCTGTAATATGAAACTCTGGGACTTGATAATTAAACATAGAAATATTACCAAAATGTGCATTATTAAATAAAGCACAAATTTGTTTTAACTAACAGTATACAACATTGCCTAAAAATAACATAGCAAGCCTAACTTTCTCCATGTCCTCCTTGTTCTTTTCAAAAAAGTAGGAAGCAAATGTTTTCACTCACAGCTTCAAAGGTTTCAGTCTATGCTTGGCTGGTGCCATTGTTTGGGGTTGTGATTTGGAGCAGAGGCTGTAATAATGAAGCCATTCACCTCATAGCAGCTAGGAAGCTAAGAGCTTACTTGTTCTTTAAGGGAAATTTTATTTAAAATAGAGAATGTATTCCTTTGTCCAACTGTGAGATAGCAAAGATAGTTTTATTATGTATGTCTCTTAAAATTGTTCATAATACTAGATTAAGTTTAAATTTTATTTGTATTAATTTATTTGTTTAATTATATGTGTATGAATGACTTTGCCTGCATGTGTGTCTGAGCACATTCATTCCTGATACCTGTGGTCATCAGAAGTGTGCATTGGACCCCTGGAACTGAACTTACGATCATGAGCTGCCATGTGGGGCTGAGAACCAGGCTTGTGTCCTCTGCAAGAGCAGCCAGTGCTTCTCACTGCTCAGCCATCTCTCCAGACCTTCATTTTATATTTTTGAGAAAGGATCTCATGGATCCCAGGCTGGATTTGAACTCATTAATGTAGGAAAGGACGATTTTGTACTCTCGTTCCTCTTCCACCTTCTGCATGCTGGGGATAAATTATATAAAAGCTATTAATGGAAACATAAATTGTACATTATCTAAACTTTAAAATGTATATATTAGATGTGTTTACTTAGAGAGAGTATGTGTGTTAATGTCATACATTCTTTCCTGCACAAATTATACCTCAGAATAACTAAATGTTTTATGAGAGAAAGTTAATTTTTAGTAGAAGTAGTTTGCCTAATAATTGAAGACGTAATGCTATATCATCTTCTACAGTGCTAATAAAATAATAGATCTAGAGGACAGAAAGATGGCTCAGTGACTAAGAGTGCTTATTGATCTTGCAAAGGACCTCTCATACGGCTCATAACTGCCTGTAACTAGCTCAAGGGGAAGCAGACATCCTCTTGTCTCCAAGAGCACCTGCACATACACACAGACACACACATTCATATTAAAATTTTTTAAATGAATTAGTGATTTAGAATTAGTAAATATCTCAAAAAGAGAAAAAAGACACCTTACATTGGAATTAGATTAAGTGTCTATATCTCTGATTTTGAGAAGAAAAAGTCTAGGGGGATAGATAAACGTGGCAAATGATGCCATAGGTATGAAATTGCATACAAACTTGGAAAAGTCCCACAGAACAAATGGCACAGGATAAATAATTTAGTTTCTTCAGCAAATAAATTGTAAGCATTTTGAGTGATAAAAGGGGAACCTGTATATTAAGGAAAATTATATATTGACTAAATGTCATGTTTGTATCCTTTTTAAATTTTAATTTTATTTATTTATGTGCATGGATGTTTTGCCTACATAAATGTATGTGTACCATGGAGGCAAGAAGAGGGCATTGGATCCCCTAGAACTGCAATTACAGACTGTTGTAGGTGCTTGGTACTGAACTTGGCCCACTGGAAGATCAGCTAGTACTCTTAACCGTTGAGCCATATCTCCAGCCTTTTATGTCGTTTTAAAAACAAGTCAACTATATGAAAACATTTGAGCCGGGTGGTGGTGGCGCACGCCTTTAACCTCAGCACTCAGGAGGCAGAGGCAGGCAGGGATCTCCATGAGTTCGAGGCCAGCCTGGTCTACAAGAGCTAGTTGCAGGACAGGCACCAAAAACTCCAGAGAAACCCTGTCTCGAAAATCCAAAAAAAAAAAACCAAAAACAAAAACAAAAAAAAAAAAACAAAACGAGAAAAAGAAAAGAAAACAAAGTTAAATTTGAATACTAGTAAAATATTTGAAGATACCAAGGTATCGCTTTGCTGGGTGTGGTGGCAGTATCAGCATTTAGGAGATGGAAGCCCAAGGATTGAGAGTCCGAAGCCTCTGTTTAGACTACACAGTGGGAGTCTGTCTGAAAAAAGGTTTTGGGGGACCAGTTTTTATATGTAGCAGTGGTACTGTAATTATTGTGAAGTTTCTAAGATCATATGCTTAAAAATGAGTGAAGTGGTAAATGTCTTGTAGGTGTTGAAGCCGGGTGATAGTTACTCTTCCATTCGCAGTTATTCTGGTCAAATAAAGGGTGTTTCTGTTGTTTTTCCCAGGGAAAGCTATGAAGAAATGGGTAGAGTCCATTGCTAAAATCATCAAGAGGAAAAAGCAAGCTCAGGCAAATGGAATAAGCCATAATATTACCTTTGAAAGTCCACCTCCACCAATCGAATGGCATATAAGTAGACCAGGCCAGTTTGAGACATTTGACCTTATGACACTTCATCCAATAGAAATTGCACGGCAGTTGACGCTTTTGGAGTCTGATCTCTACAGGTAGATAATGTTAATTTCTTTCTTTATTTCAAGAACTTCGGGTATGCATCTTACCTGTTTTCAGAATATTTTGCTAATTATTCGTGAGTATTTAAGAATGGGCCAGCAGAATGAGAGGAGAAAACTGGCTCCTCCAACTTGTCTTCTGACCTCCACACACGTGTTTTCGTCACCCTACCACACACACACACACCCTAAATAATTGTTAAAAAAAAAAAGTATTCTTCCGTTTTTGTTTTGAGACAGGCTCTTACAATGTAGTAGTGACTAAGCCTCAATTCGAGGCTGCAGTCCCTAATAACAAGATGATGACTAACTCCACAGAACAGCGGCTGCTTCCAAGGCAGCCCCACTCCTGATGTGCCCCTAGGTCCCTTTAGTCCGAGACAGCATGATCAGTGTGGATGTGAGGCTCGCAGCTGACCAATGAATGGATAGTGTTAAGTGATGCAAGCTTTTCTTTTCAACCCAGGCTTCAGAGACTGCTGTAGACTGTGTAGGCAACTGCTCCCTGTTGACAAATAAGCCCCTACCACGCTCATGTCATAACCTTCTGGATCCAGAAGCCCCTCATTTGTATCCAGCTGGGTGTGGTGGTATAAGCCTGTCAGCCCAGCAGTCAGCAGGAGGATCCAGAGTTCAAAGCCAGCTTTAGCATATAGCAAGTTTAGGGCCAACCTGAGCTACATGAAGCCTTGTCTGAAAAAATAGAGTAAACAAAACAATACAATAATTCTGGAGAAATTATTCTTCCTCATCAGGAGATTTTTTTATTAATATTTTGTAATGGGTAGTTTGTGTGGATGTCTACATCAAGTTGCATTGCCTAGTGTTTCCGGGTATTGGATCCACTGGGACTCAAGTTACAGACACTTGTGAGTCACCCATGTGGGTGCTGGGAATTTAACCCTGGTCCTCTGGAAAAACAGCCAGTGCTTTTAACAGCCTTTTTTTTTTTTTTAATGGATTGCACTGAGAAAAAGCAAGGCTATAAATGTTACTACTCTGGAGACTGTAGGAAAGAACCAGAGATAAACTGTCTTTATTAGAATTGGTGTCTGTGCTTTGTACTGATTGTGCCATTCAGAATCTTACCTCTAACATGCCACCAAGTGTTTATAATAATCTGATTAAGAATACCAGGCTGTATTTTAAGTAATGTGGAATTCGATTAGTCTTCAAAATAGTTTTGTATTGTGATTTGTGACAGGTAAGTATAAACTTGTTACTTTAGGCTGCAAAACAAATAGTACTGAATAAAGTTTTTCATCATGCTTGAGTGTGAGATCAGTTTTAAAAATGACATAGATATCATTGTTTTAAAGTATGTAGCTCATTGTAGACATGCTTTCGTGGAATAAAAAGGCTAAGTGTTCTGTGATTTGTTTGATAGAAGAAAGGTAACATACAGACATTGATACTGTGGGTAAATTTCTGGTGAATAAAGTTCTAAGAATAGTTATTCTAAAAATGCCAGATATATTGGCAGATGCCTACAATCCCAGCACTTGGAAGGCTGGAAGGAGAAAATGCAAAAGTTGAAGGCTGTGTTCTAATACAGAGAGAATCCAAGGCCACCCTGGACTACATGAGTCCTGTCTCAAGAAAGCAATAAATAACACTCCAAGAACTGTTAGCAAGTACCCATTTATCTTCAAGTCTACTGACGAAAAAGAAGTTGTTGTTTTTTGTTTTTTTCCTCAGTTTTCTATGGAGAGAGAAGGGGAGTGACCTTCGCCAAAGGTCGTAAATTCTTTTTCTTTTCTTATCTTTCTTTTTTTTTTTTTGGTTTTTCAAGACAGAGTTTCTCTGTAGCTTTGGAGCCTGTCCTGGAACGAGCCCTTGTAGACCAGGCTGGGCTCGAACTCACAGAGATCCGTCTGCCTCTGCCTCCCGAGTGCTGGGATTAAAGGCGTGCGCCACCACCACCCGGCCAGAAGTTTTTAAATATTGAAAATTAGAGGACATTGATGGCAATGACATTGGCCAGTTTTTAAATTATACAGTCCTGACTCATTAATGGTTATGTCTTCTCTTCTGGTTTTTATTAGTTATTTCAAACATTCCAAAAATATAAATAATAATGAATGTTCATGAACAATAAAAATTATTATTTTAGGTAAGAATGAAATTCTTACAGTTCTCCCTAGTTACACTGTTCTCCTTTCCTTCCAAAATACTATTATTACTCAGGACTGGATATTTATTCTCCCTGCTTGACTTTATAGTTTAGGTGTCTGTGTGCATAGCCCTAAGTAATACGTAGCATGATCTTGTATATCTTAAAGCCACATATATTTATAATACCACTCTGTGCCAAGTTTTTTTATTTAGATTATTTTTGATATTTGTTCAAGTTGATGTCAAGTTCAATTTACTTACTTTAGCCACTGTGTAATATTTCATTATGACTATTCTCTGGTTTCTCTAATTCTTGATAATGAGCTTCTAGGCAGCTTGGGGTTTTTCACTTTTATAAACAATGTCACTGAGCATTCTTGTAAATGCATTCCCACTACTGTGTAAATTTATCCTAGAGGCTGAATTGCTTTCTCACTTAGCACGTGTGTCTTCAGTGCTGTGAGATATTACCAAGTTGTCGAGTGGCTGGTGAACCATCTTCACCTCAGTACCAGCATTGGAGGCTTCCTGCTTTCTACTTCACCTTTGGTGTTATCATCAGACTCCTATTAGTTTGACAGGTATAAAATGGGATTTTATTGTAGGTTTAGGGCCCCTCACCACCCCAAGTGATAAAGCATTTTTTCGTGTTTATGACTGTTTGGGTCTATCTCTTTGTGACTTGACTTGCACATACATTTCTCAGTTTATGCTATGGAAGCATTTAGATAACCTGACGTTAGTCTTTTGCAGGGTGAGTTGTGTTGATTTTTGATGTTTTACAGGAAAGTACAACCGTCTGAACTTGTAGGGAGTGTCTGGACCAAAGAAGATAAAGAAATAAACTCTCCAAATTTATTAAAAATGATTCGCCATACAACAAACCTCACTCTCTGGTTTGAAAAGTAAGTTTTTATTTACTCTGTCTTACTGTACCTTAGTAGTCATAATGTTAAGTCATATTTAAGCTAAAACTCTGGCTTTACAAAGGAGTTTCTTGTTTTCCAACTGAGGTGAAAAAATTTTTCTAAGGCACAAATATTTTGTTGTTGTTAGATGCATTGTGGAAGCAGAAAATTTTGAAGAGCGGGTGGCAGTGCTCAGTAGAATAATAGAAATTCTGCAAGTGTTTCAAGATTTGAATAATTTCAATGGCGTGTTGGAAATAGTCAGTGCGGTCAATTCGGTATCAGTATACAGGCTAGATCATACATTTGAGGTAAGTTTTAACTTGAATGTTTTATCTTTTGGAGAAGGCAAATATTTTCAAAAATCTGCCCTTTCCCCTTAACTACAGAGGTAGAATTATTAAAGTATGTATCAGCATATACTGACACGTATGGACTTTTTTCGGTGGCACATTGGTAGTCTCATAAATGACAAAAAATTTTAAGAATATATTTACTATGTAAATACTTCTTAGTTACTTTTAATATATAGTCAAAAAATAGATAACCCTTTCTGAAGCCTAAGATTGTTTTATTTTAAATTATGAAGTAATGTTTAATTTTTTAGAAAGTTTGGGAGGTACTGAAGTCTATGGATATTTTGTGTCTTTTAATTTAAAAATGAACATCATATTCTATGTACAAAATTATGACATGCATCTTATTTTTGTAAATGTTGTTCTGTTTATTAGTTTGTTTCTCAAAACAAGGTTTTTTTTTAGTGACTAAATAGTTATTCTTGTGGATGAATTATAATTTAGTCTGTCATTCTATTTGGAAACAACTGAGTTATTTCTGATTTTCATTTGGATACATAATTTATCATGGACTGTTCATTCATTCATTCACATGTCTCTGTGAAGCCCTGATTCTTTCTGTAGAATCAGTTTGTAGAAGTCCTGGGTCACCTTCAGTCTTTTGGTACTTTTGCTAATGAATTTGCTATCAAGAAATGACATATACCCTGGACATTGCTATATTAAACTCTTACAGAATTCATGAGCCAAAAATAAAAGTTCTAATTTTTTGCATTTTAATATTGTGAGGTTAATATTGTTAATGTATTTATTAACCACCGTCATTTTTTCTTTATGATCTATCTGGTCATGTCCTCTCATTTTTCCATGTGGGTATTGTATTTTACTTAGCTATATGAACTTTCTAGTATGTTAAAGACATTAAAACAGACTATCTATAGGCCCCTAGTTTCTGTATCAAACAAAATCTCCTCACTGTGGGTTCTTCCTTTGTTTTTGCATCTACAAAGGTTTCTCCCAAGTGAGGTGAAAGAGGTAGCAGCCCAAGTGTCTTATCATGATGTGCCTTTAGAAGCATGGGTTCTTAGCGCCACTCTGGAAATCAGTCTAGCATTGTATGTTAAAACTAAAAACAGATGACTCTTAGATTAGAGCCATAGAGAACAAAGGCTGTTCTCAAATACTCCAGACCAGCAAGTTCCCCGGATGTAGATACGGTGACTCTAGCATTGTTTCAGTAGCAGAAACTGGACGTCCCCTGAGTGCCCGTCAACTGCGGAGTGACCAGATGTGTTATCCTGCACCTGTAGGAGGGACTGCTGGTGGCTCAGCTGAAGGTGAAAAGTGAATAGAGTCTTTGCATATTCCCCTGGGAGAATATTTGTGGTTTTTTTTTGAGAAAAAATAAGAAAACTTCAGAATAACTATAATTCTACTTTAATATAACAAATCTAACCCTCTAAGTAGATTTGTGCAAATATTGAGAACAATGTGGCTGTCAGGAATGTGGATGAATAGTGGAGCACTTGCTCAGCGTGTGTAAGATCCTGGGTTTGAGCCCTAAGAGAGGGAGAGAGAGATTCATTTGGAATTTCTAACATTGGTCCTTTTAGTAGAAAGGGGAAAAAATACTTACTTGTTTTTCAATTTATGTGTTTTCAACTTAAATGTTTTTATCTGCTAAAGATAGTAACCCAATCCACATACATTAATAATTTTAATTCTGGGGGGCTGGCAAGATGGCTCAATGGGTAAGAACACTAACTGCTTTTTCACAGGACTTGCTTTGATTTCTAGTACTCACGTGGAGGACCTTAACCATCTGTAACTCAAGCCCTAGGAGGTCTGAAGCTCTCTTCTGACCTGGTGCACAGGTCATGTGCAAAAAATAAGAACATTTGGTGCACAGACATGTGCAAAAATTAAGAACAAATAAATCTTTAAAAAATTTTAGTGAAAAAATAATGTTTTAATCCTGATTTTGTAAAACTGAAATTGTGTTCATTTTAGAGGTTAAATTTTAAGGGTTTAATATTGGGCAACAGTATTATAAAAGCATATATAATATATAAGGAATAGCAGCATCAGACATCTGTGTATCTGATACCCAGACTCATTAATGTTTGGGGTGCCCAGACCATAGCTTACATGTGGAGGTGAGAGAATTTGGGGATCAGTTTTCTCTGTCCACCATGTGGGTCCCAGGAACCAAACCCAGGTCAGAAGTCTTGGTAACACACACCTTGACCCACTGAGCCATGGCTCTAGCCCACTCAGCATGTCATCTACTTTCTTTCTCCTTTAGAACAATGTCTTAGGTAGGATTTCTATTGCTGTGAAGAGACATGACCACGGCAACTTTTACAAAGGAAAACATTTCCTTGCTTCTAGTTCTGAGGTACAGTCCATTATTAGCATGGCAGGAAGCAAGACAGCTTGCAGGCAGACATGGTGCTGGGGCTGAGAGTCTTTGAGTCTTGATCCAAAGGAAGTGAACTGAAACACTGGCTGTGGCTTGAATATATATGGGACCTCATAACTCACTCCCACAGTGACACACTTCTTCCAACAAGACCTCATCTACTCCAAGGCCACACCTCCTACTATTACCACTCACTTTGAGGGCCATTTTCTTTCAAACCACATTCCACTCCCTGGCCCCCAAAGGCTTATACCCAATCTCATAATTTAAAAAAATCATTCAGTCCAACTTCAAAAGTTCCCATAGTCTCTAACAGTCTCAAACTTATTTTGAGTCTAAAGTTCAAAATCTCATCTGATATTCGTGCAATCTTTAACTATAATCCGCTATAAAATCAAAATCAAAATGCAGATTACATACTTTCAACATATAATGGCACAGGATATGCATTACCATCCTAAAGTTCCGGAAAGGGAGCATAGCGAGGAAATACTGAACAAAAGCAAGACCAAAAACCAGTTGGGCAAACTCCAAATTCTGCAGCTCCCTGTGTCTGATATCAAAATGTTCTTCACATCTCCAGCTCCTTTCAACTTTGTTGACTGCAACACACTTTCTCTTGGGCTGGTTCCTCCCGCCACCAGCAGCTCTCCTTGGCAGGTATCCCACGACTCTGAAATCTCCAACATCTTGGGGTCTCCAAGGCAATCCAGGTTTCACCTTCACAGCTTTACACAACTGCTTCCCTAGGCCTCCATTCAGGGACACCCTGACACATGCCTGACCTCAGCAGCTTTATTCTGTAACTCTTTTTTTCTGTCCTTACCTCTAAAGCCAGAAGCATGTGTCTGTGCTTTGTGATGTTCGGTTTAGCAGATTCCAAGGCTCTAGTGCAGTGTTTTGTCTCCTTCATGAAATGCTTACTGACTCTCAAGGCCTAACGCAGGAGGACTGAGAGTTAAGGAAAGCACTCACTGTATAACGAAACCGCATCTCAAACAAAACAAAGGAAGATCTTTAATTTATTTGGAAATTTGTTCTAAATATGGGGTGAGGTGAACTCTGATTTTATTTTTGTTCTGTATGACCACTCAGTTGCTCTCATACATTTATTCAAAGTTCATTTTCCCCCAAATTGACCCATTGTGTCTACTGTATCATAAATTGACTGTACATGTATGGGTTTGTTTCTGCTCCATCTATTTTTTTTTTTTTACCTTTTTGATTTTTTCCTGTGCTGCATGTCTAAAATACAATTACTTAGCTGGGCAGTGGTGGCGCACACCTTTAATCCCAGCACTCGGGAGGCAGAGGCAGGCGGATCTCTGTGAGTTTGAGACCAGCCTGGTCTACAAGAGCTAGTTCCAGGACAGGCTCCAAAGCCACAGAGAAACCCTGTCTCGAAAAAACAAAACAAAACAAAATATACAATTACTTTAGATCAACCTAAGTTTCATATTTTTTAAAATTTTGAATTTAAAAGGAGTTGTGTTTAGATCTAAGTCACTGTGAAAGGCTGGCAGTTTTATATTAATGCACCCTCCTAACCATGAATGTGGTGAATCCCTCTATCTGTTCCCATTTCATGTTGTTTATGATTTCCTGACAGGCACCATCACTCTTTTCTTATATATATTGGAATATTTTTAAAAATTATATTCTCTTTTTGGTGAAAATGGTTATATCTGGAAATACAGTTGAGTTTTGACTTTTATATACAGCAAGATTGCGAAATTCTCCTATTAATATTCCTATTAACATATACATTTGGGCTGTTTTTCCGCAGAGGCAGCCAACTCTGACTTCAGGAGGTGATAGTACCCTGGTCTCTTGTCCTTGGTGTTGGCTGGGACTGGGGCTGAGCTGTTTATTAAGCAGCCACATTTGTATCTCCTTAATGTAAAGGAGGTAGATACATGGTTCTTAAGTACAATAGCACTGTTTGTCTGTGTTTATTCCGATAAAAAAAATGTGGTAACAAAATAAAAAAGAAATACCTATGCTTACTTGCGTCACTAGATTTTTCTTCAAGTTTTCTTACCTTTCTACAGTTTTCTTGTTGCTAAGGTTTGCCCTCAACCTCAGAAGCCCATTCAGTCCAAGCACATTTAGTCCTGAAGGGTCATCCTCCTCCTTTCTGTCCCTGCAGTGTGTGCCCGGATGATGGAAGTGTAGCAAATAAGGCCCGAGGAAGAACTCGCTGTTCCTTAATCTTCTAATTTATAGTAGAAAGAACACAAACTCTTAGTTTTTATATTACAGATAAAACAGGATTATACATTTTAGCAATTTCCAAAGGAATAAGACTCACAGTTTTTTTAAAGATTTTATTTATTTATTTTATGTATATGAGCGCTCTATCTGAATGTATGCCTTTAGTCCAGAAGAGGGCATCAGATCACACAATAGATGGTTGTGAGCCACCATGTGGTTGCTGGGAATTGAACTCAGGACCTCTGGAAGAGCAGCCAGTGCTCTTAACCACTGAGCCATCTCTCCAGCCCCAAGACTCACAATTTTTAAAATCATTTTAAGTATGCAAAATTTTATCAATCCTAAATTCTGTATTCTTAAGGGCCTTTATATATGATTGAATTATATGCAAGAATTATATTCAGTGTACATGTTTTAAAGGCATTGCAAGAAAGGAAGAGGAGAATTCTGGATGATGCTGTGGAATTGAGTCAGGACCACTTCAAAAAATACTTAGTAAAACTGAAGTCAATCAATCCACCATGTGTGCCTTTTTTTGGTAAGTTACTAAATATAGATACTGTATTTTAAAGATGAATGTGTTGTAACCAAAAGGGATGGGGTCTTTCTAGATAGGTTGTCTTCATACATATGAATTTATTATTTATCTGTATTGGCAAATAAAAGACAAAAATCTCCATTTCCTTGTCTGTATAATGAAAATCAAAATAATTGCCTTTTGAAGTTGTTACAGTTTTTCTGTACTTCTTTGCACAGCCTTGTGAAGACTTCTAAGGTGCAGCTGCTGCTCTTGTTTGTGTCGCCTCTGCAGTGTTTTCTGTAATTATTATAAAAGTGCTTTTACAGAGTCTTTATTAAAAAAAAACTTTTGGGGGGTTCAAAACAGGGTTTCTCTGTAGCTTTGGAGCCTGTCCTGTAGACCAGGCTGGGCTCAAACTCACGGAGATCCACTTGTCTTTGTTTCCCAAGTGCTGGGGTTAAAGATGTGAGCCAGCACCACCTATAACAAAACCTTTCTAACTCAGAATTACAACATAACTAACATAAACTACATTGGGCGCAGCTTCATAGTGTGAACTTTTCTTAAATATAATTATATAAATATAATGTGTAGCTGTAAATACACATTCTGAGAAAAGCATCATTGGGCGGGTTTTGTGGAACTCATAGAGTACACTTACACACACCTAAATGGTACAGGCCAGTCATTTGATAGGACCTCTTTGGGGTTGTTTCCTTTGTTGTTGTTTGTTCTAGATGTCAGGTTAGTCTCATATTCCTGGACTTAAACGGTTCTGCCTCCGCCTCCCAAATAGGTCCTATTGTGCTGTGCCTTTAACGTGGCCTTGGGACACAGCGAGGCTGGTGCCAGCCTAACACAGCACACTGCTTTACAGGAAACGTTTTCCTTATGAGTAAAATTACACTCTAAAATAATGATAAAACTCTAGCATAGTAATGTGTAAGTCAATAGCCTAACCATTTGTTATGATTACAAAATATTATCTACCTGGCATAGTTATATTGCCATAGGTTTATGTGATAGGTCAGCAGCAGTCTGTTTATAGCAGAGTCGCCAGAAACACCCGAGTCATGCATTGTGCTGTAAGATTACAGCAACTGCAACAATTTCTTCAGCTTCCTTTTATTTGGGGTATGGGGAATCTGGTCATTAAACATATACTATACTTATGAGCTGCACTGCAGCCCTTTATTGTAATTTCATGGTACCATTATTATATATATTGTCCATGGTTTAAGCATACTTATGTGGCATGTGACTGACTTCACTGTTTGAGTTAGATGATTTATTTAAATCAAAGGCTTTTAACTGTAGCACTATTGATTGAAGTTAAGAGGACAACATTGTTGTGAAGGGTTATCAATTACATTGTAGGGTGTTGAGCAGCTCCTGTTTACTAGAGAACAGTAGTACTCCAAACTTGTAATTACCAGAAATATTTAAACACATTCCCAATTATTTCCTGCAGGACAAAATTGCCTTTAGCTAAGAACCACTAATTTAAATGAATCAGTAATTATGCATAAAAAAGGATTAGAACCTTTTTTTACTGTCTAAGTGATAGGCTCCAAGAAGAATCAACAAAATTGCTTATTTTGTTGATAGTCACTTAAAGAGCATTAATATTAAATATTTTTAAATCAAATATTAAAACATTTGATTAGACTAAGTTTTAACCCACAGGGTTTGGATATGCTTAGTCTGCCATTTCTTAGAACAGAAACCTTTAATTTTAGTGAAGCATGGTCTTCTTTTTATTTAAGCACTGTGTTACAAATTAATAGAGAGTCATTTCTGGGTCTGGGAGTTTTGCCTTTTTGCCTCTTCAGAAGTGGAACTGCTGAGTTCTGTGTCTTTCAGTCTTCCCAAATGACTGATTAAATGAAACAAGTCTTAAAATAACTTTAAATTTTTTTAACTAGGAATATATTTAACAAATATTCTGAAGACTGAAGAAGGGAACAATGATTTTCTAAAGAAGAAAGGGAAAGATCTGATCAATTTCAGTAAGAGGAGGAAAGTGGCTGAGATTACTGGAGAGATTCAGCAGTATCAGAACCAGCCTTACTGCTTACGGACAGAACCAGAAATAAGGGTAAATATTTCCTTATTTATCTTTGAGGGAGATGGCATTAAGTCCTATGTAATTGCTAAGAAATGTCACAGTGATACACTATGCTCCATTCACTGTTGGGAGTAAGTTAACCTTCGCCTAGCAATGTAAATATAGGTGTCTACACCATCAGCACTCACTACATCTAGTAAACGTGTCTACACTGTCAGCACTCACTACATCTAGTAAACGTGTCTACACTGTCAGCACTCGCTATGTCAAATAAAGGTGTCTACACCGTCAGCACTCTCTATGTCAAGTCAGCACTCGCTATGTCAAGTAAAGGTGTCTACACCGTCAGCACTCTCTATGTCAAGTAAAGGTGTCTACACCGTCAGCACTCTCTATGTCAAGTAAAGGTGTCTACACTGTCAGCATTCGCTATGTTGAGTAAAGGTGTCTATACTGTCAGGACTCACTATGTCAAGTAAAGGTTTCTACACTGTCAGGACTCACTATGTCAAGTAAAGGTATCTACATTGTCAGCACTCGCTATGTCGAGTAAAGGTATCTATACTGTCAGGACTCTCTATGTTGAGTAAAGGTTTCTACACTGTCAGACTCAACTATGTCAAGTAAAGATGTCTGCACCGTCAGCACTCACTATGTCAAGTACTTTCTCTGAGAGTGCTGCTTCTTTGTTCATTGGTTCAAGAAGTGCTTCTAAAAACTGACAAAGGAAATGGAACATCCACACAGTGGAATAAAAACCCACTGCTGCTCAGTGATAGCCATTTTAGATAGTCTGCATGTGCCAATGTAACATTGAATGATTCATCCCTTCATAAGATAACTGTGAAGGATTTGGAGAATAGTAGGTATATATGCATCAAAGGTTTTTTTTTTAGCATTCTGTCAGTATTTCATTTTGAGTAATATTTAATATGGATTATATAATACCACAAAATATGGGATTAATTCTAAATGAGAGTAAATTATAATACCATGTTTATGTAGATGAGTTTTATGGTATCATACTTGCTTGAGATTGTAACTTTCAATTGCTAGTCATGTAACAATCATTTGCTAGTCACATTTTAACTATCAGTCGCTATTTACATTGTAACTGTCAATCACTATTCACTTTGTAACTATCAGTCACTCCTGGCATTAAAAATTATACTAAGCTTTAGACTGAAGCAGACAACTAAAATAATTCAGACTTGGGGCAGGGTTGGGGGTAGGATTGGGGTGGCTCACACCTTTAATCCCAGCACTTGGGAGTTAGAGACAGGTGGATCTCTGTGAGTTTGAGGCCAGCCTGATCTACAAGAGCTAGTTCCAGGAGAGGCTCCAAAGCTACAGAGAAACCCTGTCACTAAAAACAAACAAACAAACAAAAGCAGAACTTAACTTCTTTAAGCCCAGCTCAGAGTCTGCAGTGCATTTCCTGTAGAAAAAATGTACTGATGTACTGTAGTTGAGTACATTTGAAATACTCTTTTTTCATTCATGTCTCAGAAGCATTTGCTAGTATGTTTCTGTGATCGTTTCTAGGCTTCTTACCATCGTTCAGAGCAAATCTGCCTTCCTTAGAATTGAGTCAAAGTAAATTTAAAATTAAACAGACCGAGGCATGATGCCTTATGCATATGATCCTAACTCTTGAGAGTTAGCAGCTGGAGGATCAGGAATTCATATAGGCAGCCTAGGCAACATAAGACCCCGTCTCTAAATAAATAAATAACATAGGCATTCACTTTTCAAGTCATAGTTAGCCAAGTTAAATAGTATTGAAAAATAAAGCAAAGGTTGGGAAAATCAGTAGTGTATCTGTTACAGTTTTATGGAGGATGAAATTACTGTTGCCTGATAGCATCTTAATTTAGCCAACTTGAATTCAAGAAGATGTATGTTAAAGCAATAGTGTTTCTGATACTTGTAGAATGGGAAGGATTTTATATAGACAATTTAAGGCTCATTTTCCTACTGCTAAAGTTAAAACCCAGTGTCTGGTGTCCTAACCACATAGAATTAAATAAAGCGAACCAGCTGGGCATAGTGGCACACGCCTATGACCCCTGCACTTGGGAGGCTGAGGCAGAAGGATCTCAAGTTCAAAGCAGACTGGGCGGTTGTTGTTTTTTTTTTTTTTTGACCTTGTCTCAAAAAATTTTAAGCTAAATCCAATGATTAGATTCTAATGTTGAATTTATTTTATCATCACACAGATGGTAAAGGCCATTAGGTACTTTAGGACTAAAGTAAAAGCAATGAAGTCTCTGGTTAGTGAAATATCTGCTTCTTTTTCCTCTTTTTTCTTTCCCATTTGAGCCACATTTCAGGCCCAAGTGTAACTCAGATCATTTCATCATTTTGTAGTTTAAAATCTGAGCTACAGGCTAGAGAGATGACTCAGCATTTAAGAGTATGTACCATACTTTCCAAGGACCAGAAGTCAGTTCCCCGCTCCCACACCAAGAAGCTGACATCTTCCTTAACTTCAGCTCCAGGGATCCACAGGCACCTGTGCTTATGTGTGCACACACACACACTCACATGCACACACACATTGTTTTTTGGCATTTTACTAAATCTTCTGAATTTTCTACTTAAAACTCAAATTTAAGCTTAGAATATATATTTATAGTAAATATTTTTGGACAAACAGTGTTTTCACCTTAAAGGGTAACACAGGAAAATTTAGAGCTATAATTACCTTTAAAATTACTTTTGAATATGCCTTAATCCAGTTATCTCCACCTTTTTCCTGCTTATGAACATCCTACTGTGATTTTCAATCATAATCTCCATTGTAAATTCTGTTGGTAGATGAGTGGTGGTAGTCTGGCTGTTACAGTGAGAAGGGACGTAAGAAGCAAGTGATGCTAATGACCAAGCCGAGAATCTGTTCATATTAATGAACTATGAGGCTAGGATGTGATGTCCTCAGAAACTGTACAGTCTCAATTGTTAAGTAGAGAGTAGAATGAACAATCTTTAGGAACATCTCAAATACTGGGATGCCTTCATTTGTTTTAGTGTTAACATTAATAGGATCTTATTTTAGTAAGACCAAAGTATATACATATATTTATGTGTTTAATTCTAGAGATTCTTTGAAAACCTTAACCCCATGGGAATTTTATCTGAAAAAGAGTTTACAGATTATTTGTTCAACAAATCACAAGAAATTGAACCCCGAAACTGCAAACAACCGCCTCGATTTGTAAGTTTGTTATGATTATGGGAATTTTTTTCTGTTTTTAAAATAACAACCTGCTCTCTTAAAATTGTTATAAAATAAATAGATGCTTTGTTGTTTTACTTTACAGTACTATTCTATTTCTAAAATTAAGTATACAAGGTGGGGATGGGACTCAGATGAGTGCTTGCCTAGCATACATGAGACCCTTTTGATAGAAGCTGTTTTGTTTTTTTCTTTTTAAAATAGTACTGGATGTAGAAACTAGGTCCGCACGCATGCAAAGTAGCCTTCCTTTTAGTATCATTTATTTATCTATCCATTTTTTTACCTCCTGATTTTAAGAGGAAAGTTATAAGAAAGCAAGTAACTGGATGGGATAGATGAAAAGGCCAGGGAAAGCAACAGATAGTGGTGGTGGCGCACGCTTTAATCCCAGCACTCAGGAGGCAGAAGCAGTGGGTCTCTGAGAGTTCGAGGCCAGGCTGGTCTATAGGTTGAGTTCCAGGACAGCCAGGGCTACACAGTGAAACCCCATTCAGGAAGAAGAAAGAAGAAAGGCCAGCCAGCGAGTACCAGATGTATCATGATACCTCAGCATGACTGGTTACACTAGAGTACTTTCTTTTACTAGAATTTGCTGCTGCAGTTCACAGATGCTCTAGAGATTTAACAGCAAGAGTGGAAAAAGCCAATCCTCAGTAGGCAAAAGTAAAACAAGGTGTAGAAGGAAATAAAAGCAATCAGAACAGTGTTTCTCAACCTTCCTGATGCTGGCGACCCCCAAACATAAAATTGTTTCATAACTGCAATTTTGTTACTGTTAAGAATTATAATGTAAATATCTGTGTTTTCTGATGGTCTTAGGTGACCCCTGTGAAAGGGTTTTGAGCCCCCTCGAGGGGTTGCAACCCACAGGTTGAGAACAACCGCTGTAAAAAACCTTATCGGATTCCCTTAGTGTAAGAAGAACCAGGTATCCTCAGCCATGTGCACAGGTCCTCTTTTATTTATCGAGTACCCAGAAGGTTCTCAGAAAAGCTCAGTGACAAAGAATGCCTCTGTCCTCTGGGGGTGCAGGCATCAGCTCAGGGCTCAGAGCTGCCTTGGACCTCTTCAGACTTTCACTTTCCTGTTGCAGTTTGTGACACCTACAGTCTCCACAGGCACCCGTACACACACACAAAATATGATAAAAATGAATATTTTTAAAATCTCATGCTCAGTGAAGTTTTTTAAAAAAGTCTTTTTACGGCCTCATGGTAAGTAGTTGACACAGCTGAGATTTTACTCAATTTTTCTGACCAGGTTACCTCTGTCAGGGTTTCAGAAGCAAGCAAGTTGGAGTAGGAACAATGATAATACACTTTCCTGAAGTGGTTAAAGTTCTAGTGTGGGGATTGACTGTTCATTAGCTTAAGATCAGAAGGAAAAAATTATCTTCTTTTTAAAAACTAAAACACACTAGGGGCTGGAGAGATCACTCAGTAGTTAATGCCACTGTTTGCTCATGCAGAGGACCTGAGTTCAATTCCCAGCACCTCCATGGCAGCTCACAACTGCCTGTAACCTCAGTTTCAGAGAATCTGATGCCTTCTTCTGGCCTCCATAGGCACCAGGCATGTACATGTTACACATACATTCATGCAGGCAAAACGCCCATTTATATAAAATAAAAATTAAAAAATGAAACACATATAGCATATTATGTCACATAAATTATGTTACCTGATAAATGTTTGTGAAATTTACATATAGATGGTGTGAAAGAGAAATTTAGGATCAAGTATTTAGGAGCAAAAAGTTCTTTGACAATTTTCAAGAATTTTATCTCTAAAATTATGTTTTAAAAAGATCTGCTTATGGAGCCCATGATAAACAATCTAATCAAGTCTGGAAAATACTATAAAAATACCATGAGCTACCCTTGAATATTGTGGCTTTTATCATACCCTTTAAAGAGTATGCTTTACAACAAGATAGCTGTAAGTTATGAACAAATGGCATGCAAGTGAGTGCTATTTTAACTGTACTTACTTCTCTTAGCCTAGGAAATCAACCTTTTCCTTAAAATCTCCTGGAATCAGGCCTAACACAGGCCGACATGGCTCTACCTCAGGCACATTACGAGGTCACCCAACGCCTTTGGAAAGAGAACCATACAAGATAAGCTTTAGTAGGATCACTGAGACTGAGCTCGAATCAACAGTGTCAGCACCCACCTCTCCAAACACACCGTCCACTCCACCCGTGTCTGCTTCTTCAGACCACAGCGTGTTTCTAGACGTTGATCTCAATAGTTCCTGTGGTGAGTGTCTAACATAAACCTCTTGGCAAGAGGAAGACTTTGTGTCTTAAGTCAGTCATTTCTTCTTTCCAACTTGGGAGCTGTAGAAGCCATGGTACCCGTGTGTGCTGGTTGGTTTTAATTGTCACCGTGATGTGACAGAGTCACCTGGGAAATCTTCCTGAGGGAGTGTCTACATAACGCGTTCCATGCCTGCAGGGCTCCATTGGGATATGCTGTCTCCTAGAGAAACGTGAAAGGGAGTTGAACCCAAGCTGCATGTAATAACTGCTCTCTGTTCCTGATGGTGGACTGTAGCTGAGCAGCTGACACAAGCCCTTCTCCTCAGAGTTGCTTCTGTCAGGGTGTGTGTCACACAAAGACACCATGTTGATATGAAAAATGGCATCTAAGTGTAAAAATAGTGCTTAATATAGGAGCAAAACATTATTATGCATTGTGTGTGGGTTTTCTAATTTATTAGTTAACAAAAAGTTTTTAAATTTTTTGGAGTAATGGATGATAAAATAAGGACATAAATTCTGTAAAAGAAATTAAAAAGGTTTATGATAGAGAATTCACTTAGTCTGCAAAAAGGGAAACCATTCCAGGCCCGAGTATTAAGTTCATGTTACAAACTGGCATGTCAGAAGATGCTGATAGAGTTTTGTGTTACTCGTACAGTGCATTTTACTTTTGGTTGAGAATGATGGTATTATGGAAGGGTCTTTCTACACAGCCCCAGCTGTCCTCACCATGTAGACCAGGCTGGCCTCATACTCACTGTATAGACCAGGCTGGCTTTATACTTACAGAGATCCACCTGTTTCTGTGTTCCAGTTGCTGGGATTAAAGGCATGAACTAGTGCATTTTTTAAATGAAAACATATAAAAGAAGATTATCCATGTTAGCTTTCTGTTAAAATGAATTTTTCTCTTTCTACTAGGCAGCAACACCATCTTTGCTCCAGTCCTCTTGCCGCAGTCAAGTAAGTCAGATAGGCTGGGCACAGTGAAATGACGATCAAGATCATAATCGGTTGACTGAAGATGTGTTTCCATATTTGGGGGTTAGCAACATTTAAAGAATAAAAAAAGAAATGTTTTTCTTTCATCCTTCCCTCTGCACTCCCCACCCTTCCTCAGGCTTCACAGCTGCTAGGGCAACTACAGTACTGAGCTGCATCCCCAGACCTAAGAAAATCTTATAAACAGTCTGAATTACTTACAACTTTGTGCCATTAAATTTCGTTAATTTTTGTTTTAATCATTTTTACCTATGTTTTAGAGACTATCTGAACTTTAACAAATTACTCCCCACCTTCAGACTTCTTAGGAATAAAATTAAGTAACTACAGAGAACACCGACCATGTTTCTTGGCCTGAGATGTAGAGTAAGTCCATCTCAGTTACCTGACCTCTGCCACTTCTAATTCATTGCCCCAGAGAAAAGTCCATTGTCAGTTCTTCTTGTCTGTAGGTTACCTCTCTGCAGCCAGCCAACCACAGAAGAGTACGTGTAGTCTCCTAAGTGTTTTGCTGTATATATTTTTGAATGTTTATCAAAATGATATATGAGAAGAATGTCAGAGGCAGATAGTCCCATCAGACACTTCAAATGACCTTACAGCAGTTCCCGGCCTCTTTTCCTCCCGCCTCGTTCTCGGGTGGCACACACGTTCATGATGTTGTTCTCTCTTTGGGACCCTTACTTTTAGAGTTAGGCAATGAGAGGGACACTCTCCCTTATCTGTGTTGTATTTGGGCCACCGCTAAGTCATGTGTACTGTGCTTGATTACACTGCCTTTGTGGTCACCTGTTTCCAGGAGCTAATGATTGGCATTCCCCTTTGTGCTGTTCTTCAACATCTATTGCTTACATCTTCCCATGTTCTGTCATAGTCAGGCCCCTTAGGAAACTGATCTGGGCCTTTACAGTGCTTTCTCTTTAACCTGAAAATGTGTTTCCTGGTGTCCTTCTTGGTGTCTCTGAGGCAGTAAGTACATTATAGGCTCCATCACTAACTGGAGCTTCAGCTCCACATAGTTCCTGGCTTTATCGAAGCTTATTTAGGTTTCTCTTGCTCTATGGTGGAAATGTCCTTACTCTGTGTATTAGTTACAAACTTGCAGCACTGGCCCTAGCTCTGCCATATCTGTTCCAGAGCAAGCTGACTTTCCAGAGAAAAATTCCAAGTCAGGTGCACAGTGAAGCTGCTGCATGTGGCAGTGAAAGGTCTCCTGTTTAAAACATCATAAAAGCCTGTCTTCAAGGCTAGAAATGTTTCTCCGTGTTAAGTGCAGATAGACAAAGCCCAGGAAAAGCCCCATAACTTTCTAAATCAGAGAGAAATATCAATACGTTTCTATTGCATCTTACTCATCTAATGCTTTGGCGTTGCTATATTGGTGTTTATTCATCATTTATAGCTGTGATAGTTTAATTTTTTAAATAATTCATCAGATGTGCACATCTGCTTACTGTGGTTGCTTGAAATATAGTGGAGTACATTAGTAGTATTTATATTACAAACTGTAATTTAGGATTGATTGCTTATGCATAATACCTAGATCTCTTTTGCATTGGAAATAGTTTCTGCTTAGAATGGAATTCCTCTGGAAGCTAGTGCACCACCACATGTGTGCACACATTCTCAGGTGGTTTGTTGTTGTTGTTTTGTTTTACTAGTTTTTTGAGACAGGGTTTCTCTGTGTAACATCCCTGGCTGTCCTGGAACAACTTCTGTAGTCCACGCTGGCTTCGAACTCACAGAGATCCACCTGCCTCTGTCTCCTCAGTGCTGAGATTAAATGTATACACTACCACTGCCTGACTTTTGTTTTGATTTTTTTGTTGTTGTTTTGTTTTTCAAGACAGGCTTTCTCTGTAGCTTTGGAGCCTGTCCTGGAACTAACTCTTGTAGACCAGGCTGGACTCGAACTCACAGAGATCCGCCTGCCTCTGCCTCCCGAGTGTGGGGATTAAAGGCGTGCACCACCACCACCCAGCTGTTTTGAATTTTTAAAAGGCTTTTAGAGAAGGCCTTCTGTTTTGTTTTAAAGGTGCTGATCGCCAAACCTCGGGCGTCATGCATGCTAGGCAAGCGTTCTACCACTGAGCTATATCCTCAACTTTTTTTTCTTTGAATATACTTTTTATTTTAAAACAGTCACTGAATTGCTTAGGCTGGCCTTGAACTTCATGACCTTGCTCCCTTAGTACTTCAAGTAGCTGTGATTACAGGCCTGCACCACCAGAACCAGTTCAGAATTTCATTATTAATCTTAATAATGTGCCTTCATCTAAGTATTACATGCCAGTCACTATGGTAGATGCTAGGGTTACAAACACATGCACATGGTGTCCTCTAGTGCTTAGAATTTCAGTGGGGAAGATAGATGAACAAACAGCTGTGTGAGAATAACCCACTTGACAAACATGGTAGCTGAGTGGAGTTTTTTCCTGTAACTGCACTGTGATTGTAAACCAGTCTCCTCTCCCCCAGAGACCTTCTTCAGCTCATGTGGAAGCTTACACAAGCTGAGTGAAGAGCCCCTGATTCCTCCTCCGCTTCCTCCTCGGAAAAAAGTTGATCATGATGCTTCAAATTCCAAGGTAGTCATCCAAACCTGGGATTGCCTCAACTTATGAAGAGTTGTGAATCTCCAAAATCGCTTGTTTTTAGAGTGTTTTTACAGCATGTCAATCATAACCACATTCTACAGAGTTTCAACATTTAGATTGTCATATTTGAAAAATAGCTTAAGTAATTGTTTAATAAATTTTTAAAAACCTTTTCTTAAAAGTGTGAAAATTCAGATAATCAGAAGTACATTGTCTTCCTTGTACAGATGGGGGTGGTGTTGGAATTCCTATTTTAAAGAACCGGAGAACTTTAAACCAGTGCTTCTCAAATGCACAGGCATGTCAGAATCACCTGGAAAACTTCTTCCAAGTAGTTCTTGAGCTCCAGGCTATAAGGCTGCAGTTGGGCCTGGAAATGGGCTATGCTGAGCCAGCCCTTACTGGGACTGATGCTGTTGGTCCCTGGGTACCACTCTGAGATCTACTGCTTTAAGTGCCATAGGGAAAATTAAAAGTAAATGCTCATTGAGTAGAAGCTAGATATTAAAGGCTGTTGATGCCATGTCCTTTCATTCCTATAAAACTGTATTATTTTTATTGGCCTATTGCCATAAATAAGCTTTATAAATTTCTAAAATGTTGGAAACAAAACAAGATGATATGGGGCTCTATGTTTTTAGGTTCCAGTGAAAACATATCCAAATGTTAATCTGAGCCCAGAATTAAACTGAAAGTAATTTAGTCAGGAACGTGATAATTAAACCACATTCATTTAATTTGGCCCTCTAGATTTAACATGACACAGAAAAAATTTTCAGTCTTTTAAAATTATCTTACATATTTTTCAAGAGACTAGACATGTGCCTTTTTGTTTTGTTTAGGGAACTATGAAATCTGATGATGACCCCCCTGCTATTCCACCAAGACAGCCGCCTCCTCCAAAGGTTAAGCCAAGAGTTCCTGTTCCCGCAGCTGCTTTTGATGGGCCTGTGCACAGTCCGCCTCCACCCCCTCCGAGAGAGCCTCTTCCTGATACCCCCCCACCAGTTCCTCTTCGGCCGCCAGAACACTTTATAAACTGCCCATTTAATCTTCAGCCACCTCCGCTGGGACATCCTCACAGAGACCCAGACTGGCTCAGAGACGTTAGTACGTGTCTGAATTCACCAAGCACTCCTCCCAGCACGCCCTCACCACGAGTGCCACGCAGAAGCCATTTGCTCAGTTCCAGTCACAGCAATCTTGCGCATCCTCCAGCTCCTCCTGTTCCACCACGGCAGAACTCAAGCCCTCACCTACCAAAACTGCCACCAAAGACTTACAAACGGGAGCTTTCACACCCGCCATTGTACAGACTGCCTTTGCTCGAAAATGCAGAAACTCCTCAATGACCTTAGCTGTGTGTAGTCATTGACACTGGAATAGTATTTGTAAAGGTTTTAATTTATTCAGAAGAGGCATAGTATTTTAGTACTTCCTACAAATAAAGCTCTTACAAAATGCTACTGATCAAATAAGCTTCTAAGAATTAGAAAAATCGTCAGGCATGGTGGCACACACCATTAATCCCAGCACTCTTGAAGCAGAGGCAGATGGATTTCTGAGTTTAAGGCTAGCCTGGTCTATAGAGCGAGTACCAAGATAGTCATGGCTACACATAGAAACCCTGTCTCAAGAAAGCAAAACCAAGAAAAGAATTCTAAACATTAAAATGCAAAAGCCCTTCACCGTACCCTCAGGTGATCAGTAGCATTGCCTCGTCTCAGCTCCTCAGTGCTGCCCAAAGGCCAGTATAATGAATTTCTATTTGCACTGTAGACTCCGCTAACATATGGCTTAAATGATACTGCACTGAAAGGGGGTAGTGTTCTTGAGGATTCCTCACATCAGAGTAATAGGTGCCTTTTAAGGCAATGAATTTCCACAGATACTTAGATATACTATGATGTTACTGGGTTTTCAGCCCTCTTTGACCATCTTCTAGGTTTTAACTTGGTTTTTACATCTAGTGAATAACACCTACTGTTCTTAAACTCCTGACGCCATGTCTTAATGCCGGGATTGCTGCTGAAGACAAAAGCGGACTAGAATGGAAACAACAGAATGTAAACAACCCTGCATAACCCAATTACAGAAGAAAGGGACATGCATCTCATTAACATCACCTTTAGTTTTGCAGTGTATGGTGTCTTTAGATAATAATTTGCCTCTTGTTTGGGAAAACAAAGTTAATATGCCATGTATGTACAGTTTATTTATATTGTATATATTTAAAGATAATGCTAATAACCTATATAAATTTAAGTGACTTGAGGCCTATAATACAATCTGCTATTTTACTAATTTGTAAGTCAAGAACAAAAGTTTCTTATGGCATAAGAACCAACTGCCGACTGCCTTGTCTTCAAAACCTATTAACTTTCTTTAATCTCGTGTTAATTGAAAAATTTTAAAAGTTTTTCCAGATTGGTAATATTTAAACAGAAAATACATAAAGCTTTATTAAAATTTTTAATCAGACAGAGGATAAAGCTTTTGTCATTTGGACGCCCTCGTTCAGCGTGCTCAGAGCACGTTGCGCTGAGAGTGCAGTAGCAGCAGTGTAAAGTAGCCAAAAGCCACGCTCTTTATCCACCGACCGTCTGTGGCCTTTTACTGTGCTTTGTATCAGAGTTCTTAACAAGATTAATAAATCACCTCAGTCTTAATTTTTAAAAGATCTGCGATATTGTTTTTCATCACAAAGAACAAAAGGAAGCTGGGTACAGAGGCGCACACCTGTAATCCCAGTATTTGAGAGGTTGAGACCAAAGGATCTCGATTTCAAGGCCAGACTAAACTACATAATGAGTTTGAACCTACTTGGGACACAGGAGACCAACCTGAAAACAAAACAAAACCCACACAGCTGAAAAAAGAAAGTCTAGAAGAATCTCTCATCTGCCTGCCTGCCTATTTATCACATGTGTGTATTTGTGTAGTGTGCGTACACAGATCCAGTGTGAAAGGCAGGCCAACCTGCCGGAGGCAGTTCTTTACTATGTGAGTCCTGGAACTCAGGTCCTTGGTCTTGCTGGCCATCTTTTGGCCCCGGGGGACGTAAATATTAGAGGATTAAGTTTTCTTTACCATTGAAAGTAAGTAGCAAATTCCCAGCCAATATTTTTTATGCATTCAATATGAAAAAAGTAGATGTACAGTAGGAAACTTCTTGATAGGACCTGGGAAGCTGCCTAGATCTATAGCCAACAGCTTTGTGTGAGCCATTCCCCAGCCAAGAAAAAGCACTGGCACTCATTTTGTTTCTTTAAGTGCTGATCTCAGTCACAACGAGCCAGGCCAGGATAGGTTCTGCTGGTTCCGCTGCTTCCGGACTTCGAGACCCACGCACGCGCAGTGAAACAGCCTGCCGCTCTGTCGCTGGGCGGCGCGGGCCTTGCGTGGGCTTGACGTCACCGCGTGCCGCAGCCGCTGGTGACAGTAATGGCGGCCGCCGTGGACCCGGAGGTGGAGGATCCGCTGTGGAGCTTTGTGCGGGTTCTGGAGAAGCGGGATGGGACGGTGCTTCGACTGCAGCAGTACGGCTCGGGAGGCGTAGGTTGCGTTGTGTGGGACGCCGCCATCGTCCTTTCCAAATACCTGGAGACGCCGGGGTTCTCTGGCGACGGGGCCCACGCGCTGAATCGCCGCTCGGTGCTGGAGCTGGGCTCGGGCACCGGGGCCGTGGGGCTCATGGCCGCGACCCTCGGGTAAGAGCTGGCGGGAAGGCGCCGGACAGCCGGCGTCAGGTCAGCGGCGCGCAGCCTTGCGCCTTACCCCAATCGAGGTTGTTTTTCAGGGCAGATGTTGTAGTTACTGATCTTGAGGAGCTGCAGGACCTGCTGAAAATGAATATTAATATGAACAAGCATCTGGTGACCGGGTCTGTTCAAGCCAAGGTACTGAAATGGTTTGTATGGCCTTTCAGCTTGTTTTAAGATAACCGCTTTTGTTTGCTTTACATTGCATTTTGCCCAACTCATTGTTAAGATGAGGGAAACTTTCTGCTTTTCGCTTCTGAAATAAATACTGTAAATTGTTAGAGCATCGGTTAAAGACATACTTTTGACGTTTTTAAGGGGGGAAGAACTAGAAGACGTGACTTCGCCGGATTACATATTGATGGCTGACTGCATATACTATGAAGAGGTGAGTGTTGAGTGAGCTGGCTGCTTCATGTGTCCCAAAGCCCGCATTCCTTCCCATTGTCTCTGCGTGTGGGATGTTTGCTGTGTAGACGGTGAGGCAGTAAAGACAGGCATCAGGCTCACATGTATGTGCAACTCAGGATAAACATACAGGTCTGTGAATAGTGCTTGAGAAAACTTACATGCTTTCTATTGGAAGTTTTTTATAAAATTTTAAAAGGGTTTTCCCATTTGGATATATCTTGAAAAATTGAAGTTCCTCCCTCCCTTCTCTCTTTTCTTTTCTTTCTCACTGATTATTAGCCATGACATTGAAAATTAAGATGCAAGTCAGACATGATGGTTCACACCTGGAATCCCAGAACCTGGGAGCCCCAGGCAGGATGACTGCCATGCCTGCTAGGCCAGCACAGACCACAGAGTGAGGACCCCCCAAAAAACAAAATCATTAATTAGTTAGTTTTCAGTGACAAGTTATTACACTTGTGGAGTGAGTTTTCTTTACATATCAATTTATACAGTGTTGAGAAATATTTATTTTTAAATGACTGTTGAGCCAACTGATTGGGTTCAAATTAGGTCAGGAGGCTAAAGAGATGGCTCAGTAGTTAAGAGTACATACTGTTCTCCCAGAGGATCCCAGTTCAAGTCCCAGCACCCACATCAGGCAGCTCACAGTGCCCATGTAACTCCCAACTCCAGGAGGTCCCATTCCTCTGGCCTCTGCAGGCACTAACACTTGTGCACATGCTCATACACAGAAACATACATACACATAGTTAAAATAATAAAAAATAAATCTTAAACCATTAGGATCAGGCTAGTTTTTTTGTAGAATATATTGTTGATTGTTAAATACCATAACTTAGGTTAAATGAAATTAGACTTTTAAGATTTGATGATACATAACTCCTGTAATGCTAGCACTTGAGAGGTTGGAGGAGGGGGTCACTGCCAGTTCACTGCCAGCCCAGTCTATATAATACACCCCAGTTCAAGACAAAAGAGATACAGGCAGTTGTGCTTGTGTTCCTGTGGAAAGAAGATCTAATCCTTGGAATTTCTATCTATCTATCTATTGTTGGGAGAGGATAGACATCGGTATGACCAATCTAGTTGTAGAGTATTGCTTTGTTGTATTGACTTAGAACGGTTTGTTTATAGGGCAGTTGACCTCTTCACCTCCTGACCCCTTTGTATAATAGGAAATTCTTGAAGTAATACATTAAAAATTGTACTTTTTTTTTTTTTTTACAGTCCTTGGAACCATTGCTGAAAACACTAAAAGATCTCAGTGGATCTGAAACTTGTATTATATGTTGTTACGAACAACGTACAATGGGGAAAAATCCAGAAATTGAGAAAAAATACTTTGAGGTAAGTATTGTGTGCGTGGCAGTCACCCTGTGGGGGAGCTGTATGTGGTTGCTCTGGCAAGTTCATTGGGCAAAGCTTTCTCAGTAAGAACCCAAGGAAAAGATCCTCCTCAACCCTCCTGCACAGTGCCCACCATTCCCTGACCTTCCCAGTTCTGAGTTTTCCTTCTGATCTCACTAGTCCATATGTTCCATAGTGAGTGTCAGGGACCTGTGATGACAAACTTGTCTTTTCTGAGACAGCTTTCAGCACTGTTCAGCACAGGACCGGCTTTGCAAACTCCTCGACGATGTGTTTTAAAGAACACGTGGTAGAAATGTGCGGGTGGCGAACCTTCTGTGTTCTCCTCTATGTTGTTATTATACATTTTACCTCGTTAATGACTTTCAGGGTTTTGCTGTTGTTTGTTTATTTTTAAAGTTTTTTTTTCCTTTTTTTTTTTTCAGAAGAGGAAGGATATTTTTAAAGTTTTAAGAGGTGTGCCTGTCTTGCCCATGTCTGTCCTTCACTCTCCCCCAATGGTGACCTAGACCCTTTCATGGGCACAAATTCAACTCTTTAAAAACTGGCTCATTTTGAAACTCTCTGTATCATCCTGGAATTTTACCTGGCGAAAGAACTGCTTTGGCTTAATGACAAAGCAAGTATGTGGCTCCCTCAGAGAACATATGCTAAAATGAGGTCTGTGTTTTGTGTGAATATAAGAAATGTTACTGAACTTTTGAAATTATGTATAATTAAAATTAAAGTAATTTTTGTTTAATTAAAACATATCCAGTGCACATATATCAAGTTCTTAGCTCATGCATTTCCATTCAAATAACTGTTCCAACATAAAGATACAGAACGTTTCCAGACTTGAGAAGGTTTCTGCATTTCCCTTCCTGGTCAGCCATTCTCCAGAGGTGACCGTCATCCAATTTCATTATCATAAGGCTGTCCAGATTACTGAGTGTAACATTTATGTCCTTGAAATTTACAGCTCCTTCAACTAGACTTTGACTTTGAGGAAGTTCCTTTGGACAAACACGATGAAGAATACCGAAGTGAAGACATTCATATTATATACATCAAAAAGAAGCAACCGGTATGTGCGTTTACAGTTGTTCATGCCTGAGGCCTCGTCAGCGGATGCTTGTCCATGGCTAAGGTGTTGTGAAGCTCTTCACCTCCACACAGTGAAATAGCAATAGTGACTGACACAAGATTTCCATACCTGTTGCCTTGGGTTCTTGGTCACAACCCAGAACTCAAGAAGTGGAAGGCTGTGCAGTTGGAGCCAGGCTGGGCTGCATAATGGGGCCCGATTTCAAAAAAAAATGTAAGGCCAGCTTTGTTTCTGCTCTGCCCTTGGTGACAGGCAAGCTGTCTGCCACTGATGAATCCCCAGCTTGGTGGGCTCTTTTAAAGTCCTTTTCGGCTATAAATTAAATGGCTGTGTAACTGAGTGTGTCCATCAGCAGTTACTTTAAGACAATGAAATACAGAGAAGTTTATCCTAACCCATTTCAGCCGTGGGTTTGATTGACCTATCTGTTGGCCTGTGAGCAAGCTGCAGGCCATGGCGAGAGTATGACAAAGGAGACCTGTTCACCTCTGGCTGAGGACGAGAAGAGAAGGGGAGGAGCAGGTCCAGAGAGCGTCCTCAAGGGCTTGCCCGGAAGACCTGGCCTCTTAACATTTCTCTGGGTGCCTTGTGCTAGGGGCCAAGCCTTTGACACACAGGTCTTTGGGGGGCATTTTCCCAAACTGGCACTAAACATGACCTCAGACATGTGATTAGCTCTCTGTAGCTTCCTTTTGTCTCCGACTTTTTAAAAGGCTGGGTGTAACTTTTTTTTTTCTTTTTTTTTTTTTTTTTTTTTTTTGAGACAGGGTTTCCCTGTTTAACAGTCCTAGCTGCACTGGAACTAGATCTTGTAGACCAGGCTGGCCTCAAACTCACAGAGACCCGAGTGCTGGGATTGAAGGCATGCACCACCACCGCCCGACCAAAAGTATTTCTTTCTTTTTCTTTCTTTTTTTTTTTTTTCGAGACAGGGTTTCTCTGTAGCTTTGGGGCCTGTCCTGGAACTAGCTCTTGTAGACCAGGCTGGCCTCAAACTCACAGAGATTCGCCTGCCTCTATGAAAAACCACGAGCTATCGGCCCATACAAGGAACTAATGGTTGTAACTTTTAAGCTTCAGTCAGCTTCCTTTTCCTTTTGGCAAATGGGTGGGTTGATCTGTGAAAGTATCCCCAACTAAATGGAACTTTATGTATGTCCTTGTTTTGGCCTTTCTCCCGCCTCTGTTGTACCTGCCAGCCAAGCCTGTAGAGAGGAGAATGGTGTCTCCTCCTTGTATGCCGGTTTGTAGCTGTGATTGCCCTAAGGCAGAGACCTCAGTTTGACTGATGAGGCTAAAATTTAGTAAACCGCACTTCTTTCTGATGAATTTGCAATGGTTGAGTTTGTTCACCATGTTTTCTGATGGTAAGGATTCTAGCTATAGAATTTTAGGGACCAGAAGTGGGTGATAAAACTCAGTCTAAGAAAGGAGGGTAAAAAGGTTATAATTCAGATTGGAAGTGTGTTAAAAAGGTAAAGGAAATACATTTTGTGCCTTAAGGGTTTACAGTATTTGTTAAAGCTGCTGTACTGGTTTAAAAGCAGATTTTTTTTTTGAGGTGTAAATATTTTTATGTTTCTGAATATAAAGAGTTGTTTTGATTTTGCAAAGACCTGTTTCCCTTTCAGATTGATATTAATTCTCATTTCATCACATTTACCCTTTTCAAAGTGTACATCTTGGTGTTTTTAGTATGTTCAAAGTTGTGTGAAGCACCACTTTCTAATTTTAAGTGATCATCGTGTGTGCTTTTCGTGTAGCCTCATTGTGTGTCCTTTTGTGTCTAGCTCCCTTCATTCAGCAAAGTGTGTTCCTCCATGTGCCCTGCTCCAGCTTATACTCCTTCTGTGTCTGCTCACATCCTTGTGTGGCTCTGGTCATCTGATCCACCCGTTCATTCGTCAGCTGGTGACCTCTCTCGTTTGCCTCTTACCTGAGGAGGAATGCGGCTGGGAACACTCGTGTGTTTGTGTGTGTTTTCCAGGGCCTGGGTCTGTCTAAATCTAGAGGCTGTATAGGTGTGGTGAAGAGTGGCCAGACGTTTCCAAAGCTGCTCTTCTGTCTTTACATTTCCACCATTGGTGTGCACGGGCTCCCCCACAGCCATATCCTCACCAGCGCTTGCTCCAGTCTATCTTGTGACTGTAGCCATTGTAGATGTGGAATAGGAACTCATGCAGTTTTTATTTTCTTTCTCTTAATGATCAGTGATATACAGTACCTTCTGTGTCACTAGAAAAATATTTGCCCATTTTCAAATTGAATTGTCTTAAATATTCTAAGTCTCCTTTGCCTATTGATACCAGATGTGTGATTTGAAAATAATTTCTCCTATTGTGTGGGTGTCTGAAATTTTTTGGTAGTGTAGTTTTTTGCAGCAGAAAGGTTTTTAATTTTGATAACATTCATACGTCTACTTTCTGTTGATTGCTTTAGATAGCAACAAAGAACCATCTCTAAACATTGTACATGGTGATTCACTTGAATTGCGCGTAGCCCCTACTGGGTGTATCACATAGTGTAAAATGCCTAATAAATAGTTGGTGATATGAAATTAATGTTTAACTCCCCCCACCCTTCCTTATAGAAACTGCCGTCATGAAACCCTTTTAGCCACTCCCTGACATCCTGGGTGAGGTCCAGATGTGAATGGAGCATGTGCATACAGCATGGGAAGATTGCATTTACAGTTTCTCCAGCATGTCCTTAGAGCTCTGGTACCTGGGTGACGACCACCGCGGACTGCCCACAGTGTGAAATGCCTGCCTGCCTGCCCTGGGCTTGAAATCCAGCTTAGGTTACCTAGCTCAGCATCAAGGTCTGCTTAAAAGAAACAGTGGGATCACTCAAATAAAATAAATCTGAGGTTAGCCTCAAGTCTGAAACAGCATGGTTGATTTGGTACAGTTTCAAGAAACTAGCGATAAATCGCTCCAATTCCTAATGATATCTGTGTTTTGAGGGCTGGTCATGGTGGCACACACCTTTAATCCTAGCACTGGGGAGGCAGAGGCAGGCGGATCTCTGAATTCCAGACCAGCCTGGTACACAGAACCAGTTCCAGGCATAATGAGACCTGGTCTCAAGAAAGAAAGAAAGAAACTAGAGATAAGTCAACCCAATTAGTAATCATAATTATCTCTTACTGTATAATAATGCTTAACTTAGAAGCAGTAAATTTCAATTTGTCTTTGAAGTAAATCCCCAAAACAGTGACACTTTACATAGTTGTGCAGTAATGGTTTTTTTCCTTCTGTCTTTAATACTTACATGTTCTTTTAAAAGAAACTGAAAATATTATCATGCTTCTTTACTGGCCAGAGTTTTCTTTTCCTCCGTCACAGATAGGTGAGTGGTTTTGAGAGTTAAGGGCACTGCAGTGAGTCCTGTAAGACAGATGCTGTCTCCGGAGGAAGGTGTGAGCAGAGAGCCGGCGCAGGCATCCGTGCTCACATGGTTCAGCAGTCTCTCATATACACCATCCAAGAAAATCTGATTTGAAAATACCAATATTAAGACGACATGTTTATACGAAACTGATTCTTTTGAGTAACTAAAACTTAGTTCAGTGCACGTTTATCAAATGATTTTTGCTGTGTTGTCTCGTTTTTGTTCCAATAATCATCTGCTCACATAGACTAATCTGTCAATGACTTGAACAACACCACCAGTTCCAAAAAGTAGTAACCAGATGGAATTCTGGAATTTTCAGTCGTTGGTGCTAGATGGCATATTTCATGTGTTGAAATAAACATCATTTTTGAAACCTTGTGACTCTGAATGCTTCCAAAATGGCTTTGACGAGATGAACATTTATAGCGAACAACTGTCTTCCAGAAAGCAATAGCAGCTTCGTTTAGAGACATTGAGACAAGAATCAGAGCTCAGAACTTTCTTAGGTTTTTAAAGTTTGCATACTGTAACATTTTCAAAATACTGTGTCCATATGTGCCACCTCTTGAAGCAGTTTGCCCCAGGCAGTTAGTAGAAGGGCTAAATAAATGTGTGATGCTTTGGAGGTAATAGCTTACACTTTGCAGCTTGCTCCATAACATGGAACTCATATATGAACATTGACCTTAGATGCCCTCAGCTTCTGACATCCCTTCCCACCCTGCTCCACTTTCTATTTCTTCTCCTTGGAACTCTACGTTTTGTATGTAGTCCAGCTGGCTTAGCACACAAGGAACAGTTTAGTGCCAATTTTTTTGGAAACCACACCCTTTTTGCCTGCGCTCCCTACTAGCTAGACCCACTCCCTAACCTGTCCTCCTGGGATCACTGCCTCTGGGAACCTGACCCAAGGGAGTGATGAACTGGAGTTGAGTAATTTGTAACAGAATGAAATGAGATCTTAAAATTCCCTGTTCTGGAATGAGGCCAACGCTGAGCACTGCTGCAGGACTTAACTGAACACTCTTAGCACCAACTACATTCCACACAGAAGCCTGGGCGAGCCCCCATCCTGGAAGAGCTCATTATTTGCATACTGATGGAACTGTGCCCTGTTCTTGGGAACCACTAGAAGATGGGCACAGGGTAACTGGGGTTTGCTGAAGGCAAAGGGGAGGCCAGCTCCTCTGTGCTCAGGCTTGTGTTGACCTGGAAGAGTGACTTGGCTGTTTCAGACCAGAGCTCAGGGCAGAACTGGACTGCTGTGCGCACTGTGAAGCAGGAGGTAGGCGGACCCTACCGGCCTGGGAATTGATCTGTGAGGTGGGGCCTGGAAGATTTAACAGTGTGTATTCCAGAGAGAGCTGCCCAGTGCATACCTAGAACCCCAACCCTTGGAAGGTGGAGACAGTGGGATCATGGGTTCAGGGTCATTCTGGGTCACATACTAAGACCATACCTCAAAAATAAATGGCAGGTGCAACAGATGGATGAGGTTATGCCGCTAGCTGGGCATCAGCCGGAGTGCACCAACTGTCCAAGTAACTGCTATTGTCTAAGGAAACATGAATTCAGGGTTCTCTTGAACAAGTAGGGTCTGCTGCTGTGCACCGTGGGGCCCATAAACCACTTCCAGAATGCAGGCGGAAGTCAACTGGGAAGGTCTTGCAGCCCTGCACTGAGACAGTGTTCTGTAAACCATCCTACATGGTGAGGTCACCTGAGAGACTGGAAGTAAATCAGAGTCATGCTATGCTATGCTATGCTATGCTATGCTATGCTATGCTATGCTATGCTATGCTATGCTATGCTCAAGCTTCATTCAAGCCCAATTAAACAAGAAGCGTGATGTTGTAATTGGAGGACTCCAGATAGCTTTAATGTTGATCCTAAATTGAGAACCGGTACCATAAGGACACATGTCTGCTTCCCAAGAGGGAGGTCAGAGAGAAGGGAGAAGAACGTTTAAAAAGGAAATGGTCTGTGATTAGTGTGGCCTGTCCCGCACAGTGGGAGCTCAGTCTAAAACGTATGGAACAACTTTAGAAACTGTATCCGCTGTCAGAGTGCCTGAAAATGCGGAGAAATTTGAGGAGAAGGAACATGGGGAAGAGCGGTTCCACAGTTCAGAGAGGCAGATTTCAGATTTCTCACCAATGACCCGAGTCTCCTCCATGTTCTGCAGAACTTTAAAAGCTGCAAAAGTTGTGTAAGTTTGCATCTCTCCTGCTCCCGTTTATAGCTGTGTGTCTATGGATCGTATTTGATGAAATGAGGTTGGTTTTAGTAACCTTAGGAATAATCCAAAACGGTGGTGGATCTTTTTATATGTCTTTCTTACCCTTTTCCTCGAGCTTTTTGATTAAATGTAAAGAGTAAGATTTTTGAATGCTAATTCAGAGTGCGGGACAGAGATGGAGGACTGTGGTTCTGAAGGTCCCCTGTAGGTGGCATTGCGCGTCTTGTCTTTAAACAGCTTCTAACAAAGCGGCTGTAAAAATGGGATTTTTAATTGCAGTTGCCCTCAGATTTTAAAATTGAACTAAGTGTGATTTTCAGAACAAGCCTGCTCATTAGGAGTTCCTGGCTGAGGAGAACATGGCAGAAGCAAATGAGATCGTCTTCCTAGGAAGTTGTATTTGGTGTCGCTTTCTGTTTCATCCTTTCCAACATTGGTCATTCATGAAGCTGCACACACCGTGATTCATAAATTGTTTTTTCTGCTGTTGATCCCGTCTGTACAAGGAAGAGAGACCTTTAAGAACCTCAGCTGGTTCTAATTCGTGCAGTTCTGAAAATGAGGTCCACCTTGAACTTCACTGAGCTTCGTTTTCTATCTGAAGTGCCTCGGAGTACTTAAAGTTTCCAATTAGTCTCAATTGGTTCTCCAAGCCAGCATTCCTTCGTCGTTAGAGGAGCAGACCTCATATCAAAAGACTGACGCTGTCTGTCGGCGGCTCTCCCGCCCTCCTGTAATCTTAGGGTGAACACACTTTCACTGAAAAGTGATAGAAAAGCCAAGTTTATCATTTTTCATAATTCCGACTGGGAAAGTAGTGAGGTCTCAGGGCCATTTTCAGGTGGATCTCTGTGGGACAGAGCACAGAACACTCCGCCACACCTGCAGCGCTAAGGCACCTTCACTTCTAATAACAAGATGCAGTTTGTATATAGTATATAGCAATATGCTGGAAGCAATCCTTTGTATGATGATATTTCCTTCATGTACATCCGGAATAAAGTGTGTCAGAACATAAACCCAGGGACCACATGATCCAGATTTGATCCCAAAGTCTGTCGTTCACTGTCTTTGTGAGCCCGAGGGGGGAGTTCCTTAGACTCTGTGCCTTGTCCTCGTGAGGATCATTTTATTATGGGCCTTGGCGGTTCCCATGGGAATGAAAGTCGTTTGCTATGTGCCGTGCACCTGGGTACTTGGCAAATCGTGAGTGCTCAGTCAACATCATTACAGCAGAAGTGAAATGGCAGGTAGGGACTTGGAAAGCTTGCACAATGCCAGCTGATTTTATCTGTCACCTTGTGAAATCCAGACATCTTACTGAGAGTGTAGAATGCATGTCAGCACCCCTCCCCTGTCATGGAGTAATGGCGGCTGAGGCAGGAGAAGGTTGAGAACACTGGTCCACAGTAGTGGTAGCTGAATGAGTCCGTCATTTTAGGAAGGTGGATGGGGGGGGGGATCATTGCCGTTCACTTGTGAAGGTGGGTATATGTGATGTATGTGTATACCTATAGTTTTTTTCGGTACTGGGCTTTGAACTTCCAGCCTAATGTATACTGGGCCTTATCACTGAGTTATGTCCCCAGCTCTCTCTTTACTTTTAAATCTGGGGAGCAGGTCTTGTTAGGTCTCAGACTGGGAATACTCACTGTGTTTTCTGGGCACGCCTTGTATTTGCCATCCTCCTGCCTCACCCTCCCAAGTAGGACCCTCCAATGAGTCCTAGGCCTCCAGGCCTAGCTCATTTCTGTGGTTTTAAAGTAAGTGCCATGAATGTTAAAATGCCAATGGGGATGGAGGAAATCCTTATTTCTAAATATGGGAACCTAAATGTGCTTCAGTGTGCACAGCCATTATTCTGGACCCTCACCCAAGTCTCCCGTTCTGTGGTTTTTCCTCTGTGTTAAACCGAGGAGCAGTTAGGTAGCGGTTACCATGGATCAAGTCCAGGTAATTCTAACAGTTGCCAGGCATGGTAACTCAACACCTGAGACAGGGAGACTAGGGAGAATTTGAAGTCAGCTTGAGCTACGTAATTCCAGGCTGTAAATCCGTCATTTCCGCAAAGACTGAACTTGGTCTGCCTTCCTAAGCATTTTCAGAGCTGAAGTGTATTCATTCCCTTTAAAGCCCGTGACCGTTCACAGATGAATGCTCTTGCTTTCATTTTATGTTTCAAGATAGGGTTTCTCCGTGTAGTCTTGGTTATGCTGGAACTCACTCTGTAGACCAGGCTGGCCTCGAACTCAGAGATCCACCTGCCTCTGCCTCCTGAGTGCTGGGATTAAAGGTGTGCGCCACCACTGCCATTGATAAATGCTCTTTTACTGTGTAATAATATATGTGGTGAGATGCAGATGCCTAACCAGGTCCTCAGATCACCTGACCGTATCCGTCAAGAAGTGAAGAATACTGTAACTTTTAATTCATTTTCCCTTGGCGGAGGGCCTGTGCATACACGTGTGCCTGTGTATTTACAGACCAGACACCAACATCAGAAGCTCAGCTGCCCTCCACCTTACCATTCGTTTTAAGCTTTTATTTTTTGGTTATGTAGATAAGATGTTATTTTTTAGTTACAGGTATGTTCTGGTGTGGGTATGCACACATGCATGCAGGTGCCTGAGGAGGCCAGAAGAGAGCCTCCGGCCCCTGGACACTCGAGTTACAGGCAGTCGTGAGTGCTGGGAACTGAACCCTGATCCTCTGTAACAGCAAGTGCTCTGAGCTGCTAGGCCCTCTGGCCCCTCTAATTTAGTTTTGAGACAGTGTCTCTTAGTGAACTTGGATCTCAATGGTGGCCAGAGTGGCTGGCCAGCAGAGGTTCTTCCCTCTTCTTCCTCTTCTGCACTGAGTTTATAGGCACGCACTGTTGGGCCTGGTCTCCCTCCCACCCTTCTGTGGGTGCTGCTTATCCAAAGGCAGGTCCTCGTGCCCGTATAGCCAGTACTTGTTTGTATTTCCCGGCCCCTTGAGTTACTTCTGTTTGTTCATCAGCCAGTGTAAGGGACACACAGACTTTAACTATATCATGTTAGAGATAGGTTTGTGTGGATGTGTGTGTGTGTGTGTGTGTGTGTGTGTGTAAGGGCCTTGTACATGTTAGGCAATCGCTGTACAACTACGCTACATCTTAGTCTGCTCATTTGAAATAAGTCTCTGCTTGTTTCATTGTGTAGCCCAGGCTGGTCTCAAACTCACTGGAAATCATCCTGCCTCTGCCTTCTGAGTGCTGGAATTAAAGCATGAGCCACCATGCCTGTCTTTTTGAAGGGCTTTTCAATTAACTGATGAAAAGATTGTTGGAAACACTAAATAGCTCCTGATTTTTGAAAATTTTTAAAAAATTTATTTATCATTTATTTATTATTATTTATCATATATATATATATAGTGTTCTGCCTGCATGTTTGCTTGCACGCCACAAGAGGGCATTGGATCTCTTTGTAGATGGTTGTGAACCACCATGTGGTTGCTGGGAATTGAACTCATAATCTCCAGAAGAGCAGTCAATGCTCTTAACCTCTGAGCCATCTCTCCAGCCTGATTTTTTAAATCTTTACTAGTTTTGATTTTTTTTTACTGTATAATCAGCTCACATTTTTAATATTCATAGGTTGAAAACATTGACATTTCTTCCTTACAAAACAAGATGAAGCATTTTGAGATCAAGCTGGCATACATGGAGATCTTGAAGGCTTTCTTCAGACTCTGATGAATTGCCAATTGCAGTCTGTCAAACTCCTCATGGGCCGCTCTGTACAAAGTTTTAGAGAGTTACCTTTAGTTCAGCTTCTTAATCCCCTGCCATGCAGGCCTTAACAGGATGGGTTTCAGGTCATCACTGCTTTGGCATTCATTGCCAGACCCGTGTGCAATGTAGCAGCAAACTTCTGGAGCAGCCGTTAGCTTGCCACTTTGTTCTTCTGAAGACTGCCTTCCGAAAAACGTGCTCAGAACACGAGCACAAAATAGTTAGCTCTTGGCGTGCCCTGACTAGATAAGCTGTTCCCAAAGGGTCTTAGTCAGGGTTTCCGCTGCTGTGATGAAACACTATGACCATATTCAGCCTTTTTTCCACATCACAGTCCATCACCAAATACAGTCAGGGCAGGAACCTGGAGGTAGGAGCTGATGCAGAGGAGTGCTGCTTACTGCCTTGCTCCTCAGGGCTTTGCTCAGCTTGCTTTCTTTTAGCACCCAAACCACCAGCCCAGGGTGGCCCCACCCATAGTGAGCTTGGACCCTCCCCTTCAATCTCTAATTAAGGAAATGCCAGACAGGGTTGCCTGGAGCCGGATCTGAAGGAGGCAGTGGTTGAGGCTCCCTCCACTCAGGTGACTATTGCTCTTCTCAAGTTGAGATGAAAGAGCCAGCAGGCAGGGGTTCAAAAGAACCATCTCAGAGCTCAGAGCTTACCCAGAATGCAGGGCTGCTTCTGAAAACTGGAAAGCAAGTTTGACAGCCCTCAGTGGGAAAAGTTGAAGCAGAGGATGCTTTGGATGTCAATGGCACTTACAGATATAAATGCAATATATTTTTTAAATAGCTGTTTTATACCCATAATCCCAGCACTTGGGAGATAGAGGCAGGAGAACCAGGTCAGGATCATCTTCGGCTATATGGTAGGTTTGAGGCCAGCCTGACCAACCTTGTTTCTCTCTCTCTCTCTCTCTCTCTCTCTCTCTCTCTCTCTCTCTCTCTCTCACACACACACACACACACACACACACACACAAATAGCTATCTTTCTAAATATTGCTACAAAAAATTTTTAAATTGTGTTGTTCACCAGGCATGGTGGTGCACAACTTTAATTGCAGCAGAGGGCAGAGGCAGACAGCTCTCTGTCAGTTCAAGGCCAACCTGGTCTACCTGTGAGTCAAGGACAGCCAGGGCTCTGTAGAGAGCCAGAATGTTCAACAGTTCTTGTCACTCTTGAAGCGTGTGTTAGACACCCACGCCCAGTCTGGTCTCTGTGACCTGTGCCTGCCTGACAGCCGGGAGACCTACGACTGTCGGCCTGGAGCTCCCTGGGAGCTTTGCTTTGTTGAGTTTTGCTTATTTGCTTCCTTATTTTTTGAGGCAGAGTCTCACTCTTTGGGTCAGGCGAGCCTAGAACTCACTGTGTAGCCCCGGCTGGCTTTGAACCGGTAATGATCCCCCCACCCCTCCACCTCCACCTCACCCTACCCCTACCTCCCCCCTCCCCACCCCAGCCTCTGCGATGATAGGTCTGAACCACTCCCCTGGCTCCCAGGTCAGTTCTAAGTCACCTTCCCACAGAACCCACACTTGAATAGTCTATTTTTCTCTTAAGGAGGAAGCGACACAAATCTTTGGGCGGTCTTGAAGCGATCTAGATTGTATCGCATTGGGAAGACCCACCCTAAATGTGGGTGGTGCCCGTCCGTGGAGTCCAGGACTGAGCTGCAGCATCCATTGCTCTCTGCTCCCTATTCGCCAGCGCAGCGCCTCCCACTCCAGCTGCTGTGGTGTCCCTGCTGTAGTGGGCTTTACCCACAAAAAAAGTGAGCTGAACTGAGCCCTTCCTGTAGGGTTCTGTTTTGTTTTCTAGAGGGTTTTGTCACTGGTACTGACTTGACTGGCACTGTGCCACTGAGCAGGATAAGGTGCGTGAGCAAGGGAAGGGAAGAGGCAGGCTCCCCAGCCTTCCCAGGCATTCATTCTAAGTCAGACTGTGGTAATTGACCCCAAAAGAGACAAAAAGCCACAGTGGTCAATTCCAAGGTCAGCAGTGTGCCTGTCATTCACCTTTACGTCCACCCCGGACTTCATCACCCTATCTTGTAACGCCACCTTCAACATAGGAGAGTATGGAGTCATGAAGGAAGAGAGGAGAGGTTGCTCTCATTTAATCCTGTATGGCAAGGCTTGCGGCATTATTAGTAGGGTGTGGTGCTTTTGTAAAACAGAGAAGACACAGAGGTCCCAGGAGAGAAGACTAGAGGAGGCTGCGGAAGACAGAGCTTAGCAGAGAAGTTTCTGGAGACCCACTACCAACTGTAACACCCATGACCCACAACAGTGACCACAATAGCACAAGCCCTAAGCAGGCTGTGGCACTGATATCTTGTGGCAGCTTCTAATTGGACTTAAGGCCCACTCACCAGGAGGGAAACCATGCCTGGCCCTGGAAGTCTAGACAAGTACCCTGGGCTGACGAGGTCATGGATCTTAAAAAGAAAACCTACTACGGCCACTTAACTAAACCAGCAGAATTCCTAACTGCATTCTAAGTAGTAATCCTTGTACCCAAAGTTAAGTGTAGCTCACACCCTTCATCAAAGAAACTAATCTTTACAGCAGACAGAGAGCACCCCGGAAAACCACAGCTGGGTTTTCCGAAATGCAGGGAACAAGTGACCTTGTGGCTCCAGCTGACACAAGAGACCAGGGAGCGTCTCAGGAAGGGGTGTGGAAAGACGGTGAGATCGGGGGCCAGCTCTGCTGTGAGAATGTGTCTCCTGGAAATGACAGGGAAGGATAAACCCACAGTAGCTCGACCGCGTGGCTACCGAAATAAGCATGCTAACGTGGAAGTGGGGATCTCACAGGGCCCCACTCCCACGGACAGAACTATAGACAGTTAAGGAACGCTGAGAACGAGAAGGGGGGGTACTCTTCCCTAACTGGTTATTCAAGACCAAGTCTTCAACCCTAAATCATATGCATACAAGTCTAGATGGACTGAGCAGATTGTATTTGTGCATTTAAGCTTCAACAGTGTGTGAGTGTGTATGTGTGTGTGTGTAACAATATTCGTTAAGAAGAGGCCATAATTCCAAGAGGTAACAAGGAGTAGAGGGGACATGGAAGCGTTAGAGAGAGGAAAGGGAAAGGGGAAAATAATGCAATAATATTTTAATTTTTAAAAAAAATTAAAATTCTTCAAAAACATGATGCCAAGGGACAGACCCCTCAGTACATTTCCGTTCCCATCCCCTGTTAGCCAGTGAGTCTCTGAAACACAGGACACGCTTTTTCAGTCAGATCAGTCAGGCGCTATGCTAGGTTTCAAGAAGACACATCCTTACTTTTGTTAGGTTCCAGGGGAAAATAACTCAGGGGGCTGGGGAGCTGGCTCAGCACTTTAGCACGGTACTGCTCTCAGGAGGACTTGAGTTGGATTCCCAGCATCTGCTCTGGGCAGCCAACAACCTCTTGTGACTCCAGCTCCAGGGATTTCCAACGCCTCTGGCCCCTGCTCACTCCATTAATGCTCACACAGAGAGAATTTACAAATTAAAAACAAATCTTTGAAATGAATTGATGAGGTGTATGCCATACCCCAGAGCTACCCTCTCATCCATAAGAAAGGCACAGGCAAAGAACAATTGCAGTTCTCAGCAGCTAGGAAACTGGACAGCTCTACCTGAGCTAGCTAGGAAAGGGTGAATGAGGAGACCATGGAGTGGACTTTTTTTTTTTTTAAAAAAAGAGGCAAACATCTATTCAGTGGATTTGTATTATAGAATAAAGAATTTTTTTATTCTTGAGAATTTTGTACATGAAATATGATTATATATATATATATATATATATATATATATATCCCACTTAGCCTCTCCAAATCACCTCATATTCAACTCAACACATTCTTCAGCCAACTTCACGACTTTTTAAAATATCCTCCTGTGCTAGATAGTTTATGTCAACTTGACATAAGTTGAAGTCTTTTTGGAAAAGGGAACCTCCGTTGAGAAAATGCCCACACTAGATTGACCAATGGTGGATTCTTGATTGATGTGGGAGGGCCCATCTCACAGGGGGTGGTGCCATCCTTAGCTAGGAGGTCCTGGATGATATGTGTGTATATATATATATATATATATATATATATATATATATATATATATCAATATCAGGCAGAGTAAACTATGAGGAGCAAATCAGTAAGCGATACTCCTCTGTGGCCTCTGCATCAGCTCCTGCTTCCTGGCTTCTGCCGTGCATGAGTTCCTGCCTGGGTTCCTTCACTATGGACTGTGATGTGGAAGTGTAAGCCAAGTAAACCTTTTCTGCCCCCAAGTTGTTTATGGTCATGTTTTACAGAAACCCAACTAAGACATCTGCTAAGTCAGTGCTGCCCATGTGCATGGGTGTGGGACTGTCCCTTAGAGCATGGGAGTCTTATCCATGGCCACACCCTCAAGAAAGAATGATTCTCTCTCTTCAGAAACTATCAGTTGCCAATAACTCTTCAGAAAGGGGTGGGGCTTAGAGACCCTCTACCCCATCTACAACTGAATAGAGACTGAGGCAGGCAAGCACACGTGGGCATGCGCACTCGCACAGTGTAAAATAGAAAACCAGGCAGTGGCGGTGCACACCTTTAATCCCAGCACTCGGAAGGCAGAGGCAGGCAGATCTCAGTGAGTCCAAGGCCAGCCTGATCTACAAAGCAAGTTCTAGGACAACTTGAGCTGTTACGCAGAGAAACCCTGTCTTGAAAAACTAACTAACTAAATAAATAAATATAAAATAGTGGGGGAAACTACAATGAACTTTGTTACCTTATCAGTTTATTTGGAATAACCTGATATGGGTATAAACCAGTTGTCTTGATGCTCTCCAATCTGGTTATGAAACAATTGCATGAATAAATATAAAGTTGGGTTCACCTTAAATTTTTCAAATATCCTGACTGCACCGGAATATCACATCTGGGGGTTTGTAACATCTGAGCTCCCAGGGCCAGCTCTGGCTCCAGTCCAGTGCCTCTCCTGGCTTGCACCGGAGGAGGGGAGGTGTCTTGTAAGTTGGCCTTGTCCTTTTCCTAGCACTTGAGACTGTCCCTATGGCAGCACACTCCTGTATCCTTCCAGGTCCTTGCAGAAGGTAGAGTTGGGTGTCAGGTCTGATTCCTACTCTGGCCTCTCACTTCCTGTATCATTAGTAGGTTGTGCTCAAACTGCCAGACTCTCCTGCAAAGATGGATAATTGTAGAATTACGACAAATTAAACGGAGCCTTCAGTAAGGACACAATGTCAGCTCCGCCCCTCACTCCACTCCTCAAACAACTCCAAAACCTTTCCCAAAACACATTCATGTCCCTGCTCCACTCCGCAGGGACTGCACTCGGCATGGTTAACCCATCCCGGGCCCACCCCTCTCCTTGTTGCTGAAGCCATGGCAGAGAGATTCTACTTTATTGTTCCTTTTCTTCTAATTTACTTTGGTGTTTCTCTGGGCTTTCCACTGGGCCTTTTCTCCATCTGTATGATGGGAGTGGTTTCTAGATTTCATCATTAACCATCTGCCCTCTTCTGCCTCCGAACCTAGATGGGTATCTGCCTGTGACATACCAGCCAGCGCTGTTAAGTGTTCAGGCACCACGGAAGAGGGTGCAAGTCACATAGCAGGTATCTTTTGCAATTAAACCCAACATATGTACATTGTAACTTTTGAGTCTAAAGTCATACAATGTGCATGACATGATAACTTCCTGGCAGGTGTTAGTAAAATCCATAGCTCTAATAAGCATTGTAGCTCTTGTCTGGCAGAGAACAAGGCTCTGTTGTGTACAGGGTGTTTTGTGGGCTGCAGGGGCCTTGATCCCTTCAACATGTTTCTTGGATGTCTGTGACGGCTCTGTGGCTTTCAGTCAGGTACCATAATGGCTCTCAACTCTGCCCTTCTCTTCTGCTCCCACAGCTACAGGCTAAGTTCAGACCCCACCTCCCCAAGTCTCTGCTGAAGTCTTTAAAACAATATTTTGTGGCCTATATAATTCAGTTTATACTCCTAAATATGATATGCAGGTGGCCCATGCTCCCTCCCTGCCACCACCAATCAGATGTTTCCAACACACACTTATGTCCCAGCAACAGTGAGACCATGTTTGATGTAGTTGCACGTATTTATCTACAGCACCCAACGGGCTTTCCGGCAAATTTCATTCCACCCTACAACAAACCAAGTCATGATGCAACAACCATGTCATGTCCAGAAAGAACTTGGCAGCACTCGCCACAGCCTCTGGCCCATACATTCTTCCCACCTCCTCTCCTGCCATCTTCTCTGAACCTTGGGGGTGGGGGTTGTTTGGCACAGGTGTCCCATTTAGGGCTGCACTCAGTCATCTGGTGTAGCTGGGGTAGGGGATCTCCAGGGCCCAGCCTGTACCGAGGACATGTAGATGCTCGCCTGCCTGTCTGCCTGGGTCTGCAGTATGGAGGTCAGAAAACAACTGTGGGGGATCAGGGGATCAGGTCTGTCCGAAACAGTTGGGTCCTGAGGCTTTAACTCAGCTTCTTAGGCTTGACAGCAAGCACCTGACCCACTGCCCCTTAATTGTTGTTCCAAGTGCTTAAGAGTCTTATGCTATGACCATGTAGTAGTCTGAGACCAAATTAAGGAGGAGGAAATTCTAAAAGAAAATGGTAGCTATGCCTATAGTGTTAGCATTAAGCAAGCTGGGGTAGGAGGAACAAGAGTTTAAGGCCAGCCTGGGCTACATGGTGAATTTGAGATGAGTATGAAATACATAGTGAAACTCCCCCCCCCATAAAGACTGAATTTCAAAACCTTCCAGAAAGACCCTTGACTCTCACAAGGGCTATCTTTTCAAAGACACAAGAGATCCATTCACTATTGTTCCTACCACAGAGTCCTAAGCCAGTCTTAAGAGCACCATTAATGACAGACATGTGATTGGCTGTATGTGTAGGAGAATTAAATTACCAACCAATGTGCAAACAGATTAAGTGTTGGAAAAGGGTGGGCTTGAGACTGTCAACACCAGTCTCAGCACTGCCTTATATGACTTGGCTAAATGCAATCAGGGCCAACACAAAATGCTAATCAATATTTCTACTTAGCAATTCAGAGCTGTGCCTTCAGATAAAGATCTCTCTCTCTTTCTCCTCCCCTCTCTCTGCACTCCCCCATCCATCTCTGGCTTGCCAAATGTGAACAGAGAGTAGGATGTGTGTGTGGAAGAGTGGAGACCACGAGCCAGTCCGCAATGGACTGTTAAGGGACTAGAGTCTGTGGCTTTGCTACCAGTGTCTCCAGAAAGGGGGAGTAGGAGTCTGAAAAAGAGGCTCTCCCTGCTCAACTCGGCCTAGTTAGGAGCTGACCCTGCCCCCCACCCCTCACACACACCCTTCCCCTCCATCCACTGCTTTGGTAAACACTCCTTCCACAAAAGAGTTCCCTAGACTCTCCCCTTGAGTTTCCTAGGCATCCTTCTAAGTGGTCAGTATTGCACATGGCTGTGGTTAGACATGGGACGGAACATGCCTAGGTAACTGGCTGCTCAGCTTTTTATGAGACCTTAGGTGCCTTAGGCAGACCAGGTGAAACAAACACAACACTTTTTTTTGTTGTTTTTTTTTTGTTTTCCGAGACAGGGTTTCTCTGTAGCTTTGGAGCCTGTCCTGGAACTAGCTCTGTAGACCAGGCTGGCCTTGAACTCACATAGATCCACCTGCTTCTGCCTCCTGAGTGCTGGGATTAAAGGCGTGCGCCACCACCGCCTGGCTTAATGCAACACATCTTTACATAATTAAACACATCCTTATATTGTTAAACAAATGCAGCATAAACAAATGTGACACTTCTTTGCCTAGGTAAGTAATATTCCACGACACCCCACTCGTGCCCTCAGATTTTCTGTTAAATGAATGAAGGATGGGACCTGGCATTAGCAACATTAACCCAGAAGTGGCCAAATGGCCTGTGTAATTGGGAAGACAGGCGTCCCTCGTGCTGTCTGCCTCCCTCGCTCACATCCCAGCCCCCAGGACTCCCACACCTGGCTTGTTCAGTGAAACATGTTCTTAAAGGGCAGCATCCTGCAGCTCCTCCAGGAAGATGGAGGCCGCAGGAGAACCTCCACCTGGAGACTTGCTCTAATGTGGCAAAGTCAGCCACACAGCAAAAAGCTGCCTTTCGCCTCATCAGCTACCTGGACCCTGCCTGGACTGGATGACAGGACACTGGGGGAATTGATCGTCCCATCCTGCCATGACAGGTAGACAGATCCCTACCCCCACAGGAATATGTGTCAGGCCTCCTGGGCTTGGCAGATAAAGGCAAGTACTTCATCTGAGACTTGTGTTTGCCTGGGTAGCTGGAAAGCTGTCTCGCTTCTGCTCGCTTAACTATCCTTCTCAGATCCACCTGATGGCATTTGATGATGAGGGTACTGATAGCTCATTGGTTCATTGGTTAAGTTCCCTACCAAAAGTCCAGACATATGCGCCTCTTTCACAGGCTTCATAGTCCAAGGTTAACAGGTTTCAGATATAACTTCAGAGGTTTAGAGTTTTAAATTTCTTCTGTCTTCTAAAATGTCCATGCCTTTGAAACGAAAGCCATAGCATTTTGCTATGACACCAAGATACAAATCTGTTCCTGTTGTTTTACAGACACCTGCAGGTTCCTGCACAGGTCCACCCCTCCTGTCAGCCTCGTGCCAAGACCAGCCTGCCGAGGGCCCTCCAGATAACGCCAACCTGCCGAGGGCCCTCCAGATAACGCCAACCTGCCGAGGGCCCTCCAGATAACGCCAACCTGCCGAGGGCCCTCCAGATAACGCCAACCTGCCGAGGGCCCTCCAGATAATGCCAACCTGCTGAGGGCCCTCAGATAATGCCAGTGCCTGCACCAGCTCCTGGAACATCCAAGCTAGTACCCACCTCTCCAGGCTCAAGTGGGTACCTATCCAGGATACCTGGTCTGCGCAGCAGTTGGGACCCTCCGCCCTCTGGTTTTCCAAGATGTCACGATGAAGGGCCTACCTGCTCCTCTTCCTGGCACACTCATCTTTGGCGGTAGAACTAGGACAGGTGTTAAGAATCTAAGTTTTTCCTAGCAACTTGCCTTTTCTGCTTCCTCAAGAAACAAGTGCCTGAGGTCTCCAGGATGGCAGTGAATCAGATGCTTTTCTACCCATACCTCCAGCGGAGCGTGAGTCCACCAACTCCCAATCTGCCCCCCTTTCACCTCATGCCCACAAGAAGCAGCTGGACATGAACCAGCATCCATATACCCAAGGAGTCTGGGATGGAAGCTTCACCCCAGCCCCTGGCATCCATATACCCAAAGAGTCTAGAATGTTCTCCTGGAAGCTTCACCCCCAAGCCCCTCCCCATCTCTCTCCAAACCCTGCTGCATCTCAGAAACCCCACCAAATGATGACCCCTCCTCCAGAGATGCTCAAGACCACAGGGTATTTATACTGTTCACTAAAAAACAGACATGTGGTGTTCTAGTCTTCCTTTCCTGTCTCCCATCTGGGGGGCTGGGAAATCATCCAGGAGCCTTTTAGTCATTTAACCTGGGCCTTTTCTAATTCGGTTTGCTTTGGTCTGATAGGGATTGCTGCGTTGGCTGGAGGCTCATCAGGGTTTCACTGAAGAAACTTTTCAGCAGTGACTTTGAACATCTGAATGTGTTCCAGACACACTCATTATGAGTTAGTTATCAAGCACACTCTCTAGATAAAGCAGAACTCTGCCCTTGTTGTGGGCTTCTGTGTGCCCCCGTCAGCCATATGCTGACACCCTAGTCATCAGCACCGCTGAGTGTGACTAATGAGAAGGTAGTCACCCTCAAGCGTAATTAAGTAGAACAGGGTCGTTAGAGTGGATCTTAATCCAGTGTGACTGTGTCCTTATGAAAGGTTAGGACACAGACTCCCAGAGGAAAGGCTGTGGGAAGTCGGGCCACTCAATATCAAGATCCCAACAGATCTGAGATCTGGGAGGGGCCCTGATTTTCAGGTGGGACCTTCTCCCTGTGTCCTGACACAGGGGAAAGTACAGAAACAAACTCTTGCGTGTTTTGCTAAGGTCACTGGTGCCGTTTATAAGAGTCCTCACCCCCCCACACCAATTGGGAGCCATGTAGCCTGATTCTGGACCGGTAAATGAGTGCTTGTCCAGCGGGTCTCCAGATGAGGCCAAAGCCCATGGGGACAGTCTCACATGGCAAGGATCAGTGGACTTAGGAACAGCACAGAATACTGCTGGGACCACATGCCCTGTGTGCTCTCTTCTCTCTTGTAATATTGATGATTCTCTTGGTGGATTTAGCATCATTTTGTCAATCATGCATGGGACAGATATGATCATTCCTGGAAACCCCATTTTTTTCTCAAACATCCTCCCCTAAAATTCTTTGGAAGCTGTTGCTTCTTAGGTTTCTTGTCTGGGGTGCCAGCAGTCACCCCGGACCCCTGTTGTTCTAACTTAGTGCTGGCAGGATTGGAGGCAGGTCACCCTAGTTCTGTAAATGTGTTTTGAACAATAGTGTTCTTGAAAATGTGTGCCTGGCCGGGCAACGGTGGTGCACGCCTTTAATCCCAGCACTCGGGAGGCAGAGGCAGGTGGATCTCTGTGAGTTCGAGGCCAGCCTAGTCTACAAGAGCTACTTCCAGGACAGGCTCCAAAAGCTACAGAGAAACCCTGTCTTGAAAAAACAAAACAAAACAAAAAAGAAAAAGAAAATGATGTGTGCCTATGTCAGTTACCTTTTGGTTTTGTAAAGACAGGATGTACCTGGCTTGGTATTTGGCCAAGCTAACAAAATGATAAGTGTTGTTTTAGGTTTAAAGATGTTTTGATGTAAAAGCTGGGGGGGGTGTAGGGGGAAACATATTTTACATATTTGTTTTTGCTGGAGGTTAATGTTGGAGGATGGGAAAACGTTGTCTATTAGTATGGGAAAACATTCTTGTTATCGATGTATAGATAAAGGCAGTTGGAGCTACTCGGGGCTGGCCACTTGTGTGAAACTCGTTTGGTGGTCGGACACTTCATTTCTTCATGTCGGTGCCCTTCCCCCAACTCAGGACCTGAACCCAGGCTGTGGCTGGACCTTGGCATCCCCCTTCCTTGTGACCTCCTCACCCCTGTAAGGCCCCATCACACCCTGTCTTGGGCGGGGGATTGGATTTAACACATGCAGTTCACAGCAGATTCTGTGTTAGAGCTATTCTCTCACCCATTGAGTACATGGCAGGCTAGACACCGCCCGAATGTCATGCCCTGAGTTCTCACTCTCAGTGAGTAGGAGATAGGTATCCTGTGGTGCATATGAGGCTGAAAGTAGCGGACTCCCCTGGGGTCCAGCCTCGTCATTAGGGTGTGCCCATGTTCCATCAGACCCAGGGAATCTGCCATATCCCAGCCACACACCCAGGTGAATGGCTGCACTTCCCCAGCCGTAGTCTCTTCCTCTGAGCACTGAGAACATGCCATATTTCACCTTGTCATTGGGCAGATAGAATGAAACGTGCATGCCTGGCACGGAGCCTGGTCTAAAGTCCTAACTGTTAGCTATAGGTATTCATTTAGGAACTGTATTAAGTAAAAATAATACCGGGCATCACACGGCAATGTTTGTAAAGTGCTTCTAGCTTTTCAGATGAGGAAACTCAGAAAGAGAAGCCAAGTGACTCAGACCTGGAAGCAGATGATGTCCTTGATGTATGTGCGTGCTCACGCACGCACGCACACACACACACACACACACAGTGGGGACAGAGAGGGACACAGAGACAGAGACAGGGAAGGAAGAAGGAAGAGAGGAGGAAGGAGATGGGAGGGGAAGAAAGGACCACTCCATATCTGTTTATGATATAAAACTAAACCCCAAGTTCTATGCACAGGGAAATATGGACATCTTTAATGTCAGAGACATGACACTGGAAGCTGGTATGTCACTAGCTGGTGGCAATGTGCCTGAAGTGCTCAGGCAGTATTTATCCTCTTAGGTATTAAAACTATGACACAGAAAGCATGAGGCCATATCATTGTGACATTATTAAGGTTGTCATGAGTGTCGGGTAGGAGGCTACTGTTGATGTGTAGAAGTTTTCACAAACACCACTGCCGCAGGGATCCTCGGCTAGCCAGAGACCTGAAGCCAAATGAAGATTCCAGTCTCACTAACCATCTTACCTTCCTCTGGCTCTCTCTGATATTTTTATTACACTTATCTATTTACTTATTTCTTGTGTGTGCATATCTGTGGTCACGCATGTGCCATAGTGTATGTGTGGAAGTCAAAAGACAGCTTTTGGGAGTTTGTTCTCTCCTTCTGCTATATGGGGGCCAGAGACTGAATTCAGGTTTTCAGGCTTGGTACCAAGAACCTTTACCCACTAAGTCATCTGGATGGCCCTCTTTAAGGCTTTGATTTGATCCTTAAAGCCACAGAACACACACATAACATTTGCCCCATTGAGACTGGGATCCAAGTTTGCCTATCTTCAGTGTCTCGGGGATGAGAGGGTGAGGGGAGGGGAGAGATTGCCATTCCCCACAGAAAAATCAGCCCAGCCCCTCTGACAGGCCCCGGAGACCCAGGCTCCAGGTGAGTGAAGAAGATCTAATGACTCAGAGCAAACTACAGCTGTTCTTGTTATCTGGCCCACCTCATAGAAAAACAGCCAGTTCACAGTGGAGTCTTGGAGCTGGGAAGTGGCTCTGTTGGTAATGTGTTTGTTGGTAATGTGAGGACCCGAGTCAAGCCTCACAACCCATGTTTAAAAAATAAAACTGGATCGCTGGGTACATGCCTGGAATCCTAGCTGGGAAGTAGAGACAGGAATATTCCCTGGATTTGCGGGTCAGCAAGTCTAGCTGAATCCCAAGCTCTACGTTCAGTGAGAGACCCTGTCTCAGGAGAGCAATTGAGGAAGTCTCCTGACCTTGACCTCTGACCTCTTCAGGCACACATGTGGACTTGCACATGTGTGTGAAAACACACACACACACGACATGTATATTTTGAATGTGGGTTTGGGCCATATAACTATGCAGACTTACCCAGAACCCTTAAAGCCAGAATTAAAAAGGGACAGAGATGAACGGTCACGATTTACAGACAACTACCTTACTCACCACCACCAACAAAGAACTGTCTCCCAAGCCATGAGGGATGAGAGTGGAGAAGGGCTGGGGATGGAGGCTGCTGAGACTGTGATTCTCCTCGTGATGGGATTCACACCCGCAGAGCTGTGGAAGATGAGTCATGTAGATCAGCACTTTGTATGGATGCCTTGAGAACCTTGCCAAGAAAGGCCACAAAAGACACTGCTGTCCTTTTCAGGAATTTGCCATTTTCTAGGGAACAGTGAGAATCAGTCTGGGGCTAAATTATAAATAAAAATGAGAGTTAAACATGAGTCACGTGGCTTTTGTGGGCTGTGCCACCTTTCTGGGATGTCAGAAGGAGCAAGAGAAAATGTCAAGTTTGGACCAAGAGGAAGGGCATCGTTTCATCCCCACCTTGTGTGCTCGGAGTGGCACACCTCGGCTTCTAGGCTGCGTCCTGCCAGTCACCCTGTGAGCTCCCCTAAAGCAGATGGGTGGTCCCTACTTTCTAAATGAAAGGATGCTCGGGACACAGAGTCCACACCCTCCCCACCTGTCATGAGATGGGGCTACCTGTCTTTAGGTAAGGACAGGGTGGCTAATGGAGTCTGTCTGTCTCTCTCCCTTTCTCTGTCTCCCTCTCTCTGTCTCCCTCTCTATCTCCCTGTCTCCCCCCCTCTATCTCCCTGTCTCCCTCTCTCCTTCTTTCCCTCTCTCCTTTCCCTCTCCCTCTCTCCCCTTCCCTCCCCCCTTCTCCCCACACTTCTCTCCTTCCATCCCTCCTTCAGGACTTTGCACAGATTTCCCAAGAACCCTGTCAATGGATCCAGTGGTGGATACAGCACAGATGGTTGTACTTTGAGGAAATAGAGTAGATCCATTTGAGGTGAAATTGAAATGTTAAATTTAAAACCTATGTCTCTTTCTCAGTCTAGAGAATGATGGCAGCCCCGCCCCATCGCCAGGCACATGCTCAACCACTGAGCTTCACATCCAGTTCTCTTGGGATTTCTGGTTGATTGCCTGTTAGGTGGGCCACTGACAGTCCGGTTTTGCCCTGGACACTGGAGAGCATCATGTAAATGAAGAACATTTGCCACCCTTCTCATTTATGCCATTAATTTTCATAGGAAAATTTCCAAGGGCCATACTGGATGCTGACAAATTTTGCATGCGTGCATGTTTGTGTGTGCTGTGTATGTGTTTAGGTTTGCATGCACACATGTGTGGAGTATACATGGGCATATGTGTACATGTGTGTTTGTGTGTGAAAGATGGAGGCTGATGCTGGGCCTCCGCAGTCACACTCTCCTTATTTTGGGGGACAGTGGCCCTCACTGACTGGAGCTTGCTGATGGAGCTAGGCTGTCTGCAGCTGTCCCCTCATCCCAGCACTGAGGACACAGGCACTGCCACCACACCTGGCTCTCGGGCCTGCTGGTGCTAGCAGTCAGAGCTCTGGTCCTCACACTTGTGAGGTCTGTATTTTCCTGGCAGAGCCAACCTCCCCACCCCCACCCTGCATGTGACAGTTCTCGGGACAGCAAAGGACAGGAGGATTTGTGTGTAATTTCCCTCTACACAGTTTCTACAACCTAAAGCTTTGCTGTTCTGCTAAGATTGTCCTTTTGGGTTGTTTGTCTTCATTAGTGGTTATTCCTCATTAGCTCAGCTCACAGAGGGGGAGAGGGATATAGGAACGGAAAGAGGAATTGAGTAAAGCAAGGCACTGAGAGCATTTAAATCTTGATTGTAGCTTGAGTACTGCCCTGTGGTGGGAACCTTCAAAACTGAATGCTATGGTAGGTGGCCTCTGAAGTGACTCTTGGAGATGCTGGCCTCGGTATTCAGGCTTCCGTCTCCTCCCTCTCTCCCAGAATGTGTTCACCTTGATGGCTTACTTTTGTGCCCCATGGGATGGACTTCCTCTTCCTCCTTTCCCTTTTATCTCCAGCTCTGAGAAAAGCCCAATGCTAAGCTGTGAGCAGCCCCACGGAGAAGCTCACGTGGGTGAGAAAGGAGCTCAGGTCTCATGCTGTGAACTGCCAGGCGGCTGGGTGAACTTGGAAATCAGTCTCTGGCCCTCGAGAGGTCTGTAGCCTAAACTTCACCTTGATGGCAGCATCGTGGGAGACTATGAGCGTGAATCACAAGACTAAAACTATATGGTGGGAATCGTGAGAGGTTTTCAGTCGGTGCTGTAATAACAGTTTATTCAGAGGCACAATATTGGAATCGTTCAGATGAGAACTTGATAGCAAGGACACAGTGGCCCAAGGGAAGCCTGTGAACAGGGAGAACTGTGAGATAGAATCCAAATGTCTGGTTCTATTGAAATTTTAAATAAACAGAGAGTAATTTAGATAGTGATTTGTATTAAGAATGGCCTCTCACCTCCACATATATGCTTCGGCACACACATCCTCTCTTTCTCTCTCAAAATGAAAAGATTTTTTTTTCTTTAAAAAAAAAAAAACGTTCCATGTAGTATTTGGAACAAATTTATGTTGAAACAATATCAATTAGCTTTCTGAAGTTCAAAACAACTCGATATTCTATTTCTGTTTGCTGAGTACCATCTATAATCTAGCTTCTTAAAGTGTGGGTCATGACCCCGCTTTGGGTCTCATAAGTGAATGTGGGGGTTGTGAACCATTTGACAACAGTGGAGGGTTTCTGAACATGCAATAACCAAGAATTCATTCTACATCAAATCTGTGACTCCGGCCTTCACCGGTGCGCGTGTCACCGCAGCCTTGGCTCTGAACATACAGCTTGGCACTTGGTGCCAACGAGCAGCACCCTAACGCCTCGGCTCAGATCCCAGACAGGAACATGTCAGGAGAGCCAGCACTTCCTCGGTGCATGCAAAGGTTTCTGCTCTCGGAGGAGCATATTGTTTAATTATGGGGCGAGAAAAGCCTAAGCACTGGACACCACTGTTCTTCGGCAGGACTTTAGTTGGACTGTGTTGTGTTAGATGCTTCAAAACTGCTGTGGGAGTTGCTGACTTGAGTCTGATTTTTTAAAAACCTTTAAAGAAAATCTGACTTGGGATTAGGGCAGAATTTCCAACAATTTCTGGAATGGCTGTGTACTCTATACTTATCCATTTATTCTCTACATTATGGATGTATAACATACATTTATATGTATATATATATCATACATACATTTTACACTATGAATTTATGTGAAGCAGCCCTCCTGGCATTGGCAGTTCTAAACTTAAAATTCTGACCACTGAAAAGCATTGGTGATGCTGCACATCCTGCGTCATCAGATGTTTAGCTAATACTTAATTATCTTTTTTTAAAAAAATTGTGTGTGTGTGTGTGTGTGTGTGTGTGTGTGCCCAGTATTGATGTCATTCATGTGTCATTCAAATGCATATGTTGGCCTGAGAGCCATGTCACTTTCCACTTCATGTTTTGAGACAGGGTCTCTCGCTGAACTCAGAGCTCGCCGGCTAGGCTGGCTAGCCAGAGAGCCCTGGGGCTAATTCTGTCTGTGCGCCCCCAGCTTCATGGTTACATCCATACACTACTGCACCCAGCTTTTTATGTGGGTCCTGAGGATGCAAACACAAGCCCTCCTGCTTTCAAGGCAGGCACCTTATCAACTGAGTCACCTCCTCAAGCCCTGTGTTTCTTTATTACAAATCAACAAGCAACTCATTCGTGACCAAAAGCAACTCGGAGAGGAAACGGTTTATTTGGCTGACATTTTCTGAATCACAGTCCACTGAGAAAACCAAGGCAGGAACTCAAACTGGTCAGGAACCTGGAGGCAGGAGCTAAAGCAGAGGCCATGGAGGAGTGCTGATTTCTGGCTTGCTCACCATGGCTTGCTCAGCCTGTTTCTTATAAAACCCAGGACCACTAGCCTGGGGGCGACCCCACCCACGATGGAACCTCCCACATCAATCACCAATTAAGAAAATAACCCACAGACTTGCCTACAGCCTGATCTTATGGAGACGGTTTCTCAACTGAGGTTCCCTCTGATGACTCTAGCTTGTGTTGAGTTGACATAAAACTAGTCATTACAGAATATGAATTTATTTCTCTCTTTAATAATGGTAAGATACATACACACACACATGCATGAGAGCACACACACACACAGAATTACTTTAAAGGGTTACTTTAAAAATTCTTTGTGAGGTGATTGGAGATATTGTTCAGCAGTTAAGAGCACTAGCAGCTCTTCCAGAGGACCAGGGTTAGTTCCCAGCACCCACATGGCAGCTCACAGCTGTCTGTAATTCCTTTTCCAGAGTATTTGATGCCTTCATAAGACATACCCGCAGGCAAAACACCAATGCACGTAAAATAAAAGTAAACAGAGTTCTTTATGAGTTATTATCAGTAAATATTTTATGTATATTGTCATTCATATACCTATATACCTGGGTCACATGATTTCTTGGGCAAGAGGATGCAAGAGGGAAAATTTTAAGAAGCTCTGATTTTGAGAGCCGAATGAAGGCCCAGTAGGACAGTTTTCTAAAAGGTGGTAACTTCCTATCCTGGAGGACAGGATTTTGGTCCTTAAGGGTATGGGAATCTGGGTTTTTCCTTCCTGTGTGGAGGCCTTGATATCCTGCCTGAGGGCTACAGGCTGCCCGTTCCTCCCAAAAGACATCACCTCCAACTCCCACACCTCTGAAGTCCTGAACCAGCCTTGTCTTCCCAATGGGAGGGCCTCAGCCCTGGGAGAAGCTGTGGAGCTGCCTAGTTGGCTCTAATCTCTGTTCCATGAACTTACTCTCTCCGAGTGGGTAGCACAACCTTTTCCAGAGCTGGGTGGATGCCAGTCCTTCCCCACAGCCCACTCCAGGACAGATGTAGCTGCCGCCCATAATAAACATGTGTGTCTCTCACTTGCCTGGGATGCAGTCTAACTAGTGCGACCCACAGGACTGTGAAGACTTCCCTAAATGGAGAGCGGCTGAGAACTCAGTGGTCTACTTCCTATATTTATGCTTGCTGAGAACAGAGAAATATCTTGATTTCAATGTGTTTATTCTGAATAGGGAAATACCTTCTAATAGTGAGCAAGTGAATGAGATGTGCGTGCGTGCGTGTGTCTGTGTATGAAGTGGGTGCTGGGTAGACTGAATGGCAGCTTCAGTAGGTCAAGACTTAAGGACTTAAGCTTGTGCTTTGAAACCAGATGCAAACTGAGCTCTGCCCTGGGGCAGTCCTGTCCAGCTGCAGCCAGTGCAAGCTGGACACCCACAGGAGGACTCTCCCAAGAGCAATGGGGAGGAGTCTTACTGTCTGGGAGGAAGGGTTTAATCTGGAATCAATTTTTTGACCTGAAAGCTCTCGAGGGCTCCAGAAGTTGATGGGTGCCACTTTGAAAGATCAGAATGGCCCAAAGGAAACGAATTTGAAAGGTAGAAGCCAAGGCTGATGGTTCTACACCTTGCATGTCTGGGGAAATCTGACAGGAATCCCAAAGCTCCAAGACCCCCACTATAGTATGACTGAGTCAGAAGGCCTGAGAAGGCTGTGGGTCTCCATCTACACAGGGACACAAAGCTAGAAACGGTATTGCCGATTCAGTCCCATTTCCTCTTTCTAAATAAGAAGTCAGGCCCCGCTTGAGCCATTAGCCTAACCTCTATAGACCTCTGAAATGTCAATAGTCACCCCCAAGCTAATTGTGAAGATTAAGTATTGAGACGTATTTATATTTTTGGCTGTGGGCCTATATCCTTCAATGACTGAGCCATCTCTCCAGTCCATGGTGGTGTTTTAAATGAAAGCACTCAGCTCTTAGCATTTAATAAGTGGGAGCTATAACTAACTATCTGAGTGTTGTGTGACAAAATCTTTCCTGGGGACACACAACACACCCATCTACTCAATCCAGATAGGGATCCCACAATAGACCAAAGTGTGGCTACCATCAAAGCTCAACTTGGGGAACTAATAGGTTTTATTGGGGTTAAGGAATATGGGCGATGGGTGAATTACAGGCATAGAAATGACTCAAAAGACAGCTGCATCACCAAAGGCCACCCAGCGCCAGTGACTTCACAAAAGCTAGGCAACTGGAGCGCACGGCACAACCTACAGGCAGTTCAATAAGCTGACGAAGGTCCTTTCCAAGTGACTCAGTTAGTGGTTGGAGCCTCTTCCTCACTGGTTCCTGCTTCTTCCAGGCAGCTGCTCTGGCCTCAGCATCTTCTTAACAGCTCAGCTTGTCTAAGACTCTTTCTTTGAAGCATGGATTCCGTCCCTCTGAACAGGACTCTTCAGCTTTTATTGCTTACTCTGTCAGGGAGGAGCCTAGTGACTCTGGTCAGTTTCAGGAACTTCCTGAGGCTGTTTTGACTTGTTTGCCTTCCTGTTTAAGGAGTTTCCCTGCAGAATGGAAAGTTTCTATCTGGAAGGGAGCTCTTTCGCAACATTGCCCATGCCTGGTGGTTAAGTAGGTGGTAGGGAGCTACCGCCAAGAGAACTGTCTTGGTTGAAAAGAGCCCAGTTTCCTAAAGACACAGTTTGTATCCACTTAGAATCTTTTGGACCGTAAAGAGCAAAACAGATGGTTTAACTCAACACCTTGGTCTTGGAAACAATGAAGCAGGTTCAGGCAAGAGAAAGGGACTGTAGAGCCCAAACAGCCTGCATCTCTGGAGTCCTACATTCTACTCACTTGGGCTTCAGGAGAAACCCCACTAAGCCCACTAAGTGTCTGGTTCTGCAGCTCGGAGTTCATACCAGGTCAGCCCAAGTGTTTGAGGAGTGTTTCTGGATGCTGCCACTGCAGTAAGTACCTAAAAACTCAGCAAATGAATGAAAGCGCTGTGCTCCCAACTCCCCGGGACTCATAATTAAGTACAAAGGCAAGTCTGGGTTTGAAATTAATGACTGTGGGATGAGAAATGATTCTGAGATAAAAATGAGTGGTTTATTTGTGTTGCAGTAAACAGCACTGCTTAGGGAAAGTGCCCTGTAACTTTCACCAGACAAAGATCTGTTGGGTTACTTCAATTCAGGCCTTGGGGGTTTGGAGAGAGGAAGACCGGGGGGTGGGGGAGTAGGGGGAGTGGGGGGTTGGGGGGGTGGTGTAAAGCTTTTAACTGTACTGTGTGGAAATGTGGCCGTTTTCTTTCTCAAGCAGAGTAGCTTTTAAGTATGTGGTATGTTCAGTGCTGGTTACATGCTTGATTTGTATATTATACCCTCTGTGTAATCTTCATGATAACCTTGGGAGGTAGATGCTAAAACCAGCCCTGTTTTACAAACCAGAGAACCAGAGAGTAGTTGGCCAAGCACCAGCCTCTGGAATCAGAGCAACTTTGTTCTTAATTTTTTTTTGCCTCTTTTCTTTCTTTCTTATTTATTGATTTAGTGACAGGGCCTTCATCTCTAGCCCCAAACTTACAGTCTTCCCTTTTGTACCTCCAGAGTGCTAGAATTACAAGCTTGAGCCAACGGACTGATTTCCTTTCTCATTTTAATTCAGACGCCATGGCACCATTCCTAGTTTGAATAAATTAAATTACATAAAGAGTCATCAGAGATCTGCAATAAACTGAATCACAAGTAGACACCTGGAGAAGCGGCACTAAGCGTATTTCAGTTTGAAACCTCAGTGTCCACCCCCAGTGACACACTTCCTCCAACAAAGTCGCACCTCCTAATCGTTCTAAATAGTGCCCCTCTCTGATGGCTAAGCATTTAAATATGGGAACCTATGGGAGCCTACGGGGCCATTCTTGTTCAAACCACCATAGGCAGAGAAGCCAGATAATAACAAACCTAATGAATGAAAGTGCAAACCAATTAAGATATTTTAAACTGTATGGTGGGAGGCAGTATGGGCGCTGATGAACCCTGGGTTGACATTCTCATGACAGAGGAGGAGAAGAATCATGTGTGCTTTTGCTGCCTGGTAGCTGCCAGGTGGTCACTGTGTAAGGTATTTTCTGGATTTATCTGCACTACATATCACTATGCTTTTTGTTTGTTTGTTTTGTATTCTTAAATTAATTAATTAGTTACAGGGTTTTTAAGATGGGTTTTTCTGTGTCATCTTGGCTACCCTGGAACTCATTCTGTAGACTAGACTGGTCTGGAACTCAGAGATTCACCTGCCTCTGCCTCCTAAGCACTAGGATTAAAGGCGTGTGCCACCACCACCACCTAGCATCGTTTTTTTGTTTTTTAATTACAATATTTATTTTATATATATGAGTCTTTTGTCACGTATATGTCAGAGCATCGCTGTGGTCCCTTGTGCCTGTGGAGGTCAGAAGAGGACATCACATTCCCTAGAATTGGAGTTACAGATGGCTGTGAGCTGCCATGTGGGTGCTGGGGACTGAACCCCAGTCCTGTAGAGGGTGCTGGGGACTGAACCCCAGTCCTGTAGAGGAGCCCCCAGTGTTCTTAATTGTTGAGCTTCCTCTCCAGCCATGCACTAATCTTCACTTTCAGGTCATGAAAGGTGAAGGCAGAGACCACCCACACACCATGCTATATCAGATAAGCATATAGAACTCAACCCTACAAAATCTGCCTTCTGTCTAAATGCACCTCGGGATATGTGTTCCAGGATCAACTTAAGCTATAGTGACTTATTTTCTCCTCCCAAGCCTCCTGAGACTTCAGCTATTCCTCTGCCTCATGGATTTCAGAAAATCCCACCTCGACTGGAGGACATGAAGGAAATTAGTGCTTGGGACTTAAACTCTCTGCACCATGAGACCTATAGTGATTGAGAAACACTGCTGGCTGCAGATGTAGCAGGAGAGAATTAAAACTGTCGGCCGCAATAAACTCTGCGGGTCAGCCCTGAACTCACGATGATGAACGTTCTGGCCTTGTCCTTTATTACCAAGGATAGCACAAAGTCAGCCACACTATTAGCTTGTCCGCATGTGTGGACATTTTTCCAATGTCCTTTCACGGCACACACTGGCAGCGGAGGCCCAGCCTAGTCACACTTCCCTGCTAGAAACTGAATTTCCGATTGAGCCAGGTCCGGGTTATTCTATTCACAAAATGTGCTGAGTGTCTACCCAGGCTTGGCGCTAACCTAGCCTAAAGGGAGAAATAAAAGAAACATAAAGTTGATGGAACACAGGCAAACTAGAACACATAGGGTAGACAGGATAGCTGGCAGGCTGAGGGAGCAGTTGTGAAGGGAGCAGTAGACCTGGGTTTGTGAAGCAGGAACAGAAACAGAATGAGGAGCCTGGCCAGCGCTTGAAATCCCATGAACTTGGTGAGTCACATAATCTCCGATCCTCTACCCTCCACCTTAGTCACACAGCACAGAGATGTCCCGTGTTCGTGCCTAGGCTTAAAACACACAAGGCAAGTGCTCTTACAGGGTTCTATGAAGACGGCCCACACTACTGACTATATTGAACACACTGTATTTAATGTGTGGCACAAGACTGTTCTTAGATCAGTGTGGCCCAAAGAAGCTGAGCGATTGAACAACCCTGGCCTACAGTTCTATCTTCCAAGCCCATGTGCATGAACCATTACCATCAGCATGAGCAGAGGCTGAAGAAAGTGGAATTTGCTACCCATCCATAATAGGGTACATTCCCCCCCCCCATATGATGCTCAGATCCTAATTCCTAAACTGAAACCGTGAGTATGACCTTGTTTAGAAATAGAATCTTGAGCCGGGCGGTAGTGGAGCACACCTTTAATCTCTGCACTCGGGAGGCAGAGGCAGGTGGATCTCTGTGATTTCGAGGCCAGCATGGTCTACAAGAGCTAGTTCCAGCACATGTTCCAAAGCTACAGAGAAACCCTGTCTCGAAAAACCAAAATAAATAAAAAAGAAATAGAATCTTTGCAGATGCAACCGAGGGTCTTAATATGAGATTATACTGAACCCTAAACCTAATGACTTCCATCCTTGTTAAGAGAAAGAAGAGCGGAATTTAATACAAAGGGCAAGGTCATAAAGATGAGAGGCACATTGTGGGATGTGTTTGTAAGCCAAGGCAATGGCAGGTGGAAGCTGGAGGGACCTGCAGGAGACAAGTCCCCTAAGACCCCTTCAGAAGCAAGTCACTGTGCTACCACCTTCAGCTTAGACTGATCACTTCCGTATCTGTTAGGAAATTACATTTCTGTTATTTAAAGTCACCATCTTTGTGGCAATTTGTTGTGGCATTTTAAAAGAACAAGCACATCATCCGAGTTGAGAAGCCTGGGGAAAGGGAGCATCGATCTGCTGGGTCATCTTAGCTGTGCACTGACCACCTCTCGCCATGGATTGTGTTCTCCCTGGGCAGGCAGGGCGCTCCCTGGGCAGGCAGGGTGCTCCCTGAGCAGGCAGGGAGCTCCCTGGGCTGGCAGGGCCCTCCCTGGGCAGGCAAGCCTTCCTGTGGAAGCTTCTGGCCCACAGTGGTATCCATGTGTGATAATGCTGTCCCCTTTCCCAGAGACCACATTAAATTCCAGTTGATTCCTAATCTCTCTAAAATGCTTTCTCCCATGTTCTCAGGGGAAGGCCTGGGGTAGGTTCATTTCCTAACTTTATAATCAACATAGTTGTTATTCAATAGTTGATGAAGCAAACCATGACTAATAACAATCTACCTGTAGCCTGTTGCTTAGAGAAGTGACTCTCAATCCTTAGGAGGCATCAGAACTGTGTAGAAGGCTGGTTAGAAGACCAACGTCCTTCTCAGCGCCTGCCAGATTTCAGGTTCAGTAGGTCTGGATAGAGTATCCTCATTTCTAGCAGGTTTGCAGGTGACATCATTGGCACTGCCTTCCACCCTCTGCCCGCAGACATTTGGTCACAGCAACAGCAGTGTTTCTCAAGTTCTACTGTGCAGGGAGCCATAGGCACAAACGCCATTACAAGATGATGCTTGCATCCTCGCAGTTTGGAGGTAAACAATTCCATATTTGGCAATGCTTCCAGACTGAGCGTCCAGGCGCTTCCCGCATGCGCAATAACCTAGGTGTCCCTAACCAATCCCGAGGACTCTGGTGCCAGCGGGACATAGCAGCCAATCAAGGCGCGAGTCGTGTCACATCTCCCTATATAAGTAGCCGCCATTTTAGATCTCTCTCTCTCTCTCTCTCTCTCTCTCTCTCTCTCTCTTTCTCTCTCTCTTGCCTCCTGCGTGTTTTTCTCAACCAAGGGCTCTCCAATAAAGCGTGATCCGAGAAGAATCCTGAGTCTGGCTGTTTTTTCCGCTGGTCGGGAGTCAGCCAGACTACTGCTCCCCAGAATCCCTGGGGGCTTCTAAAAGCCCCAGCCGAAGCTGTACTCCACATTGCTAAATGAGAGTCTCTGAGAGGGCTGGAACCAGCCATTTTTTAAGGTCCCTCAGGTAATTCCTACAGGAAGTCAGACAAAAGGCCAGTGTCTTAGAGGCCTGCTTCCCAGCGTTGATGCCCTGGCCAGGCTTGGGGTTCACCCCTCCTAACAGGTCAGTGGGTCATCTTTAGGGGGAAGCAATACAATAGACACTGGAGTCCTGCAGAGAGGATCACCTTACTTTTCTCCCCGACAATCTGAAGGCTCGGCCTGGGGGGGTCCAGAGTGAGTGAGTTTGGAGATGGTAGCCAAAACCCTGAGTACAAAGCCCTGGGCTAGTGCTATGGGGAAGTCTCCTCTTGCCTGTGGCTTCACTTTCCATTAGCTCAGCAACCATGACTGATCGTGATCTGAAAGTATTAAGTGGAAATTTCCAGAACTTAACAAAATCATAAGTTTAAACACATCACTGCTTGATATGTCAATGCAAAAACCGTGGCTTTGGCCCCAATGAGAATAAGAGGTAGTTTATTCTGGAGCCAGATATGAGTGACTGTGGCCAGGAATGCAGATCAGATCTCAAGTCCTCAAATGTTTCACCATGGAAGTGGTTACCTGACACATTATTATTTACCTAACAAAGAAAGTAATAAATCAAACTGTTTGCTGAATATATTAGTGGGGGCTGTGGGTAGGCGGGTGACAGCTCTGCTACAGGTTTCAGGTAATGATGACACTTTGAGCTTTTGGATTGGTAGGAGCTAGTGGTCTGCTAGGAATACATCATAGAGTTTTCATACGCACAAGGGTATTAGGCCAGACACAGGGGTGAGCAGCGGATGGCTTTCAAAGGAATTAAAATCGCCCAAGATAATTTGACTCTGGACGGCAACAGTGTAACTCTCCATAATCCTACAGCTCTGCATTTGGCCTTGTAAAACCTTTAACACGGAGCAGCTCCCTAGCACTCTCTGTGTCTCTGTCTCCTCCTTCTCTCTGCCTCTGTCTGTCTCCCTCGCCCAGCTTCAGTTCACAGATAGAAATCTGCTCTTCCCAATGTCTGTACTACCCACCTGTTAGTCAGTAGTCACCTTGGCGATTAGATCCACCATCTTCATGCTAAGATACTTGTGTTGTGGTCGGGTCACATGAGTGACTTTGAGGAGAAAGGCAAAGGAAATAGTCACCAGGAAAGAGAAACACACGGCAAGCTTGCCAAGTCATGCAATAAGAAAAAACCCTGTGTGGAACTGTGGCAAAGCAAAAGAAACCCATGCTGAAACTGCATAAAACCATGGATTCAGTGCAGGGGTGGGGGTGTTAATAAAGGGTAGAAAAGTTTTTCTTTGGCTCTCCAGTGGGGGCTCTTGAAACATGTTGCTGGGGGCTGGAGGGATTGCTCAGCAGTTGACAGCACTTGGTGCTCCTGCAAAGGACCCCGGTTCGATGCCCAGCACCTATATGATGACTCAGAACTATCCCTAAGTCCGGTTCCCCAGGATCTGACATCCTCTTCTGAACTCCGAGGACACTAGCACACAAATGGCATGCATCCTTACATTGAGGCAAAGCTTTGATACACATAAAAAAAAAATCAGGGGCTGGAGAGATGGCTCAGCGGTTAAGAGCATAGCCTGCTCTTCCAAAGGTCCTGAGTTCAATTCCCAGCAACCATATGGTGGCTCACAACCATCTGTAATGAGGTCTTGTGCCCTATTCTGGCCTGCAGGCATACATGTAGACAGACTATTGTATACATAATAAATAAATATTTTTTAAAAATCAAGTAATTGTTAATTTTTCTAAAAGAAGAAACATTTCCTGCAGAAAGGGGCTGGGACGACTCTATGGGTCTCACGGATTTGATCAAGCTGCTGACCTTCTGTTGTTCCAGTTTCCTCGCCTGTGAAATGGGGGTGATAAAAATACCCACAGAGCTATGAGAGACCAGACGAGCGAAATACATCTAAAACTCCATTCTCTGAGCTGTACGGAGGCCTGATTCCCTCCCTCATCTTCCTGGACCACTCCCTGGCTTTTCAGAACTGGCAGAAGCCATAGCCAGGTGGGCATGTTCCCGTATCTCCTCTTTCACTGGCAGCTTAGGACATGACATCATGGTCCTGCTGTTTTTACTCTGGGGCCTGCTCATTGTGGTTTGTGTGCTAAGCCAACTTTCTCTCGCTGTGAAAAAAATATATGAAAAATCCATTTATAATAAATAATAATACATATTTGGGCTCATGATTTCAGAGGTTTTAGCCCATGGTCACTTGGCTCCTTTGTTCTGGGACTGGGGAGAGGTGTGTGCACGTGGTAGAGCAAGGTGGCTCATGGGTACCGGGATGGAGGGTAAGCAGAGGGCTCAGAACAAAACCTCTGCTAAATCCATGAAGCTATAAACCCACAAACTGATTAATCATCTCCTGGACTTAGAAAACTATTAAGGTAAACAAAAATACTTTGTTCATTGTTCAGTTTTTCTTTTGAGCCAGCACAGTGGCATGGCACATGCCTGTAATTCCGTTACCTAGGAGGCAGAGGAGAATGGCAAGTTCAGGTTAAGCAATATCTTTTAAGAGTTTGAATTCCTTTAAATATACATTTTTTATCTTCTCTTTCTAAGTGGCTGTGTATAAAGGATTGTACTTTCTTCTCCCTCAAGTTTCTTGAGAGTTATTCCAGGTCACTATGTGGAAACCCCCTTTTATTCCTGAGAAGACTGCACAGTGCTCCTTCACGCGCACAGACGGACTAACCTGATCACCATTAGTGCTCATTGAGTGTCGCTAGCCTTTTGCAGTGACAATGAAACAATGAGTGTGTGAGTGTGTGTGTGTGTTGTGTTGTATGTGTGTGTTGTGTTGTGTGTGTTTTGTATGTGTGTTGTTTTTGCCGTCCTCTCTTCAGGAGGGATCCTAGAGCACCCCACCGCAACCGCCTCACTACCTCGCCCCCATAGCTACTCTTCAAGAACGAGTTGTGGGGTCTCATAAGCAGGCCAAGGTTCTCTAACTTCTTCCAACGTTTTTGACCAGGCCTTGCCAGCAGAGGCAGCAGTGGGAAAGTCGCTTCTGCGTTACCCTTGTCCTCAGGTCTCATTCATACCAGTGCACCTTGGTGATAGGGTGAGTATGGGTCGGGGTGGAGTGGGGGTGTTTAATTCCCATCAAAACTCTAGCTGCCAAGGAACTTGGGCAAAGTAGCATTTTCTATTTTGTTTTTCTTGCTCTGTCCTATGGTAGAGGTTGGAATGCCAAAGAGGACATTCAACTCACAGACTTGATTCCTTTAGTTTAAGAAAGAAACTTGAGTCTCAGAGGTCCATGTCACTTGCTAGGGATTCCCAGCTTTTGCCCCGGTCGCTGCCCACACACTTTGTCAGAGGGAATCTTTGAGAGCTAGACTTGCATTGGACAAACCCTCAGGAAAGCTCAGCTACTTCACACAATGTGAGATTTTAGTATTTTCTATACAAAAGCTCCTTTGTTTGTATTCTCATCATTCAGCTACTATTAGGGACCAATGCGACTCTGTCCCACTTCCCCAAAATAAAATGGTAAAGTCTGCTCCCCAGTCCTCCCGTGCAACCACGCTGAAAGTGACGTCGTCAGTGAAGAGCTATAAAGTTGAATGAGGTCAGCTGGGACGGGTGCTAATGTCACCTGGCTGGAGTCTTTATTAGTTCGCAGGGTTTCTCACTTTCTCTCCAAGGAACATAGCGTCTCCTCGGTTGACTTGATCTTTCTAATTTACAGAGTCGAACAAAAGATGCTTCTGTTCCACCATCTTGGCCGAGATTTCTGGTGTCCGTACAACAAGAAGAAATTCTTATGTTCAGAAGGAAGGCAATATAAGAATGCAGAGTGAAGACGGTCATCTAGGACCTGGGGACAGACTCCTGGGACACATGCTTTCTCACAGGCTGCAAAAGAAACTAATCCTGCGATATTCACATTTCAGCTCTCCATGCTCTGAAACTCTAAGGAACACAATTCTGTTGCTAAAGCTGCCCAGACTCAAAGACTTTGTTACGGCAGCCCTGGGTATCTTGTAGATGCAGAAGCTACAGCCTGGTGGGAAGGAACAGTCACGGTCCAGCAGGGACCTATTAACCCCTTCTAGGCACTTCCCCCGGTGTTTCTTTCCCCACAGGTTTCACCGGCTGCCTCTCTGCCTGCTGTTTCTGGGATCTTCTCTTCAGAAAGGGCTTCCTGAGAAAACACTTTCACAGTTCAGAAGTCTCTAGAGCAGCGGCTTCTATCATCTTTGATGCCTCCAGCATCACCACCCCAGAAGGGCAATCTGTGTTCCTCAGAGTTTTTGCTTCATTGGACATCCAGCGAGGAGTATGTCTCCTTCTCCGGCCCAGACTCTTGTGATATAGGTTCTTACTTTAGACCTATTTCCCCCATTTTCAGAGGAGGCCAGTGTGGCATAACAAATGCTTTTTTAATGACTGAGATCTGCATTTAAACATATTTTTCTTCTTTGCTGGGTCATTAAATCTTTAAACCCTTCAATATTTTAATGGTTTTTATAGTCCAGGGATGCGCTTGGCTGTTCACTTTATTACACCACCCATGCTCCCTTACAAATGAGATGCCTTGGCTAGTGGGCACCAAGGAGCGGTTAACACATGGCGCTGTTTTGAATGGGCCCTCAATTCCATCCCAAGCTAGACTGTCTAAAACCAGAGGAAGGGAGCCTATTTACAGACATGCCAAATGAATGACAAACAATTTCACAGTGGCTGGTTTTATGCCACATTTATCTTAAAATTCTGTATGCTTTTGGGAGTTGAGGAGAGCAGGATGTCTTTGTGAAACCATTCAGCAAATGTGGCTTGTCTTAGTAAATACAGCTAGCTGCAACAGGATGCCTCAGACTGAGCATCTTCCAAACAGTAGAGATACATTTTTCACAGTTCTGGAGCCTGGGAAGTTTGAGATCGAGGCATCAGTAAATTCAGTGTCTAGCGAAGACCTGTTCCTGGACCAGAGGGGGGCAGTTTCTCCCTGTCCTCGCATTATAGATTAGAGTGGGCAGATTGGGGGTCAGGGAGCTCTTTTATAAGGGCACTAATCCTATTCCTGAGAGCCCCACCCTTATGACTTACCCACAACCCAGAGGTCTCACCTTACACCATCACATTGGAGAGTCAGGATTTCAGCTGCTAAAGGGAGAGTCTAAACATTCCAGCTCTGACTTTGTGGGGTACTCAGAAGAGGCATGTGTGGGACAGGGTAGACTCTGTCTTTTGCTTCAGCCCAAATCCATCTTCTGCTCTTCTGGATTGAGACTCATCCTCACAGGCACACTGAGAGCCTGCTGTTGAAGCCGGGCCTAGTCAAAAGTGCAATTTAAACTACATGAGTGGGTATGTAAGGTGCACATTTTATTACACCTGCCCAGAGTTAATAACACAGGAGGCTCCCAACCAAGCCCTAGCTGATAGTGTAACTCAGTCACCCAGATCTTGTGTTCCTGTGGTCATGTCTCTCTGTGTCTGTACAGTCTGGTTACAGTTCATGGACCAGTCACACTATACTTACCAACATTTTATGGTTACTCTATACATTTCTTTTCAAACTTTTACCATGTCATGCTGGCCGCAGCCTCAGACAGCTGGTGTTTACTGTGTCTGTGGACCACCTCTCTCTAAGGCTCGCACTATGGTGTCATTGCTTAACGTGTCCTCAGAATGTGTCCCTGCTGCAAAGTGACACCTGCGTGTGTGTGAACAGCTCACAGGCGTGTTTCTGAGCCTGCGCTTCTGCTCTTCTCTTTGGGACTGTTCCTGAACCCGTTACACACTTTTGCTATCACTGGTTTTGTAGTGTTGAGCAAAGCTCCTCTCTACTTTGCATTTTAAAAGGTTATCGAGTTATAGAGTTCCTCACAAAGAAAACCAACCGGCCCTTTGACTGGCTTTGTCTTAAGTGTACAGTTGAATCATTAATGTAATTAGGTATTTTCAAAGTTACCCAATACACGCCATCTTTTATGAAGACACTCCAGCCAAAGCATGGAATGCATGCTATTAACACAGATAATTTTAGGTGTCCTTATTAGAACTTTAAAAATGTGTATAGATGTTTCGTGTTCTTAGTTAATAAACTCCCACGTATCTGGTAATTCATTCCGCTGTTACGAATAGTATCTTCATAGTAATACTTTCTAGCAGCCACTGTGGGCGGAGGCAGATGCTGCTGATTTTTGTGGGCTGATCTTGCATCTGACACACTTGCTGAACCTTAGCAGTTTGCGCTTGCTTGAAACATTGTTTCTCTACGGCCACGGATGTTTTTGTTTTTACACTGTTGTCGGAAGTCTACCCCAGCCCCCAGCCTCTGTGATGCTTGGTGACAGGAACTAGGGGAAGTGTTGACTCACCAAGAAATGGAAAATCTCTAGGCCTCTGTACGATGGTGTGTGGGTTCCACGTAGCTTTTGGAGACTTACTGTCAGGCCACCAAACACAGGGATGGAGAAAAAGGGGCCTAAAGTCCTATGAATGGAAAGAGAAGGAGAAATATAGAAAGAAGAAAGCCAGAGGAAACTGAACGGAATAGGGACTGAGGGGTACTTGGGCCCAGACAGTGGTTGCATGGGACTTGAGAGGCAGCTGAGACAATAGATGGTAAAGAGTCTGATGTTCCAGAGGCTGGACCAGGCAACCACTGGTCCAGCAGTGCCCTCCAAAGAGATCCCTGGGACCATCACACCTCTAACGTAAGTCATGGAGGAGCCTGGCACAAGAGAAAGTCGGGTAATGACAGTCACTCCACTCCACCTCAGCCCACACTCTCCAGCGAAGGGAGGCCCAGCTCCATCAGAAGCCACCACTCTGTTGGGACTAAGACCCCTAATGAACATCTCCAGATCCAAACTTCCTACACTTCAGAACCTCGGAAGCCAGAGCCACACCCAGGAGCCTTCCAGTATTGACTAGCAAGAGAAGCTGATTGAGAACCTTAGGCCAGCTTGATGAGAAACTACAGCTAAGAAGTAAGCCTGCTTTGGTTGGGAAACCTCCATGTCCCCATGAAAAACAACGAATGGGGCTACCTCTGCCCCACAGTGTTCTGGGAACACTGGAGACAGGAGGTGGTTTAGCAGCCCTGATTAGAGAGCCTGATTTCAGTGGCTAGCAGAGTGGCTGAGAAATCGGGAAGTGAGCATGGGGGTTTTGTTCTCCGTTGTGGCTCCGCCCTGGGCTAAACAGGAGTAATAAGTGTGGCTGAGCTTCGCTGGATTCAGCCCAATTCCCCGTTTTTTGTCCCTTAATTGTTTTCAACTATTTCTGCACTTCTTCGGAGTGCTGAACCTCTTGGGAGAAACTGCCTTTTTTATGCAGACAGGGATGAGCAGAGATGCTCAAGCAGGTCTATTCTTGCTGCAGGAAGCAAAAGATACCTTTGGACCATATTCTGTGTCAAGGCCTGAGGGTCTCCCGCAGAGACGGGCCTCACAGTGCCTGTAAGAAACCCTTGAAGAGGCCAGACTCTCTTGGAATATGTAAGAGCAGGGTGTGACTGGCCAATGGGAAAATGAGAGAGCCACCCAGTTCGGCAAGTCTCCTGAGCTAGTCAAGCGAAGGCTGGACCCAGACTCCCCCAAAGCCTGCGGACGAGACTGAGCATCCTGTGAGCCGGTTTCCGATTATGACCTGTCTCCACATGCCGAGTCGCTGCGAAACAACGGCAGTGACTAAGCTTTATAAATAGAACATCGAGAGTAAAAATTACAGGAAATTCCCCGAGTCTCTCGTGGAGACTTATTTTAGGTGTGCAGCTCATAGAGAAACCTAGCTCTCTCCTCTGCACAGACAGGCAGCGCCTCTGCTCTATCTGAACCTTGCCCCGGGGTGGGGGTGGGGGTGGGTCCCTCCGGGGTCCTGCTCAGGGACATGCCCAGCACCGATTCTCTTGCTTCACCAGTTCTCCCTAGCTCCCAGGAAGAAGGCACATTTGTAATTAGCACTTTGTGGATGGGGAAACTGGAATTCACACCCATGTCTGACTCACTCCAGATCAAGAGATTAATAACAAACTCAGTTCCCTCTGAACACAGAATAATAGTGCAACCAGACCCTAGGAGATTAAGGGAGCCCTCTGAGTGGAGCGGGGTGCTCTGGACCTCTGGTTATCTTCCTCTCCCCTCCTCTCAGTGGTGACATATTTTCTGGAGAGCCAGTCCCGTTTGGAATTGGTTGCTCAATGAATTCCAGCTTCGGCAGGGGTTGGCTGTAGCAGGGGCTGAAGGAGCTGCAGGCGGCAAAGAATTGCAGGCTCTGCCACTGAAGGGATCTGCTTCTCGTGGGTTTAAGATAGAATATTTGCCCAACAACTCCCAGTATGCTTTGGAACAAGCCGCAGGAGCAGCCCTGGCTGAGTCACCTGACCGGGACTTTCAGGCATTGGCCAGAAATGTGGATGCAGGCGGTTTACCAACTCCTTCATAATAAGTCCTCTCTGCTAAGCAGAGGATTCTGCTGCTAGGCTGCTGGTGTGGTGGCAACTTCTGCAATTTTCAAGGAATCCTGGGACGCACACTCTGTCTTCCGCCAGTAGCTGGGGCTGCCCACAGTTTTTGGACCTACAGAACGGTATCCTCAGGGATCCGGGACAGACCTTCCACTATCTGTCCTCAAAGCTTCTAAATTCATCAAGTTTGAAACAGAACACCTGCACTGGCTGGGATTCTTGCCTTCTCCCTGTCAGTGAATGGTCTCACTGTCTACTACTCGCTCTGTTTGAAAATGCTGGAGTATCCATGAATCTGCAGCTCCCTCGTCCCAAACCTCCCTGACCTACTGCCTCTCTCTGCTCCTAAATCTCCCTGTACCTTCTGAAAGGCACAGCTTACACCATAACTTTACCCCACCCCTCCTGCCCCTTTCCCTGCCCCTTTCTGACCCTAGGGTAGGCACATGCCCTCAGTTGAACTCATCAGAGGCCTTCCCTGCGATTTTTTTTTCAAGTACCAACAGGGTGAGGCACTCTGTAAATGCCAGCTAGAAGACTAGGAATCCAGAAATATGCCTAAGTACCCTGCTGTGTGGAAAAAATCACTTGCCTCAGAGTGGGAGGCCATGCTGAGGTCAGATGCATGGATCTCATAATGTTATTTTTATACCATGTGACTCAGTTTGCATTTATTTTTCCTCATGATTAGAGTCACAATAAATTATATGTTTATACAACCCCCACACACACAGAGTCAGTCTCTCATCATAACCCAGGCCGGTCTTGAACTTGGGTTCCCGCTACCCAAGGAACTCTGTCTTACCTTCTCAAGTCAGGGAGGTGTCCACCTGGTGTGCATATTTGACAGGGTCCTTATCGTACTGGGCACTAAGTGAGCCAATGTTTGTTCCAGAGGAGACACCGCTCTCCATCTTCCAAGATTATTTGCCGTACAGACATTCTTAGGTTGAGAGCCCATTACAAAAACACCAAAGGCTTTCTGCTCATAAAACACTACAGGAGTGAGACCCATGGAGAGCCACATCCTAACAATTATCTCCCATATCACACGGGGTTCTCCTGCCCTGGATAGTTTCCCCCAATCCCCAGTCTCTATTCCTTTGATGGACGACCCTACCTCCTCCCCCATTGATGAATACAGGCTTCCCGAGTGTAGGTCTGAATTTGTGTCTTCCCTTAGAGTGAGGTGTGGCTGTGCGATTCATTTCAGAGCCCCGGGTTTGAGTGTGTGCAGTTTCAAGGATGAAGGGTGGGTGGGTGTCTGCCATTTCTCCTTGCCTCTTCTTCTAGGCTTCTCACGCCCCTTGTTGCCTTGTCCTCTGCTGTTGACAATGCCATCGGACACGATCTTGCTCTGTTTATTATTTGCCTTCTCTCACTAGGATGCAGACACCACACACAGTGTGGTCACCAAATAGGTTTGTATTGATTGTTACAATATCGAAGTACTTCAGAACTGGTTAGTGACCTATGTGTCCCCTCTCTCCGGCCTCAGCACTTTCCAGGGGCCAACTGTCTTATCCCATTTGGGCTGCTATGACAAACTCCACAGACTGGATGGTTTGACCTCACTTGCGGATGCTCACACTTTCCATCACCAGGCGTGATACTTTCTCTTCTTCAGAAGAGGAGGGCAAGGATAAGGACCACCCCATCGATGGCCAAGACAGTGCCTACCAGAGCATCGCACACTACTGCCCCATTTCCAATGTCTCCAGGAGCTCACTGAGCTTATCCTATTACACCCTACATGCTCCACCTCTTCTGTATCCTCCTCTTCATCTTCTCCCTCTTCATGGCTTCCCCACCGTGCCATCAGGCCAGAAAAGCAAGCCCCTGTTGCTGCTGTAGACCAAGATTGCCAGATCCCATTCTGGGTTCAGTGATTGCTCTTCCTGGTCTTGGCTGCCTTTCTGGTCTGCTTACTAGTTCATACAAGCTGAAGAAGGCAACCCTTTCTGGATGGCTCCCTGCGGGGATTGGTTTTAGGGCTGCTCTTAACAGATATTTGACTGATCTCCTTAGCAGTGTTTGCTGGAGGAGATGAGGGTGAGGGCTATTTGTGTGTTCTATTTAGGGGTGCAGGGCTAGCCTAGGGCCGTGCTTATCTCCCGCCAAGGAGGCAGCAAATGCTGGTATTCCTCAGCCCAGTGGGCCCATGGGTACTTTTTTCTGGGGCCTCTTGGCACTATTGCCTCTGACCCTTGGGGCTCCAGGGGATATGACCTCATTTCTTTAGAGGAAAACTTAGTGGTAGTTGTCATGCCTGTTTGTTGTCACCTGTGGACACCATAAAAAAATTTTATTAAAAAAAACTTCTCTAAAATTTTGTTATTTTAAGCATACAGAAAGTTTGGAAAATACAGTAATACTTGTAAACACATCATAATTTTGTCATGTTCCGCAGTACATGTGTGGAAGTCAGAGGACAACTTGCTGGAGTTCTCTTCTTGCAACATTTACGTCCTAGAGGTTGAACTCAGGTTGCGGGACTGGAAGGAAAGCACCCTGATGGACAGGGCCATCTTGTTGGCAGAGGCCGCTAGTTCATTTCCCGACCTCCCTGACTTGAAATAATCACACAGAAATTATATCATTTGCAATACTGGTTGGCCAAGAGCTTAAGCATATTTTTAGTTAGCTCTTATATCCTAAACTAACCCATCTCCATTCATCTATGTATCACCACGTGGCTGTGGCTTTCTGGTGTGTCTGTCTCCGGCTGGCGGCTACGTGGTTTCTTCCTGACTTTGCCTACTTTCTCCCAGCATGTAGTTTAGTGTCATGTGCCCCCCCAACCTAGCTCTCTTCTACCCTATCACAGGCCAAAACTGCTTCTTTATTCATTAACCAATAAAAGCAAAACATAGACAGAAAGACTTCCCACACCACCATCTCACTGGCCCCACATTTGCTTTAAGTCGGAACCATGTTCACCTTAAAGCATGTGTGAGATAAAATTATTCATTTATGCCATTGAAGAACACCTTTAAGCACAGCCCAGTGCCAAAGAAAATGCAGACCCCGGCCAGGAGTAGGATAGCTGATCTCCTCTTAGGAGAGGCTCACTTCTCCAACTGACATCAGATGGAGGGCACCCCCTCCACAATAATTATGACCTCCATCCTAGAATGTTCTGGGTATCTGCACAGGGTGAGCGTAGATGTCATCACTTAGGAAAGATAGAGTGGCTGTCTGGGCTGCGGATAGGACCGCTCTGGTTCTGTACAGAGGAACCATGTACACCTAGGTTGGGCTAGAGCACCCTTGGCCACCTGGCCCCGCCCTGTCAGGGAATCCAGGCTATGCGTGATGTGCGGTGTGACTGAACACCACCCGGAGGACAGAGGGCAGTCACAAGGAGGAAGTGAGGAGGGACCCTGGGCCTCAGAGAGCAGGGAGATGGTGACTGAGGTGGGGCCACAGGATTGCAGAGGCCCAGACCCTGCGCAAACAACCCAAACCCTGACCTCATCAAACTTTCGAAACACAAAGCCAAAGACCTTGAAAGCCAAGGAGCTGACTTTTAGAGCATCAAACCCAGGCACGTGGCCATGGAGCTCGCCCTGCTCAGTGGTCTAGTGGGAAGCGGAGAATAAACAAGGGGCAGGATTAGACAATGCAAGCGTCTGGGAGCCATTGTAAAGACTTTGGGTTTAAAACCAGATGTGGCAGCATATCCCTGTAGCCCAGCACCTGGAATGTGGAGCCAGGAGAATAAGGAACTCAAAGTCAGTCTGAGCTACATAGGACATTTTAGGCCTGTCTGGGCTACAAGAGATCTCATCTCAAAACAACTAAGACTAGCCAGGTGTAGTGGTGCACCCCTTTAATCCCAGCACTCAGTTCACAGAGGCAGGTAGAACCCTCTGAGTTCAGTGCCAACCTGAACTACATAGTGAGACCCAGGACAACAGAGGCTGCATAGAGAGACGCTATCTCAATACAAACAAAATTAAAATAATAATGATAATAATATAAAAAACTGTAAGACCTAGCCAGATGTAGTGACATGTACTTGTAATCCCCAGGATTCACAAGGCAGAGGAAGCAAGATCACAAGTTCAAGGCCAGCCTGGTCTGCACAGCATAGTCTAAGACCAGTCACACTTCATAGCAAGATCCTATCAAAAATAAAGAAATGCAGAAACGCACAAGTAGTCCTGGCAGGAGAGGGGAGAGGAGGTGTTGGAATGCAGACCTGTGCATGAGCATGGGTGGGAGGAATGCAGAAATGCAGACCAGTGCATGAGCATGGGTGGGAGGAATGCAGAAATGCAGACCTGTGCATGAGCATGGATGGGAGGAATGCAGAAATGCAGACCCGTGCATGGGTGGGAGGGCATTTTTTCCATACAGGTTGAAAGAAGTGGGAAGTGCAGATTGTAGAGCAGGAGCCCACAATGGGAGGCTCCCCCAGGAGCCTCCAAATGAGGAAGTAGCTGGGAAGGAAGGGAAGATTGGTAAGAGCAGCAGGAGATGAAGCTCAGGCAGTTTCAGCCACACCTACCTCTCCCTTGGGGTTCTGGGAACCTCACTTTGCAAATGCCACTTCTTGGTCACATGACTTTTGTGTCTACCCAACCACATGGAGCAAACTGAGCTCTGCCATCCTAGCCAGTTGGCCTTCACTTGCCCAGTCTTTTCCAGTGGACCCAGCTGGCCTTCTTACAGGACCAGTTGCCCAGTGAAGCCAATGAGAGGTGAGGGAGACAATCCTCCTTCCCATCCCCAGCCCCCATCTGGCAGGATGGCTGTGTCTGTTAAAAACATTTCAAAGAACAGTAGCAAAGGGGCAAGTCCCATGAGTGACCAGGAGGGACAGTGGTCATGTCTGGAAAATAACCCTGATTATCTTGGTTATCTCGAGTGCCATGTGACTTTTCTGCTTGTCCAAATCCCTCCCCCTTCTCATTCTTAGGACTTTCAGGACAAAGGGCTATTTGCCAAATGCCTCACGTGGTCATAGCCAAGCGATAAGAGGAATTCCACTTGGATTGAAGCATCTCTTGCACAGATGTCTTCAGTCTCTCCCTTTTGTGAACTATTTAGTCAGCAAGATGTTTCCAACCAGGTCAGAATCCCAGGGGAGAGGTGTTGAAGCCAGAAATATTGGGCAGAACACAGGGCAAGTTTGGGGGGTTGGGGGTTTCGAGCCCAGTTGGTGAGAGCAGAGGCTCTTGGCTTCTTGTTGGGCTACAACCCATGGCCACGGGGAAATGGCGTATCATCTGGGAGAGTGAGCGTTGCTTCACAGAAGAGGAGCCATGGCAGGGTAGTTCCAATGCAACCCAGCCATCTGCTCTCTTTTTTTTTTTTTTTGATTTCTTTGAGACAGGGTTTCTCTGTGTAGCCCTGGCTGTCCTGGGGCTCACGCTGTAGACCAGACTGGCCTTGAAATCACAGAAATCCACCTGCTTCTGTCTCCCCGGTGCTGGGATTAAAGGTGTGAGACAATATGCCTGCCCTGCCCTCCTTAATGACTACCAAAAGCATACTCATTTGTCCTGATGGCACCAGGGTGCTGAAGAGGTTAGTGCAAAGAAATTATTCAAGTAGTGTCTTCAATTTATTAATTTAGAGTGTCCTCTGATGAGTTTATCTAAATTGTTCTATTATTAATAAAAACTCAGGAGTCAAATATCAGGATAAAAACCTGATTGGCCAGAGTAGCAGAGGAGAAACAACCAGTGACCTCCCCTCTCTCTCCTTCCCAGATCCAAAAGGGCTACAAATCTTCCTAAGTCTCTCCCTACGATTTCCTGTATCTCTCTATATTGTAGCCTGAGTCCTCCAAAACCTTTATGGGTAATTCTGGTCAGCTAGATGCTAACTCTGCCTCCTGATTTAAGGCTAATTTTATTGACAGATCTCAGAGTACGATCAAAATATCCCCAGAGAAGAGAAGCCTGAAAAAAAAAGTTTCTTGCCTTTATGTCTGCTCCTTCAAATTATTGAGATATTCTTGTTGTTCGCTAGTGTTTTTGATTAGTGCTGTCTGGCTCCAAATCTGTGCTAAACTTAGCTCCAGGCAGGTGTTTAACTTAGACCAAACAGTGAGGCACAGCAGGACTTTTATGTCAGTGCCTACAGGAAGTAAAGAACACCAATAAAAGACAAGATGGGGAAATGCTGAGTTAATAAAAGGGAAATGGAGATGGAGGTGCTGCTCAGCAGTAATCAACTGTCCGCCTGGCAGGCCTGAGGGTCTGGCCTCAGTCCCCAGTACCAGACGGGGGTGAGGGGGTGGGGGGGGAGTTGGTGAGTTTCTTTAGAACCTTAGATATGAAAGAATGTAATGGGAGTCTGCAAGAAGGCAGGGAAGGGTGAGCTGGTGTCCCACTCCGCAACACTCTGCACTGTACATCCTTACATTTGACGGGTTATCACAACTGTGTTTCTGGGCACTCCTTCTGCCCCAGGAAGGGCTGTGGGTAAGTCTAAGGACCTCTCTCTGATGGCAACTGCTTTAGCATGGTCCCTTGATGCAACCCTACATGTGAGGAATGTGAAGAAAATCAGACATGGGGACGTGAAAAGGGGCTTCTTAGCTCTTGAAAGAAGACACGGGACAAATACTTACTTCGTCTTGTCTTTGGACATTGTCACGTGAAGCCATGAACCCAGAGCTGCTGCAGCCCTATTAGAATCATGGAAGAACACAGAAAAACCTCAGGGACGCTGACCTTGACCTCTGGTGTAACCTCACCAAGTGCCTCTTTGGCTTTGGACCTTCTTGGTGTAAGCTGTTACTTAATCTGCGACCTCAGTTTATAGCATCCCGCACCTGTTAAGTACCAAAACAAAACAGACAACAACAACAACAAACACCCCAGCTCTCACCTCAAAGGGAACAGAACATAGCTTGTTCTGAAGTCAAATGTCAGTTCAGGCTGCCCCAAATACCATGTTCCAACTTGGTGACAGTTTCATCACATTTTTACAGTACCAGAACAAAGAAAATTGCGAAGCGGGATGCTTCTCCCATACACTGGGAGAAAACGTCTGGCAGATGGGGTTACAGCAAGGCAGGGAAGCCTCTGTTAGAGGCTTCGGATGCCATGTAATGGCATTCTTGGCCTTTTGCTTGGGGTCTGTTTGTACATTCTAAAGGATTTACCCAATAGTCATGAGGACGTTAGGTCACATAAAGAGCTGGGCAATAAAAAGTGACTTAGAAGGCTAAGATATCCCAAGATCCTTTGGCTCCCAAGTGTGTCGTGCCATTTCCCTACAACTATAGTAACTTATTCAGCCAGTCAGACTGGTAGAATGTCTAACATGCGTGTGGCTTTTTAGAAGGAACTTCAGCACATAACAATCAAAGGAGACCTGGGTCGTTTTGACAGTCTCCAGCTCACTGTACCATACAGATCCTCAGACAGGGGCTCAGTGAAGAACAGGAAAGATCTTCAGAAGGAAGGAGGGGACAAGGGAATGAACACCAGAAGTTCCAGACCCTATGTGAGGTTCTAAAAGTCACAGAAGCTTCTGAGTCCTATTTGTAATTCTGTGCAAAGAGCCCACTAAAGAGCTAGATGCTAGCCGGGCAGTGGTGGCGCATGCCTTTAATCCCAGCACTCGGGAGGCAGAGAAAGGCGGATCTCTGTAAGTTTGAGGCCAGCCTGGTCTACAAGAGCTAGTTCCAGGACAGGCTCCAAAGCCACAGAGAAACCCTGTCTCGAAAAACCAAACCAAAACAAAACAAGAGGTAGATGCTTAGGAGGGGGCTGAAGCTCAATGTCAGAGAGCTTGCCTAGGATGTATGATGAGGCCCTGGATCCTACCCTCAGCATACCTAGGGCGGTCTTATGCCAATATTCTAGGTGGCACACACTGAGATAGTTGTATTAATGCAATCAGGGGATGGGAGTTCAACTTCAATCTCATGGATGCTTAAGGGTTGGAACCAGTCCCAAAAGGAAATAGTTTTTGATTTCATCATCCCCATCTGTGGAACGCTCACCTCCACACAGCAGGAAAGAGTTTTGTGCCGTGGATATTTTAGGTGAGTCCTCTAACCCCAGGGCCCACAGTCCCTAAAGTAAGCTTCAACTGAGAAGAGTCAGGAGAGCCAGGATCCCTCTCCGTGTGCTCGTGGCTCTTGTGGGATGCTCTTCAGTGGGAGCTTCCTCATCGACCAGATGCCTGGCTGCCCAGACGGACATTCTCTAGTCTAGACACTTGTGAAGATGCCAAGAGGATTGGGTTCTCATCGACAGCTCTGACTGCAACTCAGACCAGCAGCTGTCGGGCAGCTGATATAGAACTAGCTACTATCTCCCTCTCCTCTCTCCTCTCTCTCTCTCTCCTCTCTCTCCTCTCTCTCTCCCATTGAGGCGTTTTATTTATATATATGGTTAGTATGTATTGTATCCTAGAAAAGGAATCCCTTGGACTGTTTTGTTTTGCCTCCTCTTGACCCATGATATCAGCAGAAGTCATCAATACCCAGAAAGCTCTCTGATGGAATGAGAATAGTCAGCTTTTAGTCTAGATCTTGGAGTTGCAAATCCAGTCTGGGAAGATCACTCCACACTTGTATAATCTGCCTGTGAGGGAAAAGTCAACAGTGAATGAAACTACTCCATGCTTAACTGTCACAGCTAGAAAATGGATGGTAACTTTGGAGCATGGCCCAGCAAAAACTTGGCATTCTCTCTTTGCTGCATCGTTGGTGCTCTCAAGAGCATGTACAGGAGCACACATATCATTATTTATGGTAGCAATGAAAGGTGGGTGAAATATTTGGGATGATGAATAACAGCAAGAAGAAGAGAGAGAGAGAGTGTGTGTGTGTGTGTGTGTGTGTGTGTGTGTGTGTGTGTGTGTGCACCAGACACAGTCTTGGTTCAGTAGAAACACCCACTGTGGGTGTGAGGTGGATCAGGCAAGCATTGTTGCTTTCTCTATAGATCAAGAACTTAAGGTTCAAAGAGATGCCTGGCCTTCTAGGGTGGTACCCTAGTGTGGTAGAGCTGGTGGAAGGGCAGGCTGCTGGCTCCCTCATCCCACTGTGCGAAGAATGGTGTCAGCAATGAACACAAATCTCTATGTTCAAGAGAGCAAAGAAGTCTGTGCACCGAGAATTACGTCCAATCCCAGCATCACTCTGCTGCTCACTCCTGCCCATCCCACCCTGTGAGGAGGCAGCTACCCAGCTAGGACCAGGAGAAAAGCTGAAGAAGTACCGTATGGCTAAAATAAACAAACAAAACAAAACAAAGCAAGACAGCCAACCTGTCTATGGTGTGAGCCTATCTAGAGGAGAAAGAGGCCAGACAGGGGGATGGACCAAGAGAAGAAATGGATGTTCCCTAGACTTTGGGGATACCTGGAGATGAATGTCTTTGGGTCATATCTTTGGAAAAGCAAACTGTAGTGCATTTATTGTGGGGAGGGGCGGTGGGGGGTGAGCATGCCTCAGCACACATGTGGAGGTTTGTAGGGAGAGGCCACTAGTTCATTCCCGGCTACCCAGATCAAGAAATAATCACTCAGAAACTATTATTTGCACTACTGTTTGGCCAATAGCTTAAGTGTATTTCTGGCTAACTCTTACATCCTAAATTAGTCCATCTCCATTGATCTGTGTATTGCTACGTGGCTGTGGCTTACCGGGTAAAGTTCCACCCAGCATCTGTCTCCGGCAGCAGGGCTACATGGCTTCTCTGTGACTCCACCTACTCTTTCTCTATATCTTTTCCAGCCTGGCTCTATTCTGTTAAGCCATTGGCCAAAAGCAGCTTCTTTATTCATTAACCAATAAAAGCAGCACATATACAGAAGGACCTCCCACACCAGAGGTTGGAGGACAACTCTCAGGAGTTGATTCTCTCCTTCTTCCATGTGGAGCTGAGCTTGAACTTGGGTCCTTGGACTTGATGTTGAGTAGTTTTAGGTCATACTTTTAACCTGATCCTTCTCCACGAGAGTTCTGGTCACCCTAATGTCAATTTGGAGGCATGGACTTTACGAGTCTATTGGTTTGGGAAGGCTCCCTGGAAGAGAGACTCTTGACCCTAGTTATTATACAGACTTGGGCTTCTTACTGTGATGTGCCCAGTAATCACCAAGGGCCCGATTCTTCTGGACTGGGCCTGTGAGTGCCCAGCTCTGAACAAGCACCCCATCACTGAGTTCTATCACAGCCCTATAGTTTTGTGTTTCTAACAAAATTCTTACGCTTTGTATAGCAAAGTTATGATAGGTGACTAAGAGTTCTCCCACGGAAGGGACTCATTCAAAGAGGTCATGTCTGGCACCAATAAACAGAGCAAGGAGGCATTTGAGTGGGGAGGACAGGTAGCAGCAGAGATGGGGAGGGTCTTGCCTAAGAAGCGTGCGGGAAGGGCTTGGTGGAGAGAAGGATAGCGCTTGGATTGACCACATGGATCATAGTGATTCTCAGCGTGGGTGCCCTCAGCTCCGTGTGCACTCCTTATGAATGAGCTTGGATTGGCCCCACCCAGTAGAATATTGATCTATTGGGTCCTGAAAGGAATTCAAGTATCTGCATTTTTCTTTTCTATTTTATTTGATTTTATTTTTTTGAGAAACTTTCTTTCTTACTATGTCTCCCAGGTCAAATTCAGTCTCCTAGACCCAAACAATCCTCTATTTCAGCCTCCCAAGGTCTGCAGCCACAGACCCATGCCATTGACGCCCTGGAGAACATACACTTTAAAGTAGTAATTGGTTTAACTTTTCATCCTAGAACTGGACAACACTTTATTCTATCAAATATGTTTTCTTAGTTACTGTTCTCTTGCTGTATGACCAAGGAAAGTTAAAACCAAAAGCATTTAATTGGAGGCTTGCTTCCGGTTTCGAAAGGTTAGTCCATCTCCATCATGGCAGCAAACAAGCTGGCTGGCTCTGGAGCAGTAGCTGCGAGCTTTGCATCCTGATCTGTAGGCAAGAGTCAGAGTGAGAGAGACTGACTGGGTTTGGTGTGGGCTTTTGAAACCTCAAAAACTGCCCCCAGTGATACACATCCTCCAGCAAGGCCACACCTCTTAATCCTTCCTAAACAGTCTACCAACTGAGAACCAGACATTAAAAAATACAGACCTATGGGGCCATTCTCCTTCAAACCACCACAGAGGTGTCAGAAATCTGCATCTTTATCAATGTGGTTCCAATGCAAGCTAAAATTTGATGACCTGTGAGGGCTTTAAAGGACTTCAAAGAGGAACACCATGGTTAGATGAGCATGCAAGTCAGAAGCAGGAAGCATGGAAGACAGGGACACAGGCAGGGTGGGGTTAGGAACTGATGTAATCCTGCAAAGTGAGGACTTGGATCAAGACCCCAGACAGTGAAGAGGAGGTGACCCAAAAGACCTTAACAGGAATTCAAGCTCATCAATCCATCCATTCATTGACGATCTACCAGGCATGGGCACATCAGACAAGGGAGAGGCTGAGTTCTATCTTAGACCTTCTGAGTTTGGGGGCCAGCCAGCAGAGATGTCACCAGGTAAAAGCAAACGCACATGAGAGCGTCTGAAGATGGCCCTGGGGAGAGCGGCATAGCCTATTATGAAAGGACCCTGTTATGTGCAAAGATACTGATTAAAATAACGTAGGAAACAAGAAGCCAGCTGAAGGAGGGACACTAATGGCCGCGTTCGGGTGAGGGATGGGCAGAAGGCTTTTGTGATGGTTGCCCTAGCATGAAGAGGACTTGAACCAAGACAGGATAGGTTCAGCCTTTAGCACTTCCGGTTAGCCCAAACCCCATACCTACCTCTCTCTGGTCGCTTCTCAATGACAGGAGATAGAAGAAGTCACATGTCCTTGGCTCCTGCAGTGGCGCCAACCATCCTGTGGCTTTCATGCTTGTACTTCACAGCCTCTGCAGGGCAGTCAGGTGACCTTCTCACGTGATGATTGTATCCTGTCCCTTTCTGTTTGAAACCCTTCAATGCTTGGTTTCCAAGAGGGATTTGGAATAAAGCTCCACCTCCTTCCTCTGGTTCATGAGAGCTGATTCTCCCTAACTGCCCGTTCTCCCCAGCCACACTCTCTGTCCTATCTACATCCATGACCCATGATCCTTTCTAGTCCTTAACCATGCCTAGCCTGTCCCTACTTTAGCACTTTTATGCTATCTTTCCCCCGGATGAACCTTCCTTCCCAGAACTATGATCTCCTTGCCTTTCCCATTGTAACTTAAGTATCACTTTCTCAGACTTTTCCCAGCAGCTACATTGTCTGCAGGAGCTGCTCACTCAAGTTCTCTCCATTGTTCTTCTGTCTGTCCATGGTCTTCCTCCTCTGTAATAGACAGTCTCCAAAATGGCTGCTAGCTTGTTGTTCTACTGTACATACATACTGCTCCACTGGCCAAGAAGTGAGACACACCTCTCCTTCCACTGAGGGGCCTGGCGTTGCTGTTGTTGCTCTGGCTGACAGGACGAGGCAAGAAGGACCTCTTTTTATATATGTGTGCCATTTCTGAACCTCATTTTATATATATGAGAGAGAGAGACAGAGGGAGAGTCTGTGTGATACACACACACACACACACACGAGAGAGAGACAGAGAGACACAGAAAGAGAGTCTGTGTGTATGTGTGTCTCTGTGTCTCTGCATGTATGCAGGTACAGGCATGCCACACCACATGTGTGGAGGTCAGAGGATAACTTCTGGTAGTAAGTTCTTTCCTCTATCTTGTTTCGACGCAGGTTCTCTCGTGTCTACTGTGCATCTGTGCTAGCCGGCCTGCAAGTGTCTGTGTGAGTCTCCTGTTTCCAGCCCCCATCTTGACACAGAAGTTCTGAGATTACAGATGCACAGCACTGTGCTCGGCTTTGTACATGGTTTACAGGGATCGAACTTAGGACTTCAGCCTTGTATAGCAAATACTTTTACTCATTAAGCCATCCTTCCAGTCCTGGATCAAACTTTTAGGAAGTTTGTTAACTTCCAAATTTACTGCTACAAACTAGCTACCATGTAACAAGTCTGGAAACCTTGAGAACACCATGCTGGGAGGACTCATAAGCTCTCCACATGCTGGTCGAAGGCCGTGTAGAGGGACTCTTAAGTGACGGGTATGTGGACTATGGACCCCGCCATACAGCCCACTTATCAACCTACTATAGATGAGCAAATGGACCCAGATGATATCTGGAGCAGCCAAATTGACTGGCCATCCCTGACCCAGATCCTGACAGACAGCTGTCAGGCTAAATAAAGTTTTATTGTGTGAAGCTATGTTTTAGAAAGTGTTACGGGGCAACAACTGGCTGAAACGTCCTTCTATTTCCAGAACATAACAATGCTTCAGAGGGTTGGCCTGGCCGACCCTGGCACATACGTGAACCCAGCGGATGTTTGTTGTTGTTGTGTGTTTTAGTGTCCGTGATACTGAGGATTGAACCCAGGGCCTCACACTCTCACTGAGAAAAGCCCCCAGACCTACATGTGTGAATTCAGGGGGGAGTGGAATTGTTCATTGCCTACCCGCTTTGTAAGAACAAAACCGCTGCATGAACTGGACGTAGGATTTTGGAGTTCAGCATTTCAGTTCCGTTTTTTGAGAACACACACAGGATGTTGGCATAGCTGAAATAAAGAGGAAACCAGGTGGCTTCGAAGTCGAGGAGGTGAGCAGAGTGAAGGACAGGATATTTGCCAAGACCCACATATAAACCTCATTCTAAGATGGCAGTAGGGCAGGTGTTACACAAAGGCCTAGAACTTTCCATCCTAGGACTGTGAGGCATACAGGTCCTGTCCTTGGAAAGACCTAATTTCAAAGCAGGCAAAAAGGATTCCAAGAAGGCTATGTATGAATAGGGCAGAATAGGGACTCAGACCACAGGAGCACAGCCTGGGCAGCTCAACAAACGGTTATGCAGGCGAAGCCGTGGAAGGGTGGTGTTGGGGACACCGCGATGCTGGCTCTAGAGAAGGGCAGAACACAAGTTAGCTTTGTTCTGTTTAGTAGTAAAGGGTGGCTCTGATGAGGTCACTAGGACAGGTAACTGGCCTTTCAAGATGCTGGCCAGCCTGGAGGTACAAAAATTTGGTTTTCCGGCCAACAGATCCAGAAGAGAGATAATGCTTGCTGTTGGCAGTGGAGTTGGTGATCCGAGACGTTCTCTCAGGTTCCAGGTGAGATGGCGGTGACGGGAGGGAGGTAGAGCTGTGGTCGGCTCAGTCAGCGAGCTCTAGACTAACCTGAGTGTAGAACAGCAGGGACACACCAGTGTCTACTGCAAAGTTGTTCCTGTGAGGGGCTGGACCTCTGCAGAGTTAGTTTTACGGGGCCAGTCCAGAAGGGCAAACTGGCCTGCATCGAATCTTTCTAAAGCCTATGAAACAATGCACTTCGTTGCCATTTTTTTCATATTACAAAAAGAAAACACGTTTAACATAAAAGCTTTGTTTTCAAATCCCCAAGGCAAAAGGGCCTTCCACTCTTTTTTCTTTCTCTCTCTCTCTCTCTCTCTCTCTATTCTTGAGACAAGGTTTCTCTGTGTAGCCCTGGCTGTCCTGGAATTCACTCTGCAGTCCAGGCTGGCCTTAAACTCACAGAGATCCACCTGCCTCTGCCTTCTGAGTGCTGGGATTAAGAGGGCACCACCACTGCCTGGTCAGTCTTTACTCCCTCTACGTACATACCAAAGAGAATGAAGAAGAGATGAAGTCTTAACATACTGCTACATCCTCACTCTTACTAACTCAACCACAGTCTCTCTGGGTGATTGCGTTTCTTGCCCTGATTCTCCAGTCAGATGAAACTGAGCAAAGGAGGTGACAGAACCAAACAATGGATTCCTTCAAGGTTGGCGGCCTGGTATTCAAACTGAAAGGTGGTCATTCATCAACCTCAGCCCGTTTCAGTCAGGTCCTTCTTGATTTCAAGCAGCCTGAAACCCAGCAGAGGCTAGTTGAGACCAAGCAGGAAATGTGTTAGTTTATACGGAGTGGAAGTGGAAGAAGGAAGGAAGGAAGGAAGGAAGGAAGGAAGGAAGGAAGGAAGGAAGGAAGGAAGGAAGGAAGGAAAAAGACAGCCAACAAAGGTCATTGGGCCAGCCCAATTGCAGGACTGAATGATGCTGGCGGGATTCTGCTCTGACACCTCATCTCTTGGCTTACTTTATCAGTACCAGCTTCGCCTCAGGGATGCATCCCCAGCTGGTGTCCCAGGGACTCTAAGCTTGCTTCCCTGCCGACTTTGCTGCTCCAGAAGTCAGCTCCATTCTTGCAGCAAAATTCTGAGCTTTGGTTCTCATTGGTTATGCTACCACACCCTTCCGCAAACCAACAATAACCCAGGGGATGCAATTCTCTTCTTTCTTTCTTTATTATGTATGCAATATTCTGTCTGTGTGTATGTCTGCAGGCCAGAAGAGGGCACCAGACCTCATTACAGATGGTTGTGAGCCACCATGTGGTTGCTGGGAATTGAACTCAGGACCTTTGGAAGAGCAGGCAATGCTCTTAACCTCTGAGCCATCTTTCCAGCCCGCAATACTCTTCTTAGTCAGGACAGACCAAATGCCCACCCTGGATTGGTAGAGTTGTACCAACCCTATTTAAACCATGTTTAGGGAGGTGGATTTTCAGATTAAAATTGTGCAGTTATCAGAAGGAGGATCACAAGGCTAGCAGGACCCTCACAAACAGGACGTAGTCACAACACAAAGTCAGGCTGTGACTCGGGGCTAGCTTTGTAGATATAAAGTTTGTACAGTCACTCACAGCCCAGATGCTCCATTGCTTTGAAATTCTTAATTATTTTTCTGCCCTCTCTTACTTTAGCCAGGTGGTGGCTGTAGCTGAACTCACCCTGAAAGGCGCTGTCTTTATGTCAATGATTGACTTGGATTCTCCAGCTCTCTGTGTCCCTCAGGGCATGGTATCTGGTTCAGGAATAGGGCAGGACCTAGACTTTCACAGTTTCTTGAGGCTTGGAGAAGGGAACCTGTGGGTCTCTTATCCTGGGTCTGCTGGCCAAGCAGCTTCAGATACCAGAGTCAAGGGGAAAGGACAGAGGAGCTTTGCCTCACAGGCATTTCAGGGCTGGAAGTTGCTTTCACGCCCTGGAATACTGTCTTTGAGTGTGAAGTGTTTGTGTGAAATTTCTCACTTAATTCTCACCATGACTCTTGAGACTACTTTACAAATAAGGGACCAGGCTCAGAGGAAGCCAAGACTCAGAGTAGGCAAGTAACTTGTTCAAAGACACACAGCAGCGTTTTGCTCTCCACTGCTCTCTGCCGTGTTCCACACACTTGAGAGAAGAGATCTTCAAGGGGCTGGGCTCTTGTTGGTGACAGCAAGCCATTCTCAGTTAGCACTGACGTGAATCTGGAATATGTCCATGCAGAGAGCCCTTAGCACTTGGACTGTACCCGACACCCTGCACACAAGGGTCCCTTTCTATGGTTCCAGCTATTGAGGTCAGATACAATCCAAACATTGTTCATGGACAATGCCAAAATTGCACTTTTCCATTAGGCATTTAGTAGCCATCTGAGTTATGGGCTGTCACAGCAAGATCAACAGATTGCTTTATTTTACTATCAGTTAATCTATTACAGCACCTAATTTATAAATTAAATGCACCATAAGTATCTTTGCATAGATGTGTGTGTATGCACTCGAGTGTGTGTATGTTGGCTTTGAGACATCATCTCACGTAATCCAGGCTGGCCTTGAACTCTGTAACCAAGGCTGACCTTGAATTTCTGATCCTCCCGTCTCTTTGAGTGCGGAGCTGTGGGCATTGAACTGCTGCTTGCAGTTTTATGCAGGGCTGGGACTTAAAGTCAAGGTTTTGTGTGTGTGTGTGTGTGTGTGTGTGCATTCGTGCACGTATGCACGCTAGGCAAGCATTCTACCCAGTGGGTTAGACCCCAGCCCACAGCATTTTCGTAGAAGACAAAAGCACGTTACATACAAAGAATTACTTCTGTCTACTAGAGCTCTTTGAACAGTTACTTTGTGGATAAGGAAGAACCATGTATATTTTAATTTTTAAAAAATCATTATTTCTCTCTATGTGTTGTGCAGAGGTCAGAGAACAAATCCCAGGGGTTAGTTTTTTCCTTCCACTTCGTGGAACCCAGGGATAGAACTCAGGTCGTCAGACTTGTCGGCGAGCACTCTTAGCCACTAAGTCATCCCACCGTTCTCACGCTGTATGTTTAAGTGGGAAGTTGGCAGGGCACCGCCTCTCCACTGAGAAAAGGAAACAGCAAAGACTGATGTGGGCTGCGCTGTTTCCGAGGAGCCTTCCTGGGTGCTGATGCTGGCTGCGCCTGCAGACACAATTCCAGAGGCGAGGAGAGTGACGAAGGTGCTCTCGCAGAGGGCACAACTCTTAAGCTAAGCCTGGCTTAGTTTCTCGTTTGCAGCACAGGGGCTAGTGTGGCTTCCCAGAACTCTCTTGGAAAGTGAGACTTTTTTTTGCTTGAAGTCTTGCTTTTCGCTTGTTTGTTTTGTTTTTTATTTTTTTCGTTTTTTAAACCTGGGAGCTTGGGTTTGCTGAACACACAGCAAGTATGATTAAAATGGTTCTGCCACACTACACACAAACCTATGGATGCTTCGTGCTGCTATCTAGTCTCCTCATAGCATAGGAAAGAACCTTCCTTGACAGGAAACCTCAGGGGCTTGTCCTCTGTAAAGGATGTGCTGAGAAGGGTAGGGAGTGAACAGGGCAGAAAAAAATGGAATTTCAATCTAATTTTGTCACAGTCATGTGTTTGGAAGGCAAAACAGCAGCAACAACAAAAATGACTCAAAGCACTGTTGAAAGTGAACGTGGAGAGAACTGTGGAGACTTGGATCTCGCAGCTCAGGCCTGAGGATTCAGGCTCTCTGTTTGTCTCGTGATCACGGCTGATTTCTGCTTAGAAACCTAGAGCTGGGCTGTGCCCTCCCACCCTGGTGTGGTGGAGACAAGGTCTTTGCCTTCAGCTCTCTTAGAGGGACAGGGGGGCCTGTGACAGTGCTTGCCAAAGTTACCCAAATAAGGAGCCCAAAGAGAGGAGAGCTCTGAGGTCCAGTGAGTCTCAGAAAACTCTGGAAACTCCTGTGGCAAAGAAGCACTTCCTCCCTGAGCAAAAAGGGCAGAAGGGTGGCTTCCTTGCTGAGACCATAAAGCATCAGGCATTTAGCTTATCATGGTGGAACTGAGCCCCGAGGGGCATTGCCTGCCCACAGTAAAGACAGGGCCGGCAAGTCCCATCTTGAAGTCAGTAGATAGGGATTCTGCTTTGAGCTCCTGCCCAAAGCGTTCCTCAGGGCTGGACTAGCATGCAAGGGGAAGCCAAGGAAGCTCTTTCCTCCCCAGACTGTGTTTGCTCGCTGCCTCATCACAACAGAAAGGCGATTAAAGCACCTCCCATGTTTGTTGTTCTTCTTCAAGCACCTCTGCATCGTGAAGTTCTTTTTCACATATGTAAATACATTCCGATATTAAATGTCTAGTGTAACATTTCTTTGCAGAGTTGTATAATAATTTATTTACTGAATAAATTATTCAGTAATAATAAAGTCTATTATTGGGGAATAATATTGTCTATAAGGCATGGGTGCTTTGTTACTATTATACAGCAGTGATTATCTGTTATTTTCTGGATATATTTCAAATAATGGGCAAAACCTATGACCTTTTTAAGGACTTTGATCCTACATCAGTTGGGGTAGGCTAAATGTTAAATACTCCCCAAGTCTATGTGGCTTAACAGAAGGATTTAACAGCACCTGAAAATTCCTTTCTCTATATCTTCAGTAATTAAGAGGATGACACTTGTTGCTTGTCTTTTTTTCTGTAGATTCCCATGGAAAGCCCCGGCTCTTCTGCACAGACGGTGCAGTGTGCCTGTTTCTGCCTTTTGGAGAGGCTGTCACTGGAGAATGGGACTCTGTATGCCTGACCCCTTTTGGAACAGCCATTCCATTACTGCATCCCAAGCTGGCTTGAACTTCTGGATATTTCTCTATGCTCCCCAAAGCCCTCCCCCGGCCTTCCAGTCCTTCCTTCAGAAAAAGGTGTTGTCTGCAAATGAGCCACCTTTTCCTGGACCTAGCCCCATGTTCCCTGCTCCAGCATCACCTCTGAATACAAGGTCACTGATCAGTCCTAGCATAAAAAGCAGTTTTATATGGGGACAGAGGATGGGGCAGATACCAGGGAATAGAACAAGAAGGCAAAAATAGCATCCTAGTATTGACTTGGCAAGCTGACTTATACCGAAACTCCCAGTGTCTCGTCCACCCCATGTACTGTCCCAGCATAGCCACCCTTCCCCAGCCAGCATACAGCGAAGCCAGCAATGGCAAGCTCCTTAGAAACTGTAAGGGAAGCCAACAGAACTCTGCAAAATCTACTCCTGCCTGTCTTAACGTGAACCCAGGTTGCTGAATGCTGGCTCGTGTCTGAGCTGCAGTTTTCTGCTTGTTTTGAAACTTAGTTACTCGAAAATAATGCTTTTGAATGGTCGCATCTCTACTGGACTCCAAGCCCTTGCCTGACGATTAGCTAACACTGGCCACTTGCAAAGCAAGGTTTCCAGGGAGGTCAGCAAAAAAAAAAAAAAAAAAAGAAAGAAAAAAAAATCAAAAAGTATACTTGTCCAAGGGCCTCTGAGAACCGATGGACTGGTGTGAGATCAGCAGAGAAATCACAAACCAAACAAGCAGATTTTCCAAGCTGCTGACAGCATCAGCATTCCTAAAGACCTTGCATGTGTTTTCTTAAGAATGGACAGGTGCGTTGGCCCTTGCTGTCCCATGCTCCACTGCCTCCCCAGAGGCGGCCTTGGGCTCTGGACCTCCTGACTGAGTGACTCATACTGACTCTAGCACTTGTAACTTAGAAAAAGAAACAGGAAGTGGCTTAGAGAGGCCGAGTACAGCCTGGGGAAGGGCCCTGGTGGCACTGGCCTCAGAAGACATGGTAAACACAGGCAGCAGTGTGGTGTGGCCTCTCTCTTCCCTCCCATTACCGGGATGTCTTTGCTGGGGCTTGATCACCTCTGTGAAGCCCGCAAGTGTTGTATGAAGTGGCTGTATGATCGTGTCATTGGAGTGACTGCTACCGAGTCAGTGACCTCTTTCCAGTGTGAGGTCCTGTGGGATGGTAAGCCCTTCTCTGCAGTGGCCTTGGATCCTTGAATTTTATCAGGCTTTATGGACAGAAGTCCTCAACTTGATGAGACGGTAAATGCCTGTAATCCCGGTGCTTGGGAGGTAGAGACAGGAGGATAGAGTCTCAAGTCATCTTTGACTACATAATGAATTCCAGGCCAGCCTGGATTACACAAGATCCTGTTTCAATAAACAAATAAACAGAGTGAAAGTCTTCAAGTACTCTAATACCTTTTCGGAAAAGAATAAGCAGCCTTTGATACCCTCTGGGCATTTTGGGAGAGTGTGATGTGCCCAGAAGCGTGTCTGAAGGATTGAGAAGGGTTTCCTTCACACCCTGAGAAACAAAAGTCCCCTGTCACCCTACGTCCCCAGAGAAGTGCCCCAGTGGTGTGGTTAGCACTGTCCTGGGTGTGGTCCTGGGGCCTTTTGGAGGCCAAGGGTGGGCCTCACAGTACTTAGCCAGGCATCCATTTCTGGTTTCTCCAGGGCTGACAGCTGAGTGACTAGAGACTAAGCCATCTTCATGCCTACCTCAGAGCCTCTGGCTAGTGTTCCCAGCTCCCCAGCCTCTCACCGCTACCTTCCCACAGGCCTGCCTCCCAGCAGACAGCCCCTGTTGTGGCAGGGTGGTGCCAGGACACTGTGGAGGTCGTTCCCACACAGGGTCAGCACAACCATCTGCAATGGTCTCTGTAGCCCAGCGTCTCCAAGTACCAACTCAGGGGAGAAAAGGCTGTTGCACAGACTGCTTCTTGGCCACTCTGCAGCCTTCCAGGAACCAGGCTCCCCTGCCAGTCTAAAGCACCTGCCTGTCTGGGCTAGCCCACAGAATAAAGGCCTACCTTTTCTGCCTCCTATGACTTCTGGAAATGAACCCAGAAGTAGGGGGAACCACTAGCCTGGAGAAGTCATTTGAGGCCTCACACATTTGAGGGGGGGATTAGAAGGAGGCCAGCCCCAGATTATCAACCTGCCTCTCTCTCCTTCTGCAATGGCTTGCCACCATTACAAACATTACCTCAGACTTTCCATGAGCAAAAGCGTTCCTGACATCCTTCAGTACCAGGCTGTGAAGGTCACTTCCGGTCACAGTCCGGGCAGAACTGGAATCCATTGGCATCTCCTCAGAGAGAATGCTGACTCTAAGGTAATCAGGAAAAGGACAAAAATGACCTTTACCCCGTGGTCCTCTCCAGGTCCCTCCCAGCTCCTGAGGAGTTAAGTAGCTTTTGTGGGGCCAGGGGAGAACAAACAAACCCCATGATTTGGCCGGAGAGATTAAGGGCTGTTCTTTTCAGAGGTCAGTTCCCAGCACCCACATGGCTGATGGCTGTTCACAGCTGTCTATAACCCCAGTTCCAGGGGGTCTGATGCCCTCTTAAGACATCCACAGGCATCTGCAGACACACACACACACACACACACACACACACACACACACACACACCTAACTTTATAAAAAGTGATTTATTTCAAAGGACAGCCCTGATTTACAGTCTTGACCAATCCTCCTTAGTGTAAATACTCCCGAGTTCCCAACGTTTGAACAACTGACTCACAGATGAACACTGAACTAATAGCTTCTCGTAAACCGAGAAGGGAAAACTTAGGCACAGCATTCCCAGTCCGTCAACGTGCCCAGCCTGAGCCTCACTTTCGGTTTCTCAGTCAGCAGTGGCTGGCCTTTGCCCAGATCACTCGGACTCGGTGGTACCACAGTGGTGCACGCTGCGGTGGTAAATGCCGAGGGGCTGAATGCAGGGGTGGTTTGTTGTTTTGTTTGTTTGTTTCTGTCTGCTGATGTGGAGCTGAATCTTGAGGGCTCCTCTTCCCAGGCCTGGGGAGGTTGGGGCATTCCCCATCTCCTGAACCCTTTGATGCTCATGGGACTATCTGAGGATACTCTCTCTTGTGCCAGGGCTATCTGAGGACACTCTCTTGCATGCCTTCCTTCCAGAGGCAGTGCTTTCTGAGGGCGCCCTCCCTTGCTTCCTCTTCAGGAGGCTGTGATCAGTAGCTGGAGCCAATAGGACTCACTCCAGCCCAGTTGGAAAGGTTTAAAACAGTGGTCTGAGAACCACACAGATTGTGGGCCCTGACGTTTAATTTGGCTGAGTGCTGAAACAGACCTTTTCTTTCCTCTTCCTTTCTTTTCAGCAGGGTCTCGTGTATCACAGGTTGCCCTCAAATTCTTTATATGTCCTTGAACCTCAAAACCTCCTCCTCCCTCTTCCAAAGTGCTGGGCTTACCGGCCTACAACACCACCCTGTTTTATGTGGTGCTGAGAAATTGAACCTTGTGTACAGTAGGCAGGTTTCCTATACCCGTTACATCTCAAACCCCTAAAGTGGACTTTTTTCTTTTAAAAACTGGAAAATTCTGCTTCTAACACCTAAAGAAAGCATCAGTTAGCAAACTATGGGTCCCAACTCCTTTGGGGTCATACAACCCTTTCACAGAGGTCGCCTCAGACCATGGGAAAACACAGATATTTGCATTAAGATTCATAACAGTAACAAAATTACAACTATGAAGTAGCCACAAAAATAATTTTATGGTGGGGTCACCACAACATGAGGCACTGTATTAAAGAGTCCCAGCATTCAGAAGGCTGAGAACCACTGAACAACTCATGCTGATTATTTCCTGATTTCTAGGATGGTTTGTGAGCAAGACAGGGCGGGGTTGGCTGTTCTTGTGGAGCTGAGTGTGACCCAGTTTATCCACAGTGTTGACAGCTCTTTGATTTTTCCTTTCCCTTTGGGGCCTGAGGATGATGTAGTGCCCAGAAAAGGGCTGGAACCCACTTTTCCTTCCCCCACAGGAGAGTGAGTTGTTCTTTCATATCTGAAATCACAGTGCATTTTCTGGTTTGTCACCCTCCTGGGTGTGCCCCTGGCTGGAGCCAGTTTTATGAACTGAATGGTACCCTGGGCATGGGAGTCCTCCTCGGGGGCCTGCCTGACAGCCCAGCCCATGCTCTTCTGTCCTGGGCTTCCTGGGTCCCTGCAGGTGTGCAGCCTGGGAGGAGCCGGCCTTGTCCAGTCAGTTCTGGGGAAGTTAGCTCAAAAGAAGAGTCTCAGTGGAATATGTCCTTGAAACTGTCAACCTCCTGGTACCCTGGTCCCTCAAGGTCGGGCACTAAACAAATATTTACTGAGGACCTACTAGATATCAGCAAGGGAGATGAACTTTCGCGGGGCTTGCAGCTTGCTTTTCAGGTAAGGGGTCCTTACGCAATGAATGGGGGCACAATGTACAAACTTTTTCTTTTTTTTTAAAGATTTATTTATTTATTATGTATACAACATTCTGCCTCCATGTATGTCCACACACCAGAGGAGGGCGCCGGGTCTTATTACAGATAATTGTGAGCCACCATGTGGTTGCTGGGAATTGAACTCAGGACCTCTGGAAGAGCAGCCAGTGCTCTTAACCACTGAGCCATCTCTCCAGCCCCCGTGCAAACTTTCTTGATGAGAGACAATGAGGGACCTTAGAGCAATAGAGGAAGACACCTGACATCAACCTCTGGTGCACGCGTGCGCGCGCGCGCGCACACACACACACACACACGCTTGCACACACATATACATACATAGACAGACAGCCCTTTCTTTGTCTATGCTCAGAAGCTTCTGTCCTAGGAGTGATCCCTCAACCCAAAGCGTCCCCTGAGCTCCCACAGTAGTTCCCCTGACGAAAGTTCCTGTCTCAGAGAGGCAAACCCAAGGTAAGCTGAGGCCCCACGTTCTCCTGCTTCCCCCAAATCAGGTTCAAGTCTGAAACCCTGGTGATTGAGTGTGGTCTCATTTGGAGACAGGGTCTTCAGAGAGGTAATCAAGTTAGAATGTGTCATTACAGTCAGTGCTGACTTAAACTGACTCACACCCTCATAGAAAGGGGAAAATTTGGTGGCAGACACACAGGGACAACACCCATCTGTGACGACGGAGGCAAAGGTCAACTGATCCGCCCACAGCCAGGGAATGTTAAAGATAGCGAGCAGCCACCAGCAGTGAAGGGGGAACAGCATGAAGTCAATGCCCCTACAAGTCTTCAGAAAGACTCAGAGAGTCCCCTGACTGGCCTTGACCTTGGCCTTCTAGCCTCTGGAAGTGTGCACCACACGTCTCGAAATGCCCCGAATGGAGCAAACCAACACAGGGTCCCTTCAAGGGACAGAAGAAGGGTCTCTGGCGGCTTCCTCAGCTTCACTCCGGGATCTGGAGGAATGCAGCTCCCACTTCCTCCTGACAGAAAGTCAAAGAGGGCGTGGTTTACTTCAAGGCCTCTCAGGGAGGTGTCTCTCTGGGAATAGAGTGTCTCATTCTGGATGGCTGTCCGCACCAGAAATCACAGAATAACCATGCTTGCTGTATGCCAGAGACTTCTCAGAGCTTTGTGTTCCAGTCCTTCGGCTAGTATACCACATGAGGAAACTGAGGCAGAAGGTGGTTCGCTGACTTGCACTTCATTTGCAGTGGATAAATAGAAAACATAGCCCTGTAACCTAACAGGCACCCTCCATGCATCTGGCAGTCCATTTTTAAGCTGGTGGGTTAGATGTTGGGCTCCGTCCACACAAGGTTGTGCTAGACACTTGTGCTGATAGTACCCCCAGCTCATTTTGTCTGTCAGTTTGTGTGCCACGCCACCCTTTGTGTCTGTCACAGGAGGCTGCCCCAGATGAGCTACTTCCAAATAGAGTACAAACTTCACAGGAAGAGACTCCTAACCTCATCCCAGCCCGTTCCTGAGCGCCCTCCACAGTAGGCCAGGAGTCTTCTGTTAGTTCTCTTCTTAGAAATCCCAGGATCCTCTCTCCAAACAGAAAAAGACCAAATCTTTCTCCAGTGGCCTTTTATACCCACTCCTGAAAGTCATGTAAGACAAGGTCTTTCCCCAGAAGCAGGGTGATGTTGATCAGCAAGGTCTGTCTGTGACTGATCGATTTATCTGTTTCATCTCGTTTCCTTTCCTGGCTGAAATTGCTGTCTAGTTGGATAGGTAGAAAGGCCTGACCACAGTCTTTCTCTGTAGAATGGTTCCTTTATGTGCATGAGAACATACACGAACATTCTTTGGGGCTGAGGATATAGCTCAGTTGGTAGGGTGCTTGCCTAGCGTGCAGGAGGCCCTGGGTTCAATGCCCAGGACAGGATAAATTATAGGCAGTGATTCACCCCTATGACCCCAGCAATCAGGAGGGAAAAGCAGGAAGATCAGAAGTTCAATATCATCCTTAGCTATATATGCATTTGATACTAGTCTGAACTATATGAGACCCTGTTTGTTTGTTTGTTTGTTTGTTTGTTTGGATGTTACATCTCCTGCCTGAGTCCCCTCCACCCCACTGATTTTGCTTACCTCTTGAGGAATTGGAAGGCAGGAGGAGGAAGAAGGAACTTACAGAACAAAATCAGGCCACTGGACCAAGCCAGTATCAAGTCACATTCTAAGACAAAGCTGCCCTGAGGCCAGGTTGCGGGGGCAGAAGTGGGGACTGTGGCTCCTCGCCTTGGCCACTTCTTTTTCTACTGGTAGTATTTCCTTTTTACCATTCCTCTCTTGCCTTACCCAGGGGCTAAGCCAGCTCTCAGAGGCTGACTCTGAGTCTTGGATATTTACTCCAAGGAACCCAACTATGAGGGTTGGTGTCTATAGCAATTCCTATGGTCCACCCTGTCCTGTGATCCTCCCATGATGACCGGGAAGCCCAGAAGAGTGGACTAAATGGACATAGAGACTGTTTCCTGGGAAAGGGAGTTGTGGCTTTATTTTTATGTATGTCAAAATAGTGTTTTCAGTTGATTTCAGTCTTGGCTACAAAGATGATGAGCCAAATGGATTTGGTATTTATTGGTGGTCAGCTTCTGGAAGCTTGCTTACTGAGGCCTCCCTGTGCCTGGCGTATAAAGAATATACTCTTAAGCCTTGCTGTCTAGGGGATGAGAGTCTAAACTGGAGGCCAGTCTAATTTCATCAGGAGCCACAGACACTGACATTTTTCTAAACCTGTCTTAAGCTTTGCTCAGGTTTTGTTGACAGGACAAATGTCTCAAGAAAATGAGAATTGATGGTGGCAATCCACATGGCTAGTCCTACAACCAAGACAGCCCTGGCTTACAAGGCCTCTCCATCTCTCTCCTGGAAGACCATAGCCACCCACATGGTGGTTCCGTCTCCTCCACATCTGTTCTCAGCTTCACTCTCAAACTGGATTCTTCTGTTTCCATTCTCTCCCAATCCCGTTGCATGTGATTGTCACCTGGGTTCTGACTACACTGAGGCATCCTCTTGGTTCTAACCATCTCCCCAAGGTTATTCTCGCTTAACTGATGGTTGTCACCCCCAGGAGGGGCTCTGTGTAGCCCATCTTCTAGCCTCTGTGAACCTTTATTTTGGTTAATATGAGGTCATTTGTCCAACCTGTGGTCCAGCTAGGTGGAGACAGTAGTGGATAGATGGATCATGGTTCCCCTAAAAGGCTATGGGTAGGCAGATACCCAAAACAGCTTTAGTATGGGGGTTGGTGGTGATGGCTAAAGGTTGTAAAAGATGGAAATCACTCATGACACTGGGGTCATAGGAGAGACAAGAACATGCAGGAATGGGTACCATGTCAGGCTGTCTCAGTATTTACAGGCTTTTATTTCTCTTTCCCATGGAAAAAGCTATATCCCCACCCTGATAACATCAGATTGGGGTGTACGGAGCTTTGAGACATGAAGTGTGACATATGTCATTCCATCATACACCGTGTTGTCTTTTCACTCAGTCATCAGGATAACACTGCCCAAAACAGGAACTGTTCCTTCAGTTCCTTCAGCTTGAGGGTCCAGGATGAGAGCATCCCAGAACACAGCCAGTGTGTAAGGGAAGCAGATAACAAATAATAAACACATGTGTTAAGCCGCTGAGGCGGGGGTTATTTGTTACTACAGCATAACCTAACCTAGCCTAAACGGTATAAAGGTCAAGTTGTGGTTTCAGACTCTCAGATAAGGGAAGGGAAGAATGAAGGTGATATGGAGAATGGAGGAGACACAGAGACTGGAATCCAAATGTAACAGAAGAGAGCCTTGACGCAGAGCGGCAAGAGAGGCTCTGGAAGGGTTAGCTCTCAAGCGCCCATTTTATGTCCTGGGTTTCAGGAACAGGTAGTACATGATTTTGCTTGGGTTACCACTGAAAACACTACGGACCACGGGGCCTAGCAACAGACGTGTATTTTGCTGACAGTTTTGGAGAGGAGACGGCAAAGAGCGAGGTGCCAGAGGAGCGCATTTATTTTGCATCCTGTCCTCTGTCCCAATTGCATACAGCCATGTGAGATCTCAGTCTGACCTGTCTGTTCTTCCAGAGAGGACGTCATCATTGGGCAGGCCTACTTGCTCTAGGGCCGTCCATCTCAGTGGAGTTGAGGGATGAAGACGGAGAAGTGGAGAAGGTGGTTCCAGGGGCATCACAAGTGATGTATGACTCATGCATCCTTTTCTCCTAAAAGAGCAGAGACTGCATGGGACAGGGTGGGGAGGTGTTGATTAGGGATGTTAGAGGAGAAGCAGGGGTTGGAGAGACAAGGGAGAAAGAGAATCTGTACAACACTCATTGCTCTACAATGTGCTCAACACCACAATAATAGCATGTGAGTTGTATATAAAATATGTAGTATGCTGCATATATTTTTATTTTATGAGTGTGTGTGTGTGTGTGTGTGGAGAGAGAGAGAGAAAGAGAGAGAGAGAGAAAGAGAAAGTTAGTTTTGTTTTGTTTTTTGAGACAGGGTCTCTCTACATAGTCCTGGCTGTCCTGGAACTCACTATGTAGTCCAAGCTGGCCTGGAACTCACAGAGATCCTTTTGCCTCTGCCTTCCAAGTGCTGGGATTAAAGGTGTGGTCTACTGTCTACCGTGCCCAGCTAGTAAAAGATATTGTTTTAAGATTGACTTGAAAAATAAACCAATGTCAGAGGAAGACTGAAAACCCCTCCAAGCAAGGAAGACATATACCAAAACATCATGCACAGAAAAGCCCCCGCATGCCAGAGAAAGTGGGTCTATATAAGTGAGGCTCTCGAGGCTCAAGGCCCGAGCCACAGGCCATTCCCAGTCCTCTGGCCACTTCCGAGAGAGAGAGAGAGAGAGAGAGAGAGAGAGAGAGAGACCTAGTTTGTTTTCTATTGTGATGAACACCATGACCGGAAGGAACTTGGGAAAGAGCTTTATTTCCGCTTCCTCCCTGAAGTGAGGTCAGAGCAGGAACTGCAGAGACCATGAGGAGTGCTGTTTACTGGCTTCCTCTCGTGGACGTCCCAGCTACTTTTCTTTCTTTGTTTTCTGAGACAAATGTAGCCTCTCTGTGAAGCCCCGGCCGTCTTGGAACTCACTCTGTAGAACAGGCTGACCCTGAACTCACAGAGATCCATTTGTCTCGCCTCCCGCGTTCTGGAATTAAAGACAAGTACCACCATGTCTGGCCTTCAGCTACCTTTCAGTGCTGTCCCCAGTGAGCTGGGCCCTCCCACATGAATCATTATTCAAGAAAATGCCCCACGGAGTTCTCTGCAGGGCAGTCCGATGGGGTCATTTTCTATGTTGAGGCCCCCTCTTCTCAGATGACTCTAGCTTTTGTCAGGCTGACAAAAGCTAACACACAGAGGCACGAAATAGAATAAACAGATTCTTTAAAAAGAACAGGGCCAGAGAGATGTCTCAGTGGGTTAAGTGCTTGCTTCCCAAGTGTGATACCTGAGTTCAGTCCCCAGAACCCCTGTCAAAAGCCAGGTGCAGCAGTGGACACCTGCAAACCTAGCACCGCCACAGTGAGATGACAGCGGAGGAACCAGGAGAGCTAGCCCCGAGTGAGCAGCAAGGCAGAAACGAGAGAAAACAGCTTCTCCATAAGGCAGAAATGGAGAATGGGCTTCCAAGAGGTGTCGTCTGATCTCCGCACGCAGGTGAATAAGAAATACCATTTTAAAACAATAAAAACCGCACATCATCAACAATAAAAAGAACAGGCTGTGAGAAGTGGATGCAGACACCACCTTTAGGAGAACAGGCTAGAGAGGAGAGGAAGGACAAATCGCCCGCCTCCAGCCACATCAACCTACCAGGATGGAAATACCCAGCCCAAGGCAGACTGCCCACCCCAGCTCTCTCTCTTTGCACATCTAGCAGGAAGGAAGGGCCAAGCTGGGGTCCTAGGTGGTGCATGGGACTCATCAACTGTCCCTGAGTTGTTCAGCTTTTGGTTTTTCGAGACAGGGTTCTAGCTTTGGAGCCTGTCCTGGTCCTTGCTCTGTAGACCAGGCTGGCCTCGAACTCACAGAGATTCACTTGTCTCTGCCTCCCAAATGCTGAGATTAAAGGCGTGGGCCA
>PVIU01001542.1:78221-209247 GCA_004026605.1 Ondatra zibethicus | reverse complement strand
ATCTAATAAATGTTTAACTCTGCATAGTGCGCCTACCCGGCTCTCTTTGGTCCGTCTGTACCGCCGCACAGCCCATATGGGGACCCGGAGACTAGTCGCGTGGCCGCCCGCCCGCCACAGAGACCGCGTGGTCTGGGGACCTGCAGCAAGCTGCAGCAAGCTGCTGGGTCCCCCCTTCTTTTAAAAAAACACAACACTAGGCAGGGGCTCTACCACTGAGCCACATCCCTAGCCCCTCACTGGGGGATTCTAGGCAGGGGCTCTACCACTGAGCCACATCCCTAGCCCCTCACTGGGGGATTCTAGGCAGGGGCTCTACCACTGAGCCACACCCCAGCCCCTCACTGGGGGATTCTAGGCAGGGGCTCTACCACTGAGCCACATCCCCAGCCCCTCACTGGGGGATGCTAGGCAGGGGCTCTACCACTGAGCCACACCCCCAGCACCTCACTGGGGGATCTAGGCAGGGGCTCTACCACTGAGCTACACCCCAGCCCCTCACTGGGGGATGCTAGGCAGGGGCTCTACCACTGAGCCACACCCCCAGCACCTCACTGGGGGATCTAGGCAGGGGCTCTACCACTGAGCTACACCCCAGCCCCTCACTGGGGGATGCTAGGCAGGGGCTCTACTACTGAGTCACACCCCCAGCCCCTCACTGGGAGATTCTAGGCAGGGGCTCTACTACTGAGCTACAACCCCTGGGGGCCCTAGGCAGGGGCCTACTGCTGACTTACACTCCTGACCAAATCAGTGACTTTTGAGCCAGGACCCTGAGGACTAAGAGGACAGTATCCCTCACCCAGGAACCAAGAGCTCACCCACTCTCAGGCTATGTGGTTCATTGGTTGTTGGTATTGGCTTCACATCCCTTAAGTCTCGGGCTAATCCAGTCCACCCCTGACTTCCTTGGTCTCTCAAGATTACTGGCTGAGTGAACACAGGTCAGAGGGTCCCTGTAACTGTTAGGAAATGTGTCTTTCAGCCTCATTGTGGCTAAGCTCATGTTTGGAATTTCACAGTGCTGGACATGGTGGCACACACCTTTCCTCCTCCCAGCTCTCCGGAAGCAGAGGCAGGTGAATCTTTGAGAGGTCCAAGTCGGCCAGGGCTGCATAGTGAGATCCTCTCTAAAAAATAAACTAAAAATCTATGTTTTAGAAGATGGCTCTGCAATCAGCCAGCCAAACCTGATGACAGAATTAGACCTTTGCCACCCACAGAGTGCAGGTTGGCAAGATTGCTTCTCTTGCAGGAGACCCATCTCTGGTTTCCAGCCTATGTATGTCAGGAGGTCTACTGTGGGACAATGGTCTTGTACCCTTTTGCTTATACTGTATTGTCTTAATAAAACACTGATTGGCTAGAAGACAAGCAGGAAGTATAGGCGGGGCAACTAGAACAGGAGAATTCTAGGATGAGGTAAGAGTCAGTCTGCAGTCGTCACAGAGGAAGCCAGAGACATAGAGGAAGCAAGATGAGAATGCCTCACTGATAAAAGGTACTAAGCCACGTGGCTAACATAGACAAGAATAATGGGCTAATTTAAGATGTAAGAATTAGTTAATAAGAAGCCTGAGCTAATAGGCCAACCAGTTTCTAATTAATGTAGGCCTCTGTGTGTTTCTTTGGGACTGAATGACTGCAGGACTGGGCAGGACAGAAATCTCAGTGAACAGAGGTCCCAACCACTTCCACCTGTTACTTCAGCTCTAGGGAATCCTATGCCTCTTTTGAACCCTGTGGTCACTGCTCTCACACACATAACACCCCCCCAACACACACACGTACACATAATTAAAAATTTGAATGGGGGCTCCTGGTGGATCTCCATGTTGGTGAGTGAGTGGCACTATTTCAAGACCCAGCTGCTTGAAGTCTGTCTCAGTACCCATCCACCGGGAACCAAGGTGATAGCATCCTGAAGTCTGTCTCTGTACCCATCCACCGGGAACCAAGGTGATAGCATCCTGAAGTCTGTCTCTGTACCCATCCACCGGGAACCAAGGTGATAGCATCCTGAAGTCTGTCTCTGAACCCATCCACCGGGAACCAAGGTGATGGCATCCTGAAGTCTGTCTCTGTACCCATCCACCAGGAACCAAGGTGATGGCATCCTGAAGTCTGTCTCTGTACCCATCCAAGGTGATAGTGTTCTCCACCCAGACCCGAAAGACGGTGTCAGGGCTAGGGTCAGAGGGGCTGGTGAGATAGCCCAGTGGTTATGAGTATGGACTGCTCTGGCAGAAAACCTGACCCAGCACCTACACAGTGGCTCACAACCATCTATTACTCCAGTTCCATGGGATATGACAACCTCCCCTGGCTTCTGTGGGCTCCTGAAAGCACACAGTGCATATACATACATGCTGGCAAACACTCATACACATAAAACAATGTCTTTAAAAACTGGGAGGCAGAGGCAGCAGGATCTCCGTGAGTTCAAGCCCAGTCTGGTTTACATAATGAATTTCAGAATAACCAGGACTACAAAGAGACCCAGTGACAAGATAAATAAATAATAAAAATGAAATCTGGGGGGAAAAAAGCTTCCTGGAATGTTGTGCAGCTGTTGCCACTGTCCATTTCTGAGGTACATGCAGGAAGTCTTCCAAGTCCCCTGCCAGCAGAGGCAGTGGGAAGAGGCAGCTGTGCCCTGAGCCGAGGTCAGCTGCCTTGCTTGTACCTTGGCGGTCTTGAAAAGCTCCTGTCCACCCAGGATGGCAAGCTATTGCCTCCTGCCCCCCACCCAGGTCCTGAGCACATGTGAGCCAGCAGCTGCATCTCACCATGACTAGGAGGCCTTGATGAGGCCCTTGCGGGTCAAACAACCTTCTAGTCAGGACTCCTGGTGGACCTTTTCGGGTCCCAGCCAAGACCCCAGCCTCAGCCTCTACCAGTCTCTCTATACATTTTCCCTCCCACAGTCCCACACTCCAGCAAGATGGCTCAGTGAGTAAAGGTGCCTGGGGCCAAGCCTGACAGCTCGGTGTGATTTCCAAACCCTCATGGTGGAAGGAGGGAATGGACTCAAGCAATGGGTCACATCACATGAACCTCACCTGACAGTCATCAAATAAATGTAATTTAAAAATCTAAACTAGGCCGGGCGGTGATGGCGCAGGCCTTTAATCCCAGCATTTGGGAGGTAGAAGCAGGCAGATCTCTGTGAGTTTAAGGCCAGCACGGTCTACAAGAGTGAGTTCCAGGACAGCTAGGACTGTTACACAGAGAAACCCTGTCTCAAAACAAAACACAACAAAAACAAAGGACAAATGGCTGAGTTTTCAGAGGGAAGAATTATGTGGCCAGATGATCACCTCCAGCCTACAATGCCATGGTCCTGGAGCTGACACTTCTACGCTGGAAGGCTGTGGCAACAGTGACAGACATTGTCTCCTGCATATGGAGACTCTGAGAACAAGAGAGAACTTTCCCAGCTGTTGTTTGTCACTGCAGTCCAGCTGTCACATGGCCAGCCCTATGGCTGTATCCTCATTTTCTTTTCTTTGGTAAGAGCCAGGCTCTTGCTGAGTTTCCCACCCTGGCCTGGAGTTCCTGGGCTCCAATAAGCCTCGCATCAGCCTCCTGAGTACTGGAGACTACAGATAGACAAACAGGTGCTGAGCGTGGAACCAGGGCATGCTTGGTGGGTACTGTACCAAGCCACACCCTGGCCCCCAATTCCCTTTCATAAGTACCCTTTGCATGCTGGTTGGGGCCCATCCTAAGGGACTCCTTTTCACATGATCGTCTCGGAAACGAGCTCCTGGGACTTTGGACCTCAGTATCTCTCTGAGATGGACATTGTCTCTGCAGCAGTTGAGAAGGACCAATTTCTCACGCCATGTTGAGAGCTGGCACAAGCTGAGACATAGCCAAGAACAGGAGGAGCCCTGCCGAGGCCCATGGAGGGTGTGTACAGGGCCAGAGCTGCTGAGACTTCATACACTGACCACAGCCCCTGAGGTGGTTGGGGACTATACTATCAAGACCCCACCAGGCAGGCTTTCCCCAGAACCCAGAATGCCTCAGCTCCTCCCCAGCCTAGCCCAGAAGGGGCCAGTAGCAGGGTGGCTGTACTGGTGTCTTCTGGGTACTTAAGGGATGGGATGCAACAGATGGTGACTTTGTTGGCAGTGGCCTCTGTGTGTGGCATCCCAAATAAGTGTCCGGTGTGTCCTAAGGAGTGGTGAGGTTGTCTGCAGCAGTTGGTGGCAGAAGTACAAGCCTCTAGAGTTTCAAGAAAGAGGCTTCTGTGCTGGGGGAGATAGCTCGGTGGATTTAAAAAAAGCTTGCTGTACAAGCCTGAAGACCCGAGTTCAAATCCCAGCATCCATGTAAAAGCCAGACAGTGTAACATGGCCGCCTGTAATCCCAGGGTTCCTATGAGGAGACTGGAGCAGACAGGAGACTCTACAGTTCCCGGGCCAGCTAGCCTACTGAAAGAGATCCTGACTCAAATCAAATGCAGTAAAATCTACCCAGGGCTCTCTCTGATCTCCATAAGTGTGCTACAGCAGGCATGCACCATATTCAAACACTAGTTTGTACACACATCCATGTGCCTAAAAGTTAGTTTTAAAAAGTCTCTGACAGATACAATTGTGGGGTACAGAGGACTCCAACGTTCTTTGTTTGGTTTTAATTTTTCGCGACAGGGTTTTGCTGTGTAGCTCTGGCTGTCCAGGAACACACTCTGTAGATAAGGCTGGCCTCAAATTCAGAGATCCACCTGCCTCTGACTCCCTAGTGCCACCTAGTGAGCTACCACACCTGGCAATTTTTAGTGCTGCTGAATCAAGAATGACACCCAGGTTTAGGACACCATGAGGCTGCAGCCTGCACCCATACAGGCAGGCGGCAGGCATTTCCTATAGATGGCTCCCCTTACTTTTCACTTCTGGTGGTGCCCGAGACTGAACCAAGGCCACATCCGAGCAAATGAGTACCCTGTTGCTGAGGCCCACCTGGCCCCTCACTGATGGAGTCTAGGCCAGGGCTCATGGTAGGGCCATATTATACAGGCCCATATTTCTACATGGTATGGCAACCAGAATTTCAGGCCACAATTCATGCCTGCTCAGTCACCTGGCCTTTCCAGACAGACTGACGCCATCCTAAACAAAGGGTCAGGATCTGCTAATGTCGCTCTGCTCCTTCTTTGTAATTTGGGAGGTCACCTGGGAAAGAGGTGTTTTCCAGTCTATGTGACAGAGCAGGCACAGGTAGGAAGATGTGACAAAATGGGCATAGAAAGGTGTGGACGTGACCACAGTCATTCTCCTGGCTACCTAGGAAACAGAATGCTAATGAATTCCCCCTCAGTTTACATTTTGGTATAAAAGCTGTTTGGAGAATAAACGCGAGTGATTTTTCAGGATGTAAACTCAGGATTTCATGAGGGATCCCTGAAAACTCCCTCCTGATAAAGCTATGTGAGTTGTGTCTTTATTCCCACGACTTTCTGCTGCTCAGAGAAATAATTTATGGTTGAGGCTGGTCCCTGACCACGACATAGTGGCGCCTAACATGTGGCTGATCAGTGAACACCCAAAAACACGGAAGTGACCAGATGTATGGAGAAAAATGTAAGGAACCCATGAGAAAAAATTGCACCACAGGTGGATACATGAGTAATGAGAGCTCAGAAATAGAGAATAAAATTTAAAGAAGTATAGAGAAGCAGGAAAATTAAATCGGGAGTAAAAATTTGTAAATAATAAGTTATATGTATATAAAAATAAGAAAACAGTATTCCACTAAGTTGAAACACTCTTCACTTTCTAGGTCACCCAGGGTGGCCTGAACTTGTGACCTCCCTTCCCAGAATCTTTGGTGGCAGGGCTGGCAAGCCTGTGTCACGGACCCAGCAGTTCTCTGGTGGTCTGCAGGGGAAGCTCTCCTAAAGATGGTGCACAAGCCAGGCAAGTGCTAGTGCACACCCCTCCCGTAACAGATGGAGCCAAGAAAGGACAGGCTGGACCTGCTACCTCAGCCACACAAACACCTTAACCTGACGCCCTGGGAGCCTCCAGGCTGCAGGTGGGGAGGGAAGGAGCAGCCTGAACGAGCTGCTGGAGGTCTGGGGGGGAAGAGGAAGTGGGGAGCTCTGTCCAGCCTTCTGGGTTTCCTTTGGGGACACCAGCACCAAGCCAGCAGAGACTCTGTGACCACCCACCCTGTTTCCCGCCCGTTGGGCAGCTGAGCCCAGCAAGAAGCAGAGGCAGATGGTGAACCCAGCTCCCGTTTATTAGAAAAGGTGTGACAGCTGCACCAACAGGAGTGGCCCAGCCCAGTCCACCCTCACCCACACCCATCCACCTGCCCACTGCCCACTGTTGTAGTGCCTGCCAGGGCGCAGGGTCCCCGAACTCCACTGCTGCGTGCCCAGCTCCCTGATAGTTTATTGCACTTAAGAAAGAAAGCTCTGTTCCCTTCAGCTGGCCCCACCCCACCACCACACTCACCAGCCAGGCCCTGAAAGGGGCCAGTAGGGCCATCCTACATCTGCCCTGCCCCTCCCCCTCCCCCAGGGCAGGCTGGTCAGTGGGCCATCTAGGACCGGAGCAGCCTTGTAGCCAGTGACCCTGGAGAGCTCCTCCTGTCCTCTTCGTCCTGTCCACCCCAGCCCCAACCTGGGGAGCTGCAGACACATAAATGCGGCTCGAGTCCGGAAAGCTGCTCCCAGCCCCGGGCCCCTGTGGCTGTGGTATTCCTTGTATCCCAGCCCCGGGCCCCTGTGGCTGTGGTGTTCCTTGTATCCCAGCCCCGGGCCCCTGTGGCTGTGGTGCTCCTTGTAGCCAGGCCTGAGATACCCAGCCTGGTTTCCTGCGGAACTAGGCGGGGAGTCAGCAGATCCTTGGGGATGGCTTCAGCTCATCAAGATCGGCCGGAACAAAAGAACTAGGGGAACAGAGGTGGGGATGGTCAGAGCAGGCTTCTAGCTCTTCCTCCCCAGTTTCCACAGATGTCACCTACTTACAGTGTCACAGTGTGTCCCGCGGGGCCTCCTGACTGGCCTCTAATAGCAGTTCCTCCAGCTTGCTGGCACCCTGGGGGCGGCTCAGTGCTGTAAGCAGGAGGTGGCAGCTCCCTCAGAGGCAGGAGGGGCACAGCCTTTCCCCTCCAGACCACACGGTCCCACCCCAGGGAGACCTCTGGGGCCCAGGGTAGGAACGGACAAATTATTTTCCCTATCCCTTTACAGGCCGTTCTGAAGAAAGGGAAGCTGAAGCCCACCCATGGGCCCATCCTCTGCCTCACTCTTCTTACCGTGCTCCAGGCTGCAGCTGCCCCCCTTAGCCTCCAGCCCTGGGGGTGATTCTGGGGGCAGTGCCAGAGCAAACTCAGGCTTCAGGCCATTGGGAAGAGGCTGCCCTGCCTGAGATGGCTCCGGCTGGGGCTGAGCCTCTGATGACTCTGGGTCCTGGATGTCCATGGTCTGAGATGGTGGAGAGGCAGGTGGGGAGGGAGGAGAGAGTAGAGGAGAGGAGACAAAGGTGGGAGGAACAGGGGGCTCTGGCCTCTCAGGTGGGCTCTCCACCCGGGTCACCACAAACACCTTGTGGCCTCGGCCTGGGCTGGAGACAGAAATACGCTGCTCAGTGGGGGAGGAAGGGCTGCCTGGGGGGCTCTTAGCCCCAGGGCCTAGGGAGTCCGTAGAGGGTACAAGGGCAGGGCAGGGGGCTGAGGGGCTCTGGTCAGCGCCACCCTCGTTCCTCTGCTGGTCCTGTTGCTTTTCCTCTTCTTCCTCCCGGTCAGAGTCTGAGTCCGAGTCTGAGTCAGGGCCAGGTCCGGGGCTAGGGGCCCCATTCTGAGCCCCCATGGCTGGCAGGTCCCCAGGCTCTTCCAGGGGCTGGGGAGCGGTGATAGTGATCTCGGGCATGGAAGCTGAGGGCTGCAGTTGCTGCTTCTCCTCCCGCTCTCGCACCAGCACGAAGTTGCGCTTGCAGCCGTTCTGGATCTCAGTCAGCAGTGCCTTTTGCGTCTCGATGAAGCTCTTCACCTGTGGGACCCGGCCTGCTAGGGCTCTATGTGGCCTCTGCCCCACCCTGGCCCACTTACCCTCCCACCTGCCCTGCCCAAGACAGCACTGGTACAAAGCAAGCACCCTCACCGCCTCCTTCTTGGGCTCTCGGTCCAGGTCCAGCCGAAGCAGGGAATGGTTCACCTTGAGGGCCAAGGACAGTGCCATGAGCCCGCCTGTCTTGATCTCATTCTCCCGGAGGTCCAGTCTCAGGAGGCGAGGGCTCTCGGCGATGAACTCTGCCACGGCCACGGCGCCTGGGAGGGGTACCGCAGGGGCTGGCCATGGGCCCCACGCCTGGCCGCTGGCCGGCCGCCCTGTCGAGCCCCGCTGGCCCCTGCGCGCCTGGCCCGCATCCTACCCTCGCATGTGAGCTTGGTTGAGGCCAGGCCAAGGCGCAGCACGCTCCGATTGCTGATGAGCCCGTTCTTGAGGTTGCGCACACCCTCATTCCCAATGGGGTTGTGGCCCAGGTTCAGTGTCTCCAGACTCTGTGTGTGCGGCTGGAAGGGACAGGGAGGGTGAGGGAGGGTCATGATGGAGGAAAGGCCAGAAAGGTGTGTCAGGACAGGAGCCTGAAAAAGGAGCCGAGGCACACATCCTTTTCTTCTTTTGCTTTGCCTCTCAGAGCACAATCCTACCACAGGTCTGGGAAACTCAAGCCCTTCCCATTCTGGGTCTCCCCAAAGCCCACACTGCCCATACCCACAGCCTGTCTCGGAATGGCTTTAAGGACCCTAAAGACGACAGCCTTTTTGTGGGAGGGGACCTGGGCACTGGGCACAAAAGTGCCCTTTCCCCTAGTACCTGCTTGAATGATTTTAAATATTATGTGATAATAAAAAGACTAAAAACTTGCCGAGTGGTGATGGCACACACCTTTAATCCCAGCACTCAGGAAGCAGAGGCAGGTGGATCTCTGTGAGTTTGAGGCCAACCTGGTCTACAGAGCTAGTTCCAGGACAGGCTCCAAAGCTACTGAAAACCCTGTCTTGAAAAAACAAAAACAATAAAAAAAAAAAAAAAAGAAAGAAAGAAAGAAAAAGAAAGACTAAAAATGTACTAATGTACTGCTTCCAGAAATATTAACTTTCTAGGCCAACATATTCAGTTTGTGCAAAGCATTGTCCTACGTAGTTGGCTACAAAAAGCCAATTAAAGAAACAGGGCCCAGCTGGGCAAGGTAGTGTACACCTTTAATCTCAGCACTCAGAGGCAGAGGCAGGTGGATCTCTGAGTTCTAGGCCAGACTAGTCCACAGAGATACCCTGTCTTAGGAGTAGGCAGGAGGAGGGGGAGAGAAAAAAAAGAAAGAAAAGGAGAAAAAGAAAAGGAGAGAGAGAGAGAGAAAGAAAGAAAGAAAGAAAGAAAGAAAGAAAGAGAAGAGAAGAGAAGAGAAAAAAAACAGCCCAGGGCTGGCTAGCCAGCCCAAAGATACAAGTTCTATACCTGAGATATTTATACAAGGTAGGAGAAAACTGACTCCTGCAAGCTGTCCTCCAACCTCCACGTGCAAGCACGTATACACACACACAAAGAAATAAATGTGAACAGGGCCCCTGAACTCACCAGCGCCATGCCCAAGAAGGCCATGCCTGTGTGCGTGAGCTGGTTGTTCCACAGCACCAGGGTCACCAGACCCTTCCTCTGCTCCTTGAGACCCTCGCAGATGTAGGCCAGACCTAGGGGAGGCAGGTAGTCAGCGCCTCTTCTGCCCTGGAGAGCATCTCTGCTTACGCTGTACCAGTGAGACCCAGAGGCTCTGGCCTGACTTCTGACCCTTGATCCTTAGGTTGAGATTCTCCTGCGCAGGCTCCTATCAGGGCTGTCACTGTCAGAGGCACATTTGTCTTCCCTGCCAGATGGGAGCCTGGGAGGCAGTTCTGGGACAGGCCACACCTGTGCCCAGCACCCCCAACCCCCAAGCACAGAGCTGGGCACAGAAGGTGCTGGGCGACAGCGTGGACAGGAGTGGACAGGCGCACCTGAGTCTAGCACGTGGTTGTTGCGCAGGTCCAGGATTTGCAGGGAGCAGTTGAACTTGAGCAAATTGCCCAGCTGGGCTGAGTCCTGCAGGCCATTGAGCTTGTTGTCTGCCAAGTACAGCTCTCGTAGGTTCATGTTCATCTTGAGAGCTGTGGCTGCGGAGTGGGTGGGGGTGAGTGTCCAGCCCTTGCCCTGGGTCACCTCTTCAGCCTATGGATATAGACTTACCCAGCAACATGAGGGGTCGCCCAGACAGGCTAGCATTTTCTAAGTGCAGTACTGCCAGGCTGCTGCGGATGCGCAGGGCACGGGCCACAAAGGGCGCAGAGTGGTCCAGCAGGGGTGTGTTGCGGGCATCTAGGTATTGCAGGCAGCTTGTCTGGTGGGGATGAGTCAGGAGATGGGTCATTTAGTAGTCACAGCTAGCACCTGTGTCTGAATTTCCTGATTCCTGTTACGGGGACCCTCCTTCCTGACAGTTCCACTTCCTTCCTACCCCAGTCTTTGCAAAGAGGAGTAAACAGGAGCTGGTGACAAGGCCACTTTCCAAGAGTCATGCTAGGGAGGAGTGAAGGAGGTGCATTACTTTGTAGGAAAGCAGGAGAGATGGGCCTGGGGTAGGTACCTCCCCATATTGTTTCCTACCAGCCTGTACCTACCTTGCGCATCATGTGGGCGGCAGCCTGCCACCCCCGGGTACCAATGTGCTTGTTGAAAGAGATGTTGAGGTGGGTGGCCGACTCGTAGTACTCAATCATGTCAAAGAGGGCTGAGGCACCCTGGGGATAGGCACATGCGGGCTTGGCCTCAGATCAGACGGCCAAGGGAAACACATGGACTGTGCCATAGGAGGAGTGCTGGGCAGGCCAGAGCCCCAGAATGACAGATATGCCCTAGATGACCCAGGAGGGTGGAGATCTTCTACAACGTTCAGGAACACACAGCCCTCAGAGGCTGCAACTCTCTAGGTGCCTCTCAGCCCTGCAGCATGACAGCCAGGAAAGCTCCTGGTGGCCACATTTACCCCTCACTCAGCTCCACAGGCCTCACCTTCAGGGCCTCAGGACCACCCTGGTTACATCAGATACCCCTTCTGTTCTTCATGAGGCCCTGCCCTTGCCCTCTTCCCTACCCAAGGCTCAAGAGGGTCTAGGAGCCTAGTGGCAGCAGGATTCTTACATCTTCATCCAAGTTGGTCTGCTCCAGGTCCACAACCTTGAACTGCAGCCTCTTAAAGACCTCCTCCAGAGCCTCACAGGTCTTGTAGTCAAGCTTCTCCCCTGGGAAGGAGCGGGTGCCTTTATGTGGAGAGTCCACACCACCACCAGTCTCTATCTCCTGCAGAAGCCACCAATCCCTTGGGCACTCTGTAGCTCCCTGGGGATACACACCTTTTAGATCCAGGCAATTGATGCGTTGTTCAAGGTCCGTGAACTCCTAAGAAAGCAGGATGGGGCTGGTCAAGGCAGGTAAGACATCCCAGCAACTGGGGTGGTCTGCCAGTGGGGCAGTCAAGCTCAATGGGCTCTGCCATGCCCTGCAGTGAGATGGCATCTGAAATAGGATTGGGCAGGGCAGCTGGACAAAGGCCCAGAGGACAACAGGAGCTGGTTCTGAGCACATAGGGCATGAGATAAATCTGCCTGGAGCCAGGGAGCCGCAGTCCCGTCACTCCAGCTGATGAACTGGGGAGATGTCCAGACTCAGGGAAGTCTGTCCCAAAGGACTGAGATGGGTAGGCTGACAGTCACACTGTGGCACTCAGCTAAAGACGTAAAGGCACTGGTTCAATTGTTTTTCCTGTCCCTTCCTGAAAGGCACACCTAATCCACAAACATGCCAGGTGCCAGTCTCTGGGCTTCACTGTCACCCCAGGGTTGAGCACTGTGACAAAGCCCCAGGACAGACAGGTTAAGGCTGGAGGCACCAGTAAGGTGCAGGTCCAGTCAGCCCTCATCCTTGCCTCATATGCCACACGGAGTGGCTCTTTCCCTGGGAGGCACAAGCCCCACTCTGCTAACTGCAGAATAGACAGAGTCCAGGAACACAGACAGAACATTGACCCAGGCACCCCAAGGACCCTGTGTAGAGATGGGGCCCAGAGGTGGCCATAGAGCAGAAAGCTACAGGCAGAGTTTGCCCACATTCACACTAACTCAGACAGTGCTTGGTGCCGGCACTTCTGAGCGAGTAATCTCTTCTACAAATTCTTTAACAGGCTGAGGATAGGAGCCTCCTAGGACTAGGGGGAAAGGGAAGAAATGAGAAGTCGATTTTGCTTTCCATGTCTATATTTAAACTCTTTTTCAGGTGTGCGCATGCGTGCATGCACATATCACTTGCACATAAGAAAAATTTAGTCCTCTACTATGTGGGCTCCAGCTGGTCACACTCAGGTGGACAGGCAGACAGCAAGCACCTTTACCCACTCAGTCACCTTGTCAGCCTGTTTTTCATTTTGGAGACAGGGTCTCATATAGCCCAGGTTGGCCTCACACTCAGTAGCTGAGGATGACCTTGAACTCCATCTTCCTGCCTCCACCCTCTAAGTGCTGGCAATGTTGGTTTCTGTTAGTTTCCTAAACAGTGGGGATTGTATATCACTTCTGAGGTCCAAACTTTGGTTTTTGCTCTTTTGTTGTTTGTTGAGTCAGACCTCAGTATGGAGCCCAGACTGATGCTTGCTCACCTTAAAATTCACACTTTAGGAATGAATTTTGGAGTTCAGACTTGAATAAATTGACAAGATGACTTTTTTCTGAGGACAGAATTTCTTTGGGGCTGACAGAGCCAGAGGTTATCACTTAATGTGATTCTGGATCCTTGCTAATTTCACAGCTAAACTAAGGATTTCTGCAGCTGTGCTTACACAGGCCCTGGATGGGGAGCAGGCTGGGCAGGCCCCAGGGCTGTGCTACCTACACACTCACAAACACGCATGCACAGGCGCTGGTGAGTGTCCCCATCCCTCATACCTGCAGCTGCCTGAGGAGCTTGGGGATCTGTCGGCAGTTCAACTTCTGGCAGGCCTGCCTATAGGCATTGATGACTTCATCCACGGTCACGTTTTGGGCTGTGGGCAAAGGAACAGGCTCAGATTCCACAGCCCTAGCTTGCTGCCTTGCAGGGCCTTCCATCCATCCCTCCTTCCCAACAGCAGCATGACAGAGCTCCGGGTCATGGGCATCACACACAAACTAGCACGGTCCTCTACAAGGTGCTGGGCTGTCAGAGAGTTGCAAAAACATACACGGCTCAAGATTTTTGCTTACAAACCCCTCCCCTACCACATGGGGAACCCTAGCTGGGCAGGCCACCACCAGGTCCCCAGCAATGCCAGCACAAGGCAGGCTTAGGGATTTGGCCCAGTAGGTGCTCTAGTTTCATTTTTGTGACAAACACCCTGACCAGAAGCACCCCTGGGGGTTATTCTTGGCCTCAGCTATAGGTTATAATACTTTACTGCAACAAAGTTACACAGGCAGGAACTCTCAACAACTGCTCACTCCGCACCTGGAGTCGGGGCAGAGAGAGGCAAATGGACCTATGCTGCCTGCTAGCTTCTTCCTGCTTTACAACACATCTCAGGGCTCTCTCAGTCCATAAAACCATGTACACGTTCAGCATGGACTCTCCATCCTACTTCAAGTGACAATCAAGAAACCCCCAGACATGAACACAGCTTCACTTGATCTAGTTGATCCCTCATCAAAACTCTCTTCCTCAGACTAACCCACACGGTGGGTGGTTTGACCCCAAGCCCAACAACCTGAGTGGATCCCTGGAACCTACATGGTGAAGAAGAGAACCAGCCCGCCCAGCTTCACATATGTGCCTGGTACAAGTGACACCCCCCAAACAATATAAATAATTGTTTTAAAAATATTTAAAAAGGTTTGTTTAAGAGTCAGGTAGTGATGGAGCGTGCCTTTAATCCCAGCACTCAGGAGGCAGAGGCAGGTGGAGCTCTGTGAGTTCAAGGCCAGCCTGGTCTACAAGAGCTAGTTCCAGGACAGCCAGGACTATGCACAGAAACTGTTTCAAAAAACAAAACATAACAAAACAAAAACCTTTTTTTGTTTTGTTTTTCAAGACAGGGTTTCTCTGATTTTTTAGATCGCTACTAAAGAAACAGCAGCAGCTAAGGCACATTTGATTATGAAAACTGCTAGATTAAACCAACCTATATATTTTAAAAATGTCTTGACTTAAAAATTTAAGTCAAAAGATATGTTACTTTAGGGAAGATGTTATACTTTTATTTCCACAGGAAATGAGAGGCTGTAGATTCATTCCGAGTTAAAGACCCCCTGAAATCCTGGTTACAGATATAAAGAAATAACCTAGAAGAACTACAAGACATGTGATACATATTTTACTGCTCAAACACATAAAAATGCCGGGCGGTGGTGTTTTAAAAATATTTAAAAAGGTTTGTTTAAGAGTCAGGTAGTGATGGTGCGTGCCTTTAATCCCAGCACTTGGGAGGCAGAGGCAGGCGTATCTCTGTGAGTTTGAGACCATCCTGGTCTACAAGAGCTAGTTCCAGGACAGGCTCCAAAGCCACAGAGAAACCCTGTCTCGAAAAACCAAAAAAACAAAACAAAACAAAACAAAAATCATCTTTGGCCAACATGTGTACAATGGAGTCTATATTTATATTGATGCAAATATGTATGTTACCTTTAAAACTTTATGTATTTTTAGAATAAGGGGACCAAACACCAAAGAAAATAGATGGTCCAGGCAACCCAGTACTTCAAAATGCCTCTGTTACAGTCTCCTCAAAATTCCTAGCTTCAAGGCTGTTGGCTAAGATGATATAGCCTCACAGAAAATTCCAGTCAGAGGACTGAACCATAATCCTAAATTTTCTCAGGATCCCTCAAATATAACAGTGCCCACAAATAACAGAAAATAGTCCAGAGAACTATGCCCATATATGGGTGCTATTATCATTTAAGGGGGGTTGGCTACAAGTTGTTATTGGTAATAGTCAGGAAAAAAAGCTGCTCAAGGGAGTTAGATTCAATAATCTTGTTCTGAGGAGAAAAAGGGGGGATATCAAAATGGTAAGATAAAAGGGTAGATTATTAAATCTACTTTTAAACAAAAAAATTAATCTAAATACTTTACATTGGTATAGATTTTGGTTTATTGATACAAATTTAAGGTTAATTTTGTTATACTGTACATATGTTTCTACTCTTGTTTAGATAAGAGTAAACTGTGTTTATGCAGCTCATTTAAAAGTGTAGTGTATAATTAGGAAATACAGATTAATAGTTAATCATCTATAATAGTCAAACTTATAGTAATGTTAGATATGTTTTCTTTCTTTCTTTTTTTTTTCAAGACAGGGTTTCTCTGTGGCTTTGGAGCCTGTCCTGGAACTAGCTTTTGTAGACCAGGCTGGCCTCGAACTTACAGAGATCTGCCTGCCTCTGCCTCCTGAGTGCTGGGATTAAAGGCATGTGCCACCACCACCCGGCTATTTTTCAAGGCTAAACAGCTATATTTAGATAGATAGATGGTCTTCAAACACTTCAAAGATCTATAAAATATGGCATTTATAATGTTTTACTAACATAATACTTTTCTTGACAGTGAGACACATCTGCTCCTGGCAGCACCAATTTACTTCAGAGAAGATAATGGGTATCAAAAAACTCCATATGGAGTTTGCTTTCTTGGTGGCAAAAGCTACCCATTTGAGCAAGAAATTGCCTTTCCCTCAATTACTGACAGTGTACTGTTCAAACTAGCCCAGCAGGATGCAAAAGAACGTGACTGCCAGACTTTGCCACGCCCAGGTAGGACAGCCCTTCAAAATTCCCTGTTTTTCAAAAAACTGTTTAACCCATAGGCCAAAGTTAGATGCCACAACATTATAAAAAAACCTAAGGTGACTGTCCATGTTCCTGTTGTTGGGTAACATTTCACCCTTCTGGAGATAAAGACTAGACAGTCATAGTTAACTAAGGAAAACTTCCTTAATTATGATAAAAGATAAATTAGGTATAAAACTTCAGAGTCACAAAGACAGATAATAAAATATTTTCCCAAAACGCAAATGGACTAGATATTTTAGTTTTAATTCTTACTTAATAACTGTTTTGTTGTATATAATTTTATTATGCTAAAGTTAAAACTTCCGTTTTTTATTTAGACAAAAAGGGGGAACACTGGGGAATATTCCTTTACACTGTGTGAATATGTCGCTGTGATTGATTTAATAAACAAGCTGACTGGCCAATAGCTGAACAGAGCCAAACTGAGGATGGGAACAAGAAGGAGTGGCCAGCCAGATGCAGAAGAACAGAAGATGAACATGTCATATTAATAAAGGTACCGCCCTGTGGCAGAGTGTAAATAAGGAATATGGGTTAACTTAAAATGTAAGAGCTAGTTAGTAATAAGCCTAAGCTACTGGCCGAGCATTTGTAATTAATATATGCCTCAGTTTGTTTACTTGGGAGCTGCTGGTGAGACAGAAACTTCCATCTACATTTCTGTCTGCCCAGATTTTTGCTTCTGAATGTTTTAGAAAAATACATTTAAGCCAGGCATTGCAGTTACTTAGGAGCTGAGGCAGAAGGACCCAAAGTTTAAAGGCAGCTTGGGCTACAGAGTGATTACAAGGCCGGCTTGGGCAACTTAGTGAGATTCTGTCTTAAATTACAATAAAAATATAAGCTGAATATATAGTTCACTAATAGAGCCTCTGCCTAGAATCCGTCATTGAGGGGCTGTGAGGTGTGGCTCAGTGGTAGAAAGTTTACAAAAAGTCCTAGTTTACATCTCCAGTGCCCATGAAACAACAAATGTTCTCATATCACATACATACTTGAATATTTTGGGAGCTCACAACGACTTTGCAACAACATCAATTACAGCCACTTCCACCGGGCTATTGAGGTGACCATGAAGAGAAGCACAAACAGCAGGTGACGATTTTACAAGGTGGTTACTTGTATCTAATTGGCATCTTTTGTAAATCTATTTAGTATTTTGTCTCTAAAGATCCCTCTGAGGGCCGGGCGGTGGTGGTGCACACCTTTAATCCCAGCACTCGGGAGGCAGAGGCAGGTGGATCTCTGTTGAGTTCGAGGCCAACCTGCTCTACAAGAGCTAGTTCTAGGACAGGCTCCAAAGCTACAGAGAAACCCCATCTCAAAAACAAAAAGATCCCTCTAAGGAGTCCCAGGGTTTACCAGAGGGAACCAGTAAAGCTCCTAACAGAAACTTGGTTCAATCAAAGGCCACGGGTGCAGGCCAGTGACGTTAGCTAGGGTGAAGTGGACCTAAGCTAATATGGGCTGCTTTGTCATCGCTGGCAATTCTCAGTCTTGTCTAGTCAACAAGAAGACTGTCAGCACAGCCTGGTATGGGGACGCAGGCATATAATCTTAGGTACTTAGATGGCTGGGGCAAGAGGAACTCAAGGACAGCCTGGGCAACATGGTGAGACCCTGACTCAAAATAAAAATTAGGCAGGCACTTAGGAGGCAGAGGCAGGCGGATCTCTGTGAGTTCAAGGCCAGCCTGGGCTACAGAGTGAGTTCTAGGACAGATTCCAAAAGCCACAGAGAAATCCTGTCTCAAAAAAACAAAACAAAACAAAAAGAAAAATAAATTAAAAAAAAAGCGCTGGAAATACAGCTCCTAATGTCATAATAATGATACTAAAACTGGGCTGGAGAGGTGGCTTGGCAGTTAAGAGCAGTGGCTGCTCTTCCAGAGGGCCTGAGTTCAATTCCACATAGTGGTTCACAACTGTCTGTAACCCCAGTCCCAGGGGATCTGATGTCCTCTTCTGGCCTCTGTGAGCACCAGGCATGCTTGTGATATGCAGATATGCATGCAGGCAATAACACCCATACACATAACAAAATAAAAATGACAATTACATTTTATCAATTTTCCACTTTTTTTTTTAAGCTGTCTCATTTTTTGCTCATTTATTCCTCCCAGATCTGTCTAAAGGCATTTGACAACTCAAAGTACTGTTCTTTTTTTTTGTTTTTTTTTTTTTTTGTTTTTCGAGACAGGTTTCTCTGTGGCTTTGGAGCCTGTCCTGGAACTAGCTCTTGTAGACAAGGCTGGTCTCGAACTCACAGAGATCCGCCTGCCTCTGCCTCCCGAGTGCTGGGATTAAAGGCATGCGCCACCACCGCCCAGCCACAACTTTCCACTTTCTAAATGGTGACAGATACAGTAACGAAACAAGAGTAGGGGCTCAAAGCTGGTGCCGTGATGCTTATGCTGTGGTAGCCCAGCCTCTACCCAGAGTCATCAGTGTGAGCAAGGCCTGGAACACCACCTGCCGGTGTGGTTAAAGGCAAAACTAGCTTGGGAGTGAGCATATTAATCATTATGAACCTGAATGCACTTAAAGGAAGAGAGAGGCAAGGTTGGAGAGACAGTTCAGAGTTTGAGAGTACTTGTTATTCTTGCAGAGGACCTAGGTTCCATTCCCAACACCCACAACAGGCAGCCCAAACCATTTGCAATTCCAGGTCCAAGGGATTCAACATCCTGTTCTGGCCTCCAAAGGTACCTACACAAATATGGTATATATACATACTCACTCAAGCACATACATACTCATAAATATATCTTTTGTTGTTGTTATTTTGGTTTTTGTTTTTCAGGACAGGGTTTCCCTGTGTAACCCTAACTGCCCTGGAACTTACTCTGTAGACCAGGCTGACCTTGAACTTACAGAGATCCACCTTCCTGTCCCCCAAGTGCTGGGATTAAAGTGCTGTGCCACCACAAGCCAGCTAAATAAATAAATCTTAGGAGAGAAAAAAAGATGCTGGGGCCGTAAGTTGGTGTAGTGTTTGCTGTGATGAGGGAGGCAGGCAGCAGGCAGCAGGCGTCAGGCAGCAGGCGTCAGGCAGCAGGCAGCAGGCGTCAGGCGTGCTGTGGCGGGCTCTGTGGGCGCTCAGCTCAGGCTCAACCTTGTGTACCAAGGGAGGAAGAGCTGCCAAGTGAAATGGGTGTCAGAGAGGAAGGGAGAGTGGCATCTCTGTGTGTTCCAAAGAAAGCTACGCTGGAGTGGACCCACTGAGGTGACAAATTAGACTAAAGACCACATTCTGATGTTTGCCCTGACAAGACTAAATGACCCCAGCAACCTCTCTGAAAGAGCCACCCAGAGTCAGGGATAAGTGACATGAGGAAACCAGAGAATTAACTGGCTGTCAGCAGCGACACAGCTAGAGAGTCAGGAGCAGCGGTTTATACTCAGTCTTAAGAAGGCTCTCACTTAGAAGCCCATGCTAGCCTTGAACTCATGACCCTTGTGCCTTGGCCCCACAAACACTGGGATTCCATGCATGGCTAAGGACTTTCTACAGGCAACTTCATCTAGCCAGGCCTGGGACTGAGCCCAGAGAGCGGTACACTTTCATCTCCATCTTATACAGGGAAGCCCGCCAGAGTGTGGGGCATCTGCCTAGTCACTAAGCCAGAAGCAAGCCTGTGAAACAAGAAGGCAGCCCCATCTTTTCACTGCCTCAGCAATGGAGGTGGGTGGGTAGGGGTACAAATCTGTCACTCAAGGAAGAGCCACCAGGGACAGACCTGAGTTCCATAAGAGACCATGCAGCACGGCTGGCAAGCAGGGCCTCAGTCTTGGGGCCCACCTCACCCTGGGGACAGGCTACTGTGGCTCTCACAGAGACAGTGAGAAATCTGATGCCAAGCATCAGGTGACACCACTTGTACACAGGTGCAAGGATGTGGATGGAATGCAGGATCAGCCTGGCACAAGGGGGCAGCAGCGTCTCAAGCCATCCCTAGCAGCTGGGAGCTAGGAGGAAATGGGCATCCTGTAAGGGTTCCCCACTAGAGAATAATACTGAGGGTGGGGTGCACACAGCCCAGAGGCAGGGCTACTCACTAACCTGTACCCTAACTCCATGCTGTCCTTACTGGGAACAACCTCCCTGGTCCCTGGTGCCCACCATGGACAAGGAGATCTGGAGGGCCAGGCTCAGAAAGTGCTATCTCACCTGGGAGGTATCAGTTAGGGCCTGACTGGTTATTAATGAGCCCAGAGGTGATCCCCCGACACCACCCTGAGAGCCCCCACACTTGGCAACGTAGATACTGTGTTACTATTATGGAACAAAGAGGAAGAGGCCAGCTGGCAAATGGAGCAGGGCTGGTCCCCCAGGCAACCACCATAGGGAGCAGGTCTTCCCCTTCCTTTAGCAGGCACCAAACCCCAGCCCTGTGGGGGCCCCAGAGTGGGGAACAGAGGACCGCACAACAGCTGGCAGCAGCAATCCTTAGAATGGCCTGTTGCAGGGTGGGGGTGGGGAGACCAGCACAGAGGGAGGGGCATGGTGGAGAGGAACCACTGAGGCAGGGAGCAAAAGCAGCACTGCTAAGGTTCTAGGGAGGACTCTTCCGTGGGGACAGAGGAGGCCACCTCATGTGACCCTTGGTTTTGGTGGCTACCAAGTGGCCTGAGGCACGGGGTGGGGAGCAGGCCTGGTAGAGCCCACAGAAGCCTCGGCAGCTCCAATAGGCCCACTTCCAGGGCCGAGAGGGAAAGTCCAGGACTTCAGACCCAGCTGCATCAAGGCCAGGAAGTGCTTCTTGCCAGGCAGGTGTCAGGGCCAGGCTCTGTAGGGCACTGCTGCTGGGGTGGCAACTGTGGCTGCAGCAGGTGAACATGAGCATGGACACAGCCATGTCAAGCTGCCTTAAGAGCGCCCTCTGCGAACACTTGGGTCAACTCCGCAAACATGTCCTCAAATGAGTACCTCACTTCCACTTCAGAGAAGGAGCAGGAGCAAAACTGCTTTTTTTTTTTTTTTTTTTTTTTTTTTTTAAGACAGGGTTTCTCTGTAGCTTTGAAGGAGTCTGTCCTGGAGCTAGCTCTTGTAGACCAGGCTGGCCTCGAACTCACAGAGATCGGCCTGCCTCTGCCTCCCGAGTGCTGGGATTAAAGGCGTGCGTCACCACTGCCCGGCTCAAAACTGAATTCTATGCTCAAATGAAAACTATTCATGGGGCTAGAGAGATGGCTCAGTGGTTAAGAACACTGACTGCTCTTCCAGAGGATCTGGGTTCAAGTCCCAGCACCCACATGGCAGCTGACAACTGTTTGTAACTCCAAAATCTGACATTCTCACACGGACATACATGTAGCAAAACACCAATGCAAATAAAATAAAAATAAATTAGCCGGGCGGTGGTGGTGCACACCTTTAATCCCAGCACTCAGGAGGCAGAGGCAGGCGGATCTCTGTGAGTTCGAGACCAGCCTGGTCTACAAGAACTAGTTCCAGGACTGGGTCTCAAAAAAACCAAAAAAAAAAAAAAAAAAGAATTCACGGTTGGGCTGGATGGTGCATGCCTTTAATCCCAGCAGAGGCAGAGACAGGCAGATCTCTGAGTTTGAGGCCAGCCTGGTCAACAAGGGGAGTTCCAGGAGCCAGGACTGTTACACAGAGAAACTGTCTTGAGGGGGAAACTTTATTTACAAACCCCATCAACTGGGCACATCTGTAGTTTACTCATCTCTGGAAAGAAATACAGGGGGCTGCTTTCTAGGAAGGTGAGCCAGACAAGATTAAGCGTGACAGAGAAGACACTCTATGTAGTGTCAGGTACCAAAGAAACCTGGGCAGGTCTCATTTAGCACCTGTGGTTCCTCTCAGCACTTCTCACCACATCCTACCCTACACCTCTCCAAGGGCTGGGCTTCCCCCTTCCTCCAGCTTCAGAGTCTTTGTCCTCTGTCCTCTTCCTCTCCTGTCCCTCTCCCCCAAGAGTGCCAGTCTCTTCAGCTGGCCATGTTCAGTCCGGACTCTTCCAGACACCTCTGGCTGCATTCTCTCTCATATGTACAATAAAAACCTTCTCCAACCACATGTGGGAGTGATCACGTCCTCATTTTCATTCATATCACCCTAGTTATCCTGAAACACACCGGGGATTCCCCTACCTTAGCTTCCTAAATCCTGGGACTATAGGCTTGTCTAGGTTCCCAGCACTGACATTCTGCCCCATGACATCATTCAGCGCGGGGAGGGGGATTAACTTGAATTCGTGGCTAGTCAAGGAGACTGTGGTGGCTAAAGCTGTGTTTTAGGTTTAAATCACCGTTTAATTGATATATAAAACAAACAAACAAAAAAATGCCTCTAACCTGTAAGCCCCACTTGCCCGAGGATAGATAACTTCCTGGAATGCTGGGGGCTGTAGTTCATGTAAGATAACAAGCCCTGTACTTTTTTTTTTTTTTTTTTGCTTCTGTAAACAAGCTTGATTGCCCCAGCTGCACAGGACTTGCTTGATCACACACAAGCAGGAGGTGCATAGGCAGGATGTATGCTTGCCCCTGACTGGACAAAGTGGGGTTTGCCCTTATAAACCTCTGATTAATGTGATTTGGTGCCATTCTCTGGAAATCCTGGGTATGGACCTGGCCAGTATTCAAAACACCTTGCTTCCAGTTTTTCTCAAAGACTGTCCTAGTGGTTTTACTCTCACCTGGTGGACCAACAACTTCACATCAGTAAAACCAACTTCCTGTACCCAGTCCAGAGCTGCTGTCAAGAGGCCAGGCTCTTGGCAGAGTGTCTGAGTGCAATACAAAAAGGGGAGGCACATAGTGGGGCTCCAGGGGAGGGAGGAAGGTGGGGCACAGTAGGGCACCATTCTCAGTGGAGGCCCAGGTTCCTCAGCAAGCCCTTCAGGCTGGGGCTGCTCTCTGCCCACAGCCTTGGCTTCCCTTGGCCATCCAGAGCACACCCTGCCTCTCTCAGGAACACCTGCACACTCTCTCTCAGTGGGTGTGCAGTGGGAGTTAGAAACACCAGGGCTCCTCACCCGCCTCAGGGTGAGGGAAGAAAAGAACAGAGTGGGCAAGTCCTGAACAGTATGGCAACACTCCCAGCTGGGTCGGTCTCAAACAGCAGCGCTGAGACTGTGTACTTGCCTCTTGTGAGCTGTCTCCTCTGGGGGTGCCAGGATGGCTGCCAGTGGCACTGGAAATGGGAGATAGTCATAGCCCCCAGTGGAAGAGAGCTGCTTCCTAACACACACTGGGGCTGGGTCTATAGGACCTGGCATGGGCCACTTCTGGAACCCCGAGGACAAAGGGAAGTGGAGCAGCGCAGAGGGCTGCTGTGGCCAGGATGCAAGCCCTCAGTGGGGAGGCCGTCTTCTAACTCCCACCCCAGGCTTCTGAGGGGGTCTCTTCAATACTGACTGTCCATTATTTTTTTAAAGCAGGTAGCCATGAACCTACCGCCTCTGAGGCTGGCCTTGGGCTCCTAACACTGCCCTCACGCCTAGGTACTGCATCTCATAAGACGAGTACTTTCAAGGGAGAAGGTTGAGTTATCACCTCTACTTGCAGGGTGGGCTAACAATCAGAAGCTGGGTGGGAGAGCCATGCTGCTGGGCAGACTGTAGAAAACAGGTTGTAGCCCTTTCATTTGGTAAAGCCAGTCCAGGGTACACAGGCACAGAGCCTCTGATCCAGATCCCAATACTGTGTACACACTGAAGACTCACCTGCCCAGGCTAAAGAAAAAGGTTACTTACCACACCATGTCTGTTCACATTAACCAGCACCAAGGAGGCCCAAGGCTCACTCATGGCATGATGGCTGTTGAGGTGCTATGGAGGATGAGCCCCAATAACAATGTCAGAGACTGGGTAAAGGTGCAGAGCAAGAGCAGATAACAACGACCATCAGGAGCATTGACAACTCTACAGCCTCACTGCTGCCACCCTGTCCAAAAGCTCCCCAGCCCTGTCCAAGAAAGAGACCATCCTGGGTTCCACCAGTACTGGGTGCTTCGGAAGATGAGAGACCCCAGGATCTCCTCCAGGAAGGCAAGCCTACCTCCTCTATCATTACTGTGTGCAGACACGATTGATGCTCCACATGGCCACTGACACAACAAAATGAGGTGTGGCCTGAGCTGGGGAGGGGCTTCATTTCCTCTATGGGAGCATCTGGCTCTCCTTCCTGCTCTGTGTGCCGTCACTCAGGCCTCAGCTCCCAAAACACCTCCTCTTGGAAGTTTTAGAGCCTGGACACACATCTCCAGCCTCTAAGGGTCTGACTGTGGCTCGCTCTGGTCCTAGAGCAAAGCTGAGGTGGTCCTAGAGTGGAGTCATGAAAGAGTAAAAACATTTCTGAACTTGCAATAGCCAAAGGTGGCGTGAATGCATGGCAGCACGCTCTGGAGCTATCTCCTGTAGCTTTACTGTGCCTCAGCCCTGAACACACATGTGCACCTTAACATCACATCATATAAATACCCATGAGACACCTCAGCTCAGATTCCAGACTATCACATATGTGAACTGGAGGGTTATTACTGGATATACAAGGCCTTCTGCTCAGACACAGAGCAGTGCACAATGAACAATAAGCTAACATTTTCCAACCGTCATTCCGCAGCAAGTGTGGAGTAAGCACAGCTACAGGTGTACTGTGCTAAATAGTATACTTAGCCCATTTGTAATGGAAAAATTAAAAATGCTGCAGGATTCCCCAGCGGCAGCAGGCAGCAGAAATGCTGTAGGTCCCTAAGTGGTGGTAGCGGGCCATGTGGCGGCAGGCAGCGGGCCCTGACAGCAGCCAGTCCCAGGCAGAGACAGCTGCCAGTCCCTGAGTGGTGGCTGGTCCCAGGCAGGGAGACACGTGGTGGGCGGGCAAGAGACAGAGACATGGATAGGCACGCCATGCAGAGTAAAGTTGGCTATTTATTCAGGGGGTTATGGAGGGAGAAGGGTGAAGGGGAGAAGAGCAGAGAGAGAGAGAGAGAGAAGAGGGGGAAGGGGAAGGGTGGAGAGAGAAGCAGAAGCTGCCTCTCCGAGAGGAAGACGAGAAAAAGAGAGAGCTCAGGCTAGAAGCTGAAAATCAGCCTGTCTCAGTGGATGGGGGAGGAAGTGAGCGTGGTTTGTCTCTTAAAGAGACAGAACAATCATTACACCATTAGTATGCAAATTTTAGTATTCTTTTACATTTATTTCCTGTGTGTGCAAACTCAGAGGTCAGAGGTCAACTGCTAGAGTTGGTTTTTGCTGGGCATGGTGGTGTACGCCTTTAATCCCAGCACTCGGAAGGCAGAGGCAGGCGGATCTCTGAGTTCGAGGCCAGCCTGGTCTACAGAGCTAGTTCCAGGACAGGCTTCAAATCTACAGAGAAACCATGCCTTGAAAAACCAAAGAGAGTTGACTTGTCCTTCCACCAGGTAGGTCTGGAGAATCAAACTCAAGTCAATGGGCTTGGCAGCAAATGACTTTACCCTCTGGGCCATCTTGTGTGCCTTGTTTTAGGTTTTTGTTTGTTTGTTTTTGGGTTTTTTGTTTTTGTTTTTTGTTGCTGTTGTTTTTTCAAGATAGGGTTTCTCTGTGTAGTTTTGGAGCCTGTCCTGGAACTCACTGTGTAGACCAGGCTGGCCTTGAATTCACAGAGATCTGCCTGCCTCTGTCACTGGGATTAAAGGAGTGCTCCACCAATGACCAGCTCTTGTTTTAATTTTTCAAGTTATTTAAAATAATTTAGGAGTTAGAGAGATGGCTCAGTGGTTAAGAGCATTTGCTGCCCTTCCAGAGGCCTAGACTTCAATTCCCAGGGCACACATGGGTCCATAATTGCTTATAATGCTAGCTCCAAGGGACTCAATGTCCTCTTCTGGCCTCCACAAGCACACCATCGCATACAGCATAAGGTCGCATAAACACATACACAAAAATTAAAGATAAACCTTGCTTTTTCTCAGTGGTCACCACTGAGTGTTGGAGGCACAAAGTTCCTTGCGCCCAGAGCACTAGGGAACTAGGAATGTTAAACATGCAGGGGCCTCCCTCAAGGAGGAGATAAAACACCTGTTCTCCTGCCCAGAAGACTGGGAGTGGCCCTTTTGCTATCTGGTGGCAGACCTCACCCTCCTTTTGATATAAGATCTCACCCAAATTGCCCAGAATGATTACCCAGACTCTCCCTCCCCAGCTCCCAGTTAATAGAACCAATCCTGAGGGGGGCATCACGAGTACTCTACAGCCTGCTGACCTTCATGCTATCAATCAGAGACCACACTAGATTGCAAGCCTTTTTAGCTGTGGAACCCTCAAGGTCTACAGACGTCTCTGTAGACTTCAGGGTCACATGGTCTTCATGAGGAGTTTCTAAGTAGTCAAGCTTTACTTTGACTTGCACCTGAAACTGGACTGTCGTTGCCTGGAAACCTTTCCCCAAATTGCACTGTGTTTGAAATATGCTGACAGTCTGATCCAGGTTGACAAAGTCAATCTGCACAGGGTTTTTCTATCTCTTCATGGCTTGCTTCCCTGCCTAAAGGGTCCTCCTTCCTGGTGCACAGGAACGGCCACCAGCAATGCTGAGAGGCAAGCATCAGGTCATCAGGCCACCTTCCAAGTCATTACTTGGTTCCTAGCGGTGGTGAGGAATGTGAAATCGCTGATGATCACCAAGCTGGGAAAGTCACTGGGACCCTCACAGGTGGGTTCAACAGTGTCGCATGACCTATCTTCCTCTCAGGTGCCTGTGGAGCTGTTGTTGATCCCCTCCCCCACATCCCTGTCTCTCACACTTCCCTTTCTGGACAGTGAGGCAGGACAGGTCTGTCCTGGCCACTGCTGTACCCTTAGCATGGCCTGGGCACAGAACTTAAATCCGGGTGGACGAATGTCTGAACAACTATGAGGACACATCTAGCCCGGTGCTGGGAAGACAGTAAGGTCCCCATGGGACTGTCACTGACCTAAAGCTTTCTGCAGGCTTTTCTCTATGGCCCCAGCAGGAAGGGGATCCTCAAAGGAATGTGTGCATCACAGGACACAGGTGACAACAGAGGAAACAGTGACTAGTGAGGGCATAGAGTTGGGGGTCAGGCCTTGTACAGGAGGCAGGGACTTCTTGGACTACTCAGAATGGCCAGGCTTGTGTGGCCTAAGACACATCAGCAGGGAGGAAGCTCTGGAGACAGAACGAGTGAGGTGTGTCCCAAAGGTAAGGTATGGATCACTCCCATTCACCTTGTATCCCTGAGGACCAGGAGACCTCAAATGTTTCAGGCCTTGCCTCTTATTTCATGCTTGGGTCTCCATGCCCAGAAATCAAGCAAGGACAGACAGCAAGTAAATCAGCTAACATAGAGGGCAGCAAGGGGCTTAAGCTTTCTAAGTAGCAGCAGCAGCTTGTCACAGTTCAAGGCCAAACACCTTGGTAACCAGGTGGCAGGAGAGTAGAGCAAACAGCTCCCGGCTGCAGAGGGAGAGGCTCACAGCACCTGTTCCAGCCCAACTGCATCCCGGACACCCTCCTCACACACCCACTGCTTACTCTTAAATATTTACCCAGGGCTGGGTAGCTGAGGGTGCACAGGGGACAACCTGGAGACAGGTAAGAGGTGACCACCAGGGAGTGAGGAATAGCAGGACCAAAGACTACTCTGCGGAGCAGATGGTGGGAGCTAGCCTTCCGAGGGTTCATATTAGGGAGTCACGGGCAGGGCTAGGGATGCAAGTATAAGAGGCTGCAGCCCAGGGCGGCTCATCCATTCAGACCTGGAATTGGAACTATCCCTCAGTTTGTCCATGAGCAAAGTAGATGCACTGCCCCAGGAGGTAAAATTGTAACAGCCTCTGGAGGGCTCAGTTGCCCAGAGAGACAGGAAGGCCTGCAACCTGCCCTCATCTGCAAAATGGGACAAAAACATCACACCCCCTATACATGTGGATGCCTAGAACTGGCTGCTACACAGAGGGCTGAGCCACAAGCTGCACACAGCTCACACCCATGTCAGCTACTAATATACTTGTGCGAAGTCTGGGTGGGGGCAGGACTGGGGAAGAGCTCAGTCAGTAAAATGCTTGCTGGCAAGCATGAGGACCTGAGCTCAAGCCCTAGACTAATGTAAAAAAAGCTGGGGGTAAGCTGGATATGGCTCGCCTCACAAGCATCAGGACTGGAATCTGGATCATGGCACTCACACAGAACTGCACAGATGTGATGGGTACTTGTAATCCTTTACTCAGGAAGCAGAGATGGACATCCCTGGTGCCAGCTGGCATCTGGACTAGCTGGAGTCAGTGAGATTGACTCAGTGAGTCAACTTCAGGCTCCACAAACACAATGCATGCGTGCACGCACACACAAACCCCAAATGTTGGGTATGGCAGCATGCCTTTGTAATCCCAGAGCTGGGGAGGCAGAGATAAGCAGACAGTAGGGCTCACTGGCCACCCAACCTAGCCTACTTGTCACGTTTCAGGCCAATGAAAACCAGTTACACGCCTTTAATCCCAGCACTCAGGAGGCAGAGGCAGGTGGAGCTTTGTGAGTTCAAGGCCAGCCTGGTCTACAAAGCAAGTTCCATGACAGGCTCCAAAGCTACACAGAAACCCTGTCTCAAAAAACAAAAAAAGGTAGCCAGCACCTGAGGTTGCACTCTGCGTCCTGCCCCCAAACCCCTGTTGCCAGTCATCTACAGGTCCATGCAGCCCTAACTACTCCTGTAGGGTTCCATGCAATGATGCTGGTCCTGTCCATCTTCGGTAAGGGGGTGCAGAGCAACCTGTCAACTGGCCCTCTTCAAAACAATAGCAGGGCCAGTCCTTGAGCTTCTGTGGCCTGGGGCTTCTCACTTCTAGATGGCAGCCCTGCCAGTGTAGATAGTCAGAAGTTGACAGTGACCCTCTGGGCTTCTGACAGCAGGGTCCTGTATGCTCTCTCTGCCAGAGTTCAGCACATATACCATAGGGGCTCAGATCTTTAGAAAATGGCTGAGCTTGAAGCTCATGTATTCCTTGATCCAGATCTAACTCCAAGGAAGACAGGACAGTGAAACCCATTTCTTCTCTTAATCCCACACCTCACCAGAAAACCTAATGTGCCCCATAAGGTGACGTGGCAGGCAATATCTATACGACACTCCCCAGTCAGTGATGGCCCGCAATGCAGTCCAGGAAAGCACATAACGTGGTTTAGGGTTAAGGAAGGACAGGCCACCAGAGGGCGAAGGTTGGTGTCTCAGGCGCCCAGGAGGGAGCAGGTGTCCTGCCAAGTCCAGCTGAAGAAAAGGCAGGTGGGCCTGAGGCAGCATAGAAAGACAGGCATGGGAAGGGAAATGAGCCCCTCATGCTGGAGCCTGAGTGGGGTCACTTGACAGCTGAGAGTTACAAATTCCAACATAACATGTGGTGGCACATGCCAGGAAGGTGGTTCCTTAATAAAGGTGCCTGTCAGGCAAGCCTGACAATTGGAATTCGGTCCCAGGCCCAGCTAATAGTGGAATGAAAGTACAGAGATGCCACAAAGCATCTGATGTGTACCATGGCATGTGCCCCCACATCATGCACATGCAAGCACACGCGCGCACGCACACACACACACACACACACACACTGTACTGATACAATTATAAACACCGAAAAGAAAACAACTCCAACACGAGTCACCGTGCAAAGCTGGCACTTCTTTACATAGCAATATTTCAAAAAGAAAAAATAAGCTGAGGCCTAAGCATCCCCTGTGTGTGACCTCACTCCTGCCCAGCTACAAACCAACACTCTCAGGACCCGTGCAGCGGTCAAGCCTCACTCCTGCCCAGCTACAAACCAACACTCTCAGGACCCGTGCAGTGGTCACGTCTCCCTCCCTTGTGCAGCTTTCAGGACCCTGCATTTCTTAGCAGCCTAAGATCCTACCCAGTGCATCTCAGGAGACTGCCATTATCTCATTACCAAAAAGGAAGATGAAGGGCCCTTTAGGAACCCTTTCAGCTCACCACAAACAGATAAATGGCTATTGCTAAATCACTTTAAAAGAAAGACTTACTGTTTAAAATTCTGTGTGCTTGTGATTTTGGTACATGGGTCCCACATGACTGCAGGTGCCTTAATGGGCAGAGACTTCAGACCCCCGGAGTTGGATTTTGAAACCCTTCTAAGCTGTCTGATATGTATGCTGGGAGCTTAAGGCAGGTCCTCTGGAAGAGCAGTACGTTCTCTTAACCACTGAGCCATCTCTCCAGTTCATGCTGAAAACTTAAAACAAAATTTTGTACAGAGAAACCCTGTCTCAAAAACAAACACACACAACAACAAAAAATTGTTGGGCAGTGGTGGTGCATGCCTTTGATCTTAGCACTTGGGAGACATAGGCAGGCAGGTCTCTGAATTCGAGGCCAGCCTGGTCTACAGAGCAAGTTCTAGGACAGTCAGGTCTACACAGAGAAAACCCAGTTTCAAAAATCAAAAACAAAGTGTATGTATATGTTGTGATTTGTGTCCCGCATTTGTGCAGGAGACCACAGAGGTCAAAAGAGGGCACCAAATCCCCCTGGAACTGGAGTGACAGGCAACTGTGAGTAGAACAATGTGGGTGCTAGGTATCAAACCCAGGTCCAGCTGGAAAAGGTGCTAACTGTTGAGCCATCTCTCCAGTCCCTAACTATTCCTCTTCTTTAGGGATCTTCAGTAATCACTTAACTCTACATCTGTGTTACCTGTTTCCTGTAACTTTCTTAAAGCATCTGGTGCTGAGTCTGAGGCCAGGCAAGTACCACACCACAAGGCCAGCCTATTTGTTATGTTTTTTGAGACAGGGTCTTATTATGTAGCCCTGACTGTCTGCAACCCACTATGTACACCAGACTGGCCTTGAGATCCGCCTGCCTCCTGAGTGAAGGGACCAAAGGCGTGTGTCCCTCTGTCCAGCCCCATCCCATGTTTACAATAGTTTTTGAGATAGGCTCTGGCAGAGGTGTTCAGGGTGACCTGGAACTCACTCTGCAGCCCCAGGAGGTGCTGAACTCATAATCCTTTTGTCTCAGCCTTCCAAGTAGCTGGGACTACCGGCCTGTGTCACCAGGCCTCCTCGTATTGTCATATGATTTGTCATGATTTGGAATTTTTGTGACTGTCCTAACAGTGACTTCCTGATGGACAGACCTGATTTGTTCACCTCTGTCCATTCACCTCATTAGTAATGAGTGAGTGGGTATTGGTATCTTTTAGTTCCTAAACAAAGCTGCTGGTCACAAGAGATGCTGGTGTCAACTGGTCAGGGGGCTAAGGCAGGATTTCGGAGTTTAAGGCCAGCCTAGGCTAGAGTGAGACTCTCACTCCAAAAACAATCCCCACCCTCCCCCAAGACACCCCAATGCAGTCAGCATTCATTCACTCACTGAAAACAGCCCCAGGAATCCAGCATACTCTGCTTACTTTAGTAACCATGACCATGGAGCCTCAGTCCACAAACAAACTGAACCCAGGGCTTCAGATGCTTCCACCCTTTGACCTTGTAAAGCCATCTAAGAACCTGTGGGAAAGCCACTCAGGAGTTGCAGGAAGATTTAGGGATGATCAGCATTGGTCACTTCTGTGGCTTAAAATGGGAAGATAATGGCTCAGCAATGAGGAAGCGTAAACAGCTGGGTGAATTACCACAGCCCATGATGGGACTTTAAAGCATGCTTTTTTGTTTTTTTTGGGGGGGGTGGTCAAGTTCTGTAAACCAGGTTGTTTTTAAACTGTGGCAATCCCCCTGCCTCAGCCTCCTGAATGCTGGGATGACAGGAATGAATTACCACATCTGGTTGACTCCTGAGTTTTGAGTCAGAGCTCACTTAGCCCAGGCTGGCCTTGATCCTCCCATCTCCATTCCCAAAAGCGGGATCACAGTCATGAGCTATCATGTTGGGCCTTTCAGCCATGCTTTTTTTTTTTTAAAGCTTCTTCTTTTTTAATATTTATTTATTATGTATACAATATTCTGCCTGCATGTATGCCCGAAGGCCAGAAGAGGGCACCAGATCTCATTACAGATGGTTGTGAGCCACCATGTGGTTGCTGGGAATTGAACTCAGGACCTTTGGAAGAGCAGGCAATGCTCTTAACCTCTGAGCCATCTCTCCAGCCCTCAGCCATGCTTTTTTAAAAATGGGAAGAGAAGGTTGCCCTCGTGAGACATGCTTTCAATTCAAAAACTCATGAGAAAGAGGCAGGCAGAGTTCTTTGATTTTGAGGCCAACATGACCTACAACCAGGGCTGCACAATAAGAGCCTGCCTCAAGGTGTAAAAAAATTCAAAATGAGCCGGGCGGTGGTGGTGCACACCTTTAATCCCAGCACTTGGGAGGCAGAGGCAGGCAGATCTCCGTGAGTTCAAGGCCAGCCTGGTCTACAAGAGCTAGTTCCAGGACAGGCACCAAAAAACTACAGAGAAACCCTGTCTCGGAAAAAAAAAAAAATCAAAATGGAAGACGCCATGAGAAGGAGCAGTTTTGAACTTTTCCTGCCATAGACCAGCAGTTCCATCTGCATCTCAGAGATGCAGGGAGAAAACAACACCCACCTCATAATAACCTGGTACCCAGAATATATACAGAGAACTTGGACAAATCAGCAAGAAGACAACACAAGGGTTGGAGAGATGGCTCAGAGGTTCAAATCAGCAAGAAGACAACACAAGGGTTGGAGAGATGGCTCAGAGGTTAAGAGCACTGAATGCTCTTCCAGAGGACCTGAGTTCAATTCCCAGCAACCTCATGGTGGCTCACAACCATCTGGTGCCTCTTCTGTACTGCAGGCAAAAATGCAGACAAAACACCGTATACATGATAGATAAATAAATAAATAGAAGACAGCACAATTTATAAATGGGCAAAGATGTGAAAAGCACAAATTTCTCCACTGAAGATGGTCAAGCATCTAAAAAAGCATACACAAAACTCATGAACCATCAAAAAAACACAAATAAAGAGCACAGTGACGCCAGGAGCCATGGCATACACTTGTAATCCCAGTACAGGAGGCAGAGGAAGATGGATTCACTTAATGAGGTCAACCTTGGCTAAGAGGCTTTTCTTTTTTGGTTTTTTGAGATAGGGTGTTGGTGCCAGATGTTGTTGATTAGATCAGTACGATAAATAACCAGGCCAGCTCAAGAATAACAATTATATTTTAATGGTTATAAGGGGAAACTCACACTACAAGAGTGGGAGGTCCGACTTCCTATCTGTACAGGGGAAGCCTCGCAGAGAGAGCGCACACCTGAGTCCTCCCAGTTTTTTTCTCCTTGGCCCCAGGAAGCCATGCAGTAATTTAATTAATACAATTTCCGTGTGGTTATTTCAGGTGTAAGCTAGCCGGGCGGCAGGGACAAAAAGCAGGCCTGCTCACCTCTTTACAACAATAGGGTTTCTCTGTAGCTTTGGAGCCTATCCTGGAACTAGCTCTTTAGACCAGGCTGGCCTTGAACTCACAGAGATCTGCCTGTCTTTGCCTCTTGAGTGCTGGGATTAAAAGAATGCTCCACCACTGCCTTGCAGCTAAGAGACTCTCAACAGAACAGGACAAACACAGTGAGGTTCCATTTCTTGCCCCAGGGCAGAACCATGATCAGGAGGACAGAAGACAGCTTCAAGTGTTATTGTCCTTCATACCCTGCCAGGATAAGGTCACTTGGCAGAAGCTGGAAGACTGTGTAGCCATTCCTCAAGCCGTTCTACGGCTGCCTAGTTGCCCACAGGTCCACTCCTGGGGAGGTGAAAACCTGGGTCTTTGGTGGAGCAGTGTCAGACCTCAGCTCTGGCCCTGGGGCTGTGTACGCAGGGGAGCCAGCAGATTGCAGAGGGTCTTACAGGACAGGGTTGGAGGGGAAAAGGCTGGAGCTGGGCAGTTGCTGCCCTGAGTGATGCTGGAGGGCAGCAAGAGTTGATCTCTGCCCTACAGGTGGACTGACCAAGGTGGAGTTCCTAGAACCTCCTCCCAGGGAAGGACTGGAACCACATACTGGCAAAGGGCCTTGAACACTACCTTGTTGCAGTGGGCCAGCACCCTGACCTCTAACACAGGGCAAATAAGAGCAGATGGCCTGTTTCTTGGCACCTCAGTTCTGAACTGCATTCCTAGAAGCGTGTTGAGATGCCAGAGGAAGACCAGGTAACTTGTTACAGTCTTTTCTTGACCCATCCTGCTGTTCTTGGGGCCACTGAGATCAACACCACACACCACTTCCTTACCCCAATGTCCTATCAAGTTCTGGCTAAAGCCACGCATGGTGCCATGTGGTGTGGACTTTGGAGGAACAGTAGTATCAGAGAAAATGTACTCTGGTCTTCTGACACAGTCTCAGGTAGGAGAGCACATAAGCAGATCTACAAAGAGCCCCGGGAGCTGTGTGCACAGGGCAACCAATCCAGATAGATGGAATGTAGGGAACTCCTCCTATACGTTCAAGCCTTAAAAGCAAGCTGGCGGTACAGGGTCAGGTGAGTCCAGTGGCAGCCAGGAAGGGAGGCAGAGACAAATCATCCTAGACCTTGAGTAGTGGATCAAAGTGTGATCTAAGATAAAGGGAGTAACAGGTGCTTTTCTTTTTCTTTTATTATTTAATAATTTACTTAATTTTATGTACATTGGTGAGACAGTGTCAGATTCCCTGGAACTGAGTTACAGGCAGTTGTGAGCTGCCATGTGAGTCCTTGAACCCAGGTCCTCTGGAAAGGCAACCAGTGCTCTTACTGCTGAGCCATCCCGTCAGCCCCCAGGCTGCTTTTCAAGACCTCTGGGGTGCATGCAAGGAGCATAACTGGCTTCTACTCTGCATGCAGGATGGTAGGGGCCAGAAGACTGACAAACAAAAGCACGAACAAAGTCCACCTCCAAGCGCACACCTTGAGTGCCAGCGCTTGGGAGCCTAAGGCAAGAGGATCTTGAGTTCCAGACCAGCTTGGGCCACACAGTTAAACTGTCTCAAAAGGAACAGACGGGCCAAGTATGGTTTACCAGGCTGTAATCCCATCACTTGAGGGACAAAGACATGAGGAACGGGAGTTCAAAGCCATCCTCCATTACTTATTAAAGCTTGAGGCCACCCAGGACTACAGAACTCTACCTTAAAAACAAATTGATACTTAGAAGGACCAAGCATGTTCAGACACCTACAATCTTGGCACAGTTCAGGCAGGAAGACTGCTAAAAGTTCAAGGTCAGCTGAGAGGTGGTGGCACACACCTTTAATACCAGCACTTGGGAGGCAGAGACAGGTGGATCTCCGTGAGTTCGAGGTCAGCCTGGTATACAAAGTGAGTTCCAGGATAACCAGAGCTACTCAGAGAACTACTGTCTCAAAAAAAAAAAAAAAAAAAACAAAATAGATAGACAGACAGACAGACAGACAGACAAATAAAAGTTCGAGGCCAGCCTGGGATACAGTGAGACCCGGTCTGGAAAACAGTAAATAAACACATGCATAAATGGGGGAAGAGGGGACAAGCAGGGAGTGAGGGCTTGATCACAACCCCCTCCAGCCCCGTTCTGAGGTTAAGTGCTCCAAGGTACCAACAGATACACTGTCCAAATCCTTTGGTTTTCCCCAGGCTCAGGACTATGGCTCCTTCCAAAAGCCAGAAGAACAGGTAGGAGTCCCCTGGTAGCTTCTGGCCGAGTGGGAGAGAATGAACCCAAACAAAAACCAATGTGAGGAGGTATCATAGCCACCAGGGGAGAAAAGGGCTCTGTTTGGAGTGGTGCCTGCCATCTGGGCCAACTGGGGAGGATGAGCAGGAAGACCATAAGGGGTACCTCAGTCTGAGGGATGGTGGGGCTGGAGGCTGGGCATCTGTGTAGGCTTCATCCTGTAACTCTGGAGACTTTGCCCACGGCAGGGCAAAGTGTCAGAGTCCTCCTGAAGAGCCAGTCCCTCCCCTGAGGCCTATGTGGCCCTGGCACCCCAGTTGAGTCTCTACCCCCTTCCTGCTACTGTGAAGATGACCTACGTCAGTAACAAGAGCCAAAACCTGGTAGGGGATGAGTAAAAGGGAGACTTGAGTGTCCTCCTTGCTCCCCAATCAACACCATCACCACCCCTCCAAGAAAAAGCTGGCCTGTGCTTTAGAGGCTTGCCTGCATCTTTTGGCAACTCCACCTTCCCCAGCTCCTCCCTTCTCCTCTCTAGGGAACCAACCCCAATGGTCCTCTGCACAGCACAGGGAAGGGAAAGGCAGCCCAGACAGGAGCCCTATGACTGCACCGCTGGCAGCTGCAGCCTCGGAGACTGAAAGGAAGAAGAGAGGGGTGGTATGAGATGACCACAGGTCTGAGCCCTTGGGTCTCAAGTTGAAGCTCTCAGGTGGGCCCACCCACCCACCCAAACCAAGTTGGGAGGCCATGGCCTTGCTTGAATCACCAGCCTGCAAGCTCTTGCTGGGAAGGGAGAGGATGCTGGGCCAGTCACATGAGCACAGCTAGCAGTGGCAGAGACACTTCCCAACTGCCACCCCCAGCTTCAGGCAACAGTTCCTGCAGCTGCCCAGAGAAAAGGAAAGGAGGTGGCTGACTGTGTGCCACCATCACTGCCCAGCCCTGCCCATGACGGAGGCCAGGAACTACACAGGGCTAGAAGCTCAGAGGAACCTGGCCTTCAAGGAGCTTTCCCAATGTGGGGACACAGCCAAGTCCTGTACATCTCTCTAAGGACTTTGGCACCCAGCCTCGAGCTCCTTCCTGGAACCAGGGGCTCTGCACACCCACTGGCTATGCAGACGCAGCCCTCAGAGGACAGACCTGAACATGCAGTAGCATCTAAAGGCACTGTGAGCCACCTCAGAGGGCACCCACAGCACAGGCGGGCTGTGCCCAGCTGCATACTTCCCCTTCCCAAAGTCAAAACAATTTGACAGAAAACTCCAAGACTCGCTTTTAATCCCAGCACCTGGGAGGCAGAGGCAAGCAGATCTCCATGAATTCGAGGCCAGCCTGGGCTACAAAGTGAGTTCCAGGACAGCCAGGACTGTTACACAGAGAAACCCTGTCTTAAAAAAAAAATAATAAAAAAAAAATAAAAATAAAACAAAAACCTCCAAGACTATCTGCCAACCAGGGAAACAGGCATAAGAGTATCTGTCCAAGGTCATGCAGCCTAGATGTGGAAGAGCTGATGTCACCCTCAGGCAGACTGTACCTGACCAGTCACCTACCTTCCTCATAGCAAGAAGAGGCAAAGACTGTCACTTCACTTTCAGCACCAGAGCCACACGTAGTCCCTACAACATGCTTGTTGGTTTTAGTACAGATCAACGTCATCCTCAGCCCACAAACAAATCAGCTCCTGAGGGAAGACGCGCACATGCCATGACCACAACAGACTGATGGCCATTGGGTCCCATGCTACCTCTGCTGCTACAGACACTCTTAAGATGCAAAAGGAGGCCCCCTCAAGCTCCATATTTTCTTACCAGAGACCCTTGAGCCAGAACTTTTCTGGCTAAGCAGTGGTGGCCCACGCCTTTAACCCCAACACTTGTACTGAGAGGCAGAAGAAGGCAGATCTCTGTGAGTTTGAGGCCATCCTGGTCTACAAAACAAGTTCCAGAATAGCCAGAGTTGATGCACGGAGAATCCCTGTCTTGAAAAACAAAAAAAGAATTTCTGGATTTAACGAGTGACAAGATATCACTATTACGCAGGATTCTAAGATACCTGAGGAGACTGTGGAGTTACTTGAAGAGGTCAGATGTGGTATATCCTAAAGCAAAAGAGCCTCCCAGGCTCCAGTGGGCTGTACTGGAGATCAAAAATGAAGGAATGGATGAGATGGGAAAGTCACAGGGACCTTGGATGTGGGGGTGGGGGGTGGGCATGCACTAATCACCACACAGGTATAGCAAATCACCAGCAATGGCTCAGAGCAGAGTCAATTATTGTTGCCTGAGGAGGCAACCTGGAAGAGGAGGACATTCCTAGCATTCAAGAGGCCCTGTGTTCAATAAGAAACACAAAATCCCAGGCATGGTGGCTCCTGCACACAGCGCTGAAGGATGAAGCACAAGGTTCATAGTGAGCCTCAGCTTGGCCTCGGCTATAGTGTGAGAGCATGCCTCAAACATAGAGGGCAGGTGCAGCACTGCACCCCCTTAACCCCAGCACTGAAAAGACAGAGACAGGTGGATCTATGAATTTTGATGCCTGCCTGATCTACATAGAGTTGCAGGCCAACCAGTCAAAACTCTTAAAAACTAATCTGGCTGGATATGGTGGCACACACCTTTAATCCCAGCTCTTGGGAGACAGAGGCAGTACGAGTTTGAGGCCAGCTTGGCCTACAAAGTGAGTTCCAGGACAGCCAGGCCTACACAGAGAAACCCTGTCTCAAACAAAACAAAATAATAATTTGCATATATAAACACACATACCCCAAAACAAACCAACCCCTGCAGCCCCCATCTCCCGTATACTAGGGTGTTTCCGCAGCCTTGCTCAGCCTCACCTGTGGCTTCCCAGTTTTCCTGCCCTTGTGCATGTCTGTCTGGCTGTGTCATTAGTCCCCACACACCTGCAGCTGTTCCATACCAAGCTGACTCTGAGGACTTCTTAGCAGATGTCCCAGTCCTATCCCATCCCATTCCCCCACTCCAGGCCTCAGCACCCAGCTTAAACATGTACTGGTCACTCTGCAATCTCCCGTCATCTTCTCCCTAGCATGTAGCACTTGAATGGATCAAGCAGGGATGACTGCCATTGAGTCACTTATGCAACAAGAATATGCATCAGCACTATAAAAGTGTGTCCTAAGGGCCAGAGGCAGAGCAGTAGCCCAACCCTCTAGGGACTCTGAAGTCACCCAGGAGCCAGTTTCCCCTTGAGTGCCAAAAATCAAGGCCCTTTACTGTTTCTTATTCTGGCTACAGCCCTGCACGGCCACGACTGTCACCTCTGGTTTAGATGAAATGACACTGACTGCTGGCCTAAATGCACTTGCCTTTGGTCCTGCAGACAGTACAAGGGCCACAAATACAGGCTCTAGTAGCTGGTCCCGACGGTCTGTGTCCCAGCCTAGCCCCTCCTTGGCAACTGTGTGATGACGACAGGTAAGTCACTCCACTTCTCAGTGCTCTAGTCCTCATGGCCACGTGCCTATCCACGGGGGTAGCTGTGTGACTTAAGTAGAGTTAGCACATGGTGGGCACCCAGTCATGGAGAGCAGGGACCTGTGAGCACTGAAGTCACCCAGAAAGCAGACACTGCAGCCCTCGCCCCATGCTCTACTGCAGAAGGTTGCTGCCATCACCTGAGTTCTTGCGGTCACCTGTGTTAGACATGTCAGCGCTCACCTTGCTGTGCACTTGCAGGCCAACCAAGGTCACCCTGCTAGCCTGCAGTCTGCTCAGAAAGGAGTGAGCACAGGAGAGCCAAACCGGAGGTCAGAACAGCCTGGAAAGAAGGTCTGTTGTGTAAAACCAAGCCCCTGAAGCATGCAGCAGGTCCAGCCAGGCCTGTGGCTTCCAGATCTTAATCCTATTGGAGCAATGCCCTGGAGGCACTATCTGTTCAGGGACTGTGCACAGTGCCAGCTCTAAGTGCTTCAGTGGGGTTCAGGAGTGTTGCCAATAGCTGCCTGGCACCTTGGAGGAAGAGCTCTGTCCTGGCACAAACTGGATTAACTGCTCCAGAGCTTCCTCCCAAGTGCCACCACAGGGTATCAGATCTAAAACCCTCATGACCTCCCACATTTGTACTCAGAACCAGACTGGAATCAGCAATGACATGCTTCACCTTTGAAGTGAGGCAGTGCAAGAATACAAATCAAGAACTGAGGTTAGGGCTGGGCTGTGGTGGCGCACAACTTTAATCCCGGGAGGCAGAAGCAGGCGGATCTCTGTGAGTTGTTACACAGAGAAAGTCTGTCTTGGAAAACAAAACAAAACAAATGAAAAAAGAACTGAAGGTCTGAGAAGCTGGGCGCACCTGGGCCCACAGGTCAGAGAGTAGTATCACAAAGCATGTGATGGGAGCAGCCACTGGCCCAGAGTCCTAAGCAGGCTTGTGCACAGGCCAGCAACGTTCCTGCTCTGGGACCTGACAACCCCACAGCCCTTGTGTTAAGTGTCCCCCACACTCTCAATTGAACTTACTCAAGAGACTGGGTAACTTGCCCACAGACAAGGCTGGACCTGGAGGACAAGACCTACCCCCAAAGTAGGGGCATCGATCTTGAGGAGTGAGCCTGAAGGACAGTTGGGGGGAGCTGGCAAGCAGTGGAGGAAGTGAAGAGTATCAGGGCTGAAAGGCACACTGTGGGCAGGGCAAGGATGGAGCAAGAGTAGCGACACAACACAGATTGTGGCTCCTGTGATGTAGCTCTGGGTCCCACAGCAGTACTCTACACACAGAGATCGAGCCCATGGCCCTCCCTGCCCTACTCCCCATGAGCTGTTGTCACAAGGCTCCCAGAATTAAGAGACTGTGCTTCTACCTGCCAAACCAGTTCCAGGAGTAAAGGGCAGAGAGAACCAACAGCATGGCTGTTCTCAGCACGGCCACTGCCCTCACCAGCCTCTCCCCTAGAGCCCAGGTGGCTAGGGATGGTCACATGGAACTTCACTAGAAATCTCCTAGTGGGCAGCACCAGGACTGAGTGAAAGTTGGCCAGATGCCACTGTCAGAACTGCAGGGTGGGGAACGGCATCATGTGCTTAGATCACAAGTCCTTCTCACAAGCCTGCAAAGCCCAGAATCCAGCAGTGGCTGCCGAGGCCTTGCTTGTGATTTGGTCTCTGGAAAGGCTACTCATTCCTGGGAAGAGCTAGGACCCAAGGGCTGCCTCTCTTCAGAGGAGACTTGGCTAGCTCCCTCCCTCTCCCAGTACCCACATGCCAACATGCCTCTTCTGCTCACGACTTCCACCACCTCCCTATTCCCCAAGTCTCACTTCCCAGCCCCACATCCGGCTCCAGCTCCCAAGTCATAGTCATCCCATCCTCCCAGACATCCCAGCCAACTACAGGGCAAAGCCCACTGGCCCTGCTATAGAGAGGAAGTCATAGAGCAGGCACAGCACTCACAAGCACTCACTGCCAGGGTCCCACAAACCTCCCTCTCAGGCTGGTCACACTGCTACTAGGCTCCAGGTGGGGCCCAGGAAAGTGGGACTAAAAGGCCAGAATCAGTTCCCATTCCTTTTGGGAGCACCAAGGAGGAAACAGATAACAGATCACCAATGGCCCTGGTTTGACAAGGAAAACAGTTGGGTCCTTAGATCACTTCACATCAAGGGGCCCCCATCCCCAGGTCCCTGCAATGCTTGAGGGGCTCTGGCTCTCAGACAGGCACCTAGAGCCCCAGGCACCCTATCCCTACTCCAGCTAACACACACACACCCCGCTCCCACCCCTCGAATGAGGCTAAGTGGGAGCTGGTGCTGGCAGACTCCTTCAGAGCTGCTCCTCTGCCCCAGGCTCCCTTTACTTCCCAACACCCCCAGGCCCAGTCAGTTCTTCCATATGGCTCCGTGTGAAGAATGGATTTGAGACAACTCAGTCCCTCAATTCAGACATTCCAATGACTGTCTGAGGTCATAAATTATATACCCTCATGCTATACAGGGCTCAGAGACCAACTGTAACTCACTATCTGCTGCCCGATCCAGGTCAGACCACTCCCTCAGACACCCCTATCTCTCAACTGGGCTCTCACCAACCTTCTGAGCCAGTTGAGCTTCCCATTCCCCTTATTTTCCAGGCAATGGACAACTCTACTGTACCCCTGGGCACCTGATGGCCGATGGCTCTGCAAATCGCTCTGACCAAACTGGCCACCTTCACATTCCTTCCTGGGAATAAGCTTGAAGACCAAGTCTTCAAGCTTATTTCCTGCCAGCAGCCATGGTTGTCTCTCTATCCTCTCCTCCAAAAGTGAGACCTGAGTAGTTCCTGCTGTCACTCTGAAAGGCTGGGGGAATGGTAGCCTCCTGGCCTGGGAGTCATCATCACCTGTAACCTGTCACCCTTACCAGTAGCAATCCAATTAGCTGCTTTAAGGGACAGGTATTTACAAAAGCTGTTTAATGGTTAAAACTAAAAAATTAGCACCTCCATTCGGAGACAAAGAGAGGAAGGAGGGGAAAACAGCTTTCACAACCAACCTTGCAGGGCATGGAGGGTCGTGTCTGTCTTCCTAAAGCTTGGAGGCAGAGACTGATACAGGTTGACTGTCATGCATTTAAGGCCAGCCTGGACTACCAAATTCTATTCCACCTCAAAAACAAAACAAGCAAACAAAAAAACCATAGAGAGGCTACAAGTGTGGCTCTATGGTAGAGTGTTTGCCTAGCATTAAGAAAGCCCTGGGCTCCATCTCTAGCCCTGCATAAAATAAATGTTAGCACATACCTGTAATCCCATCATTCAGGATATGGAGATGGGGGGGGCGCATCAGAAGTTGAAAGTGATCCTGTGCTATAAGACAGTCTCAAAAAATTTAAATTTAATTCAAAAAATAATGAAAGGCTTTGTCTTTTCAGGAAAACTGTGGGTCAGAAACTTTGCCCAGAAGTATGTCCAACTCTCCAAGTGCCCTCACCTCCAAGTCCACCATCTGAACCCTCATCCTGGAAGACCTAGACACAGTCCATTTTGGCCCCAAGACTGCCTTGTCAATTATTACAGATTTAGGAGGGCTCAACCTCACCAGGCACTTGTTCATGTGTAACTTCACTTAGTCTCCAGTAAACCTGGGCCATTACTCCTGCCACTCAAGGGAGCTAAGTAAACTCTCTGCAGTTTCAGAGAGTAAATGGGAAGACAGAATTCAATCCAGCTGTCTTTCCTTCCGTTCTTTTTTCCTTTTGCTTTCTTTAGTGAAACAGGGTTTCACCATGCAGCCCAAACCCTCCTAAAAGGCACCACCCTCCAGCCTCAGCCTTCTCTGGGTTCACAGCTGCAGACAGCCACACCAGGTTTCTTACCCACTTCTGAATGGCCACACTGCTCCACCTCTCCCCTTCTTGCTCTGATCTCTCCACACTGGACACCAGGCTGCTGCCAGGACCCAGCTGACTCTCCCGGTTCTCCACAACGGTTCCCAGAAGTTCAGAACCCAAAACAGACCACCCGGCCCCTGGCTGGCTCCCCAGGCCGGGGCTAAATTAACTTTGGTCTCTTTGATAATTACTAGTCAAACTGGCATTTATGGCGGGCTCCCAGGGTACCATTTCCTGCAATCCAGTTCCCCACCCCCACACACATCAAAGCCACCAGCTGCCCACTCTGCTGCCCGCAGCCTGGCAGTAGTATCTGTCTGTTCCTGGACACGCAGGTTAGCTTCTAAAGAACACGACCAGTGGGTGCCCTCGGTTCATTGGCTCCACCCCAGCAAAACAGAATTCTTCAGCATAGAAATGGGGTCCACCTGTGTCCATCTCCCCAGCAACCTTCCACCTGCCCTGGCCATTGAAGCTAATGCACTCCTTGAAGTGCCCTTTCGGTTTCACCACCCCCACTAGCCATTTCCAAGAGACCCAGACCTACAGATCTTCCCATCTCCCAAAAAACAAGCCACCTGGCTTTCACCTTCTGTTGACCAGAGAAGCCCGAGTAGGTAAAATCTCTAAGTCCTTCCCCAGAAATACCCTGCCAAAAGCCGGGCTCCACGTTCTTCTGCTACTGAACTTTGCTGTGGAATTCCTCGCCGCCCGCAAACTGGACACCACGTCCTATGCTTTCCTGCCTACTGCCTCTGACCCTCTTTTCCCAGTCCGAGGGTTTACTTCTCTACGCAGTCCAGTGCCAGGAGAGCAATGGCCAGAGCCACCCTTTGCCTCGCTAAAGGTTTGCAGACCAGCAGCTTCACTCTCGCCACCCCGTGGCCCTAGACACTTACCTTTTCCCCAATTCTGTGGACCGGCTCTCTCCATCTACCCCCGGACGTACTCTGAACCCAAAGGCTGGCTGCCAGCCTCCCAAAGTCCCAGACGGTCAGGGTTTGAGAACCCAATCCCGTGCATCTTTCCAACTCTCCATGCAAGCCCTCCCCGTCCCCAGCTCTAACCTAGACACCGCTGTCTCCGTGCGCCACCTCCGTACCGGTCAGCGCTGTCGCGGTCCCACCCGCCCCTCGGTTCGTCCCCGCAAGCGACCCTCGCCGTAGCTACCGTGTCTCCAGGGGTCTTTGGGCTCCACTGCTCCGGACACGATGTCCTCGTCCGACGGAAACGTGACGCGCTTGGCTGCAGCCTTGAGGCGCCCATCGGCCGGGGGCGAGGCCGCGCTAGGAGACCCGGCTTCGGCTGAGGCCTCCTCGGCGTCGGCGTCCGCATCGGCGTCCGCGCCCGGCCCGGGCGGAGCCTCCTGCGGCGGGATCTCCATCGCCGCCGCCTCCTCCTCACGGGGGCCCTGGGGACATGCCCCGGGCCCCGGACTCGTCTCTCCGGGTCCGCCCGCCGTTCCGGGGCATGGGCTTCGCCGCTGCCTCAGGCGCCGCCTCCGTCCGCTCCTGTCGTAGTCGTCGTCGTCGTCGTCGTCGCTGCCGCCGGGAGCCCTAACGCGCCTCTGCCTAGCTCCACGGGTACCTGCTCGTCCGCACCTACACTTTCGTTACAGTCCGAGGCGCCCGCTGCGTACCGAGAAAAGCACAACACAGACTCAAGCTTTTGTTCTGAAAGGATCGTTAATAGAGAGACACGACGGTAGAAACAAAGAGCAGTAGAATCCACGGGAAAGAGAAACGTGAGCGACGAATCTGCAGAGGCAGAACTGCAAAACACCAGGGGCGGAGCCAGGTAGACGCCGTCTCCCGGAGCAGCGCGCATGCGCGAGTCTTAGACGCCCCTCTTTCAACTTAGCTGTCAACACTCAGGCTCCCGCACATTCGTCAGGAGCCCAAGTAATTCGGGAATGAATTCGCTAGAAATCGTATCACCGGGGCCTGCAAAAGGGCTGTCAGCTGTTAATGACATCTGAGTTCGATACCCAAAACCCACGTAAATGTGGAAGGAAAGAACCGCCTCCACAAAATTATCCTCTGATCTTCACACGCACGACCGTAAGAAATAAAGAAAAATTGAAAATATAAATTAAGAACCAGAAACATTGATTTAAAAAACCCAACTACCTTCTGGGCATGGTAGCGGCACGCCTGTAATCCTAGCTTTGGAGGGCCTGAAGCAGGAGGTTGAGAGCTCGAGGCCAGATTAACAGGCGCTAGAGTGAGACCCTGGCGGGGTTGCCAACGCTGGGAGCTGGGTAAAGGGCTGGGGGCATTGAAGGCCATGGAAGCTGCGTACTATAAAATGAGTACGCACAAGTGACAGAAGCTGACGGATGAGATCTCTGTCCCCTTGCTTTCCATTTGCAGACTTTAATTTCACTGTCTTATCAGACTCCTATCACATGTAAATTACAACATGAGAACACGCGTCTGTGAGGGCATTCATAAACCTGATTAAAAGAAAACAAAATCGAAGACATTCCGAAGAGGTAAGTCAGCTGACCCAAACCTGAGCAAGCCGAAGCCACGCCTCCAAGGAATGGTCTCCGTACTTTCGCTCCACCTTCCCAGCCCATCACAAACCATGGCCCGGGCTCGTGAGACTGAAACCAAAGAAGAGGATGGGGGGGCGGGGGCGGGGCGAGCACGGCGTTGCCAAGACTTCCAGAGATCTAGGCAGGCACTAACAGGAAGCGTCGCTGTGAACTGAGGGATGGCAACTGAGGCTGCCGCTAAAGGTAACTGCTTTCCCGCTCAGTTGTGGGTGGCTGCACTTTGGAGACTAAGAAGTACCAAAAGCCCTATAATTAATGTATTCTTAATTTATTTGAACTTAAACTAAAAGGCATGAACTGGATTTTGTTTGTGGATAGGTTCTCACCTAACCCAGGTTACCCTCAGACTCGCTATGCAGGCAAGACTGTCCTTAACTCCTGCTCCTCTTACTTATACAGCACTCCCCATCCCAAGTGCTGGGATTGCGGGCATGCCCGTATGCCCAGCTAGGGACTGCTTTTGAATACCATCTACTGAAAGATTTCTAGTGACAAGAGACTGAAACAGTCGACACAGCCTGCCTCACCAGCAGGCTGGAGCACACTGAGGAAGGGTGAAGCTTCATGCTAACTGGCGAATGTGCAGCACTGTCCCGCAGAAGCCTGTGAACACCACCACCACTGCGTCCCCTGCTGTGGGAAAGCAAAACTGCTGCTAACTGCAGCAGACCACATCGCCCTGGGCCGGGAGCCTGGTAAAGGGCCACCCTTGCCTACCTCAAAATAAACTTAAGAACCGATCTCTTGTTCAGAGAACGTCAACCATTTGGGGAGACCAGGAGCAGTGCATCTACTTTCAGCTGGATCCCTCACCATCATGGCTAGGCCCCACAGTTTTTACCCTACTATTTGTTTTTTTTTTTTTTTTTTTTTTTTTTTTTTTTTTTTTTTTTTTTTTTTTTTTTTTTTTTTTTTTTTTTTTTTTTTGGCAGCAACTGCTGCTGTTACTACATGGGAGGGGGTTGAGATAGGGTTTCTCTGGGTAACAGCTCTGGCTGTCCTGGAACTCAAATCTACACAGGCTGGCCTCGAACTCACAGAGATCTACCTGCCTCTGCCTCCTACTAACTTTTAAATACTACTCCAGGAAAAACAGCTCAGCAGGTAAGAGTACTTGCCATGCTGTTCTAGAGACCTGAATCCTGTCCTCAGCAGCCATGTCTAGCGGCTCACACGCACCTATAACCCCAGTTCCTGCTGACTAGACACCCTCATCTGACCTCTACAATCACCTATACTCACAAAGCACGGACATAACACCTAAATTTTAAAATTTTAAAACAAAAAAAAAAGTTAAAGATGGAACTATCCTCCATGGCACACAACTAAAAGGATAAACAGAAAAGTCAAGGTAGCCTGACTCGAAATCCCAGCACTTGGGAGGAGACAGGAGGATTGTGAATTACAAGCCAGCCTGGACTACACAGCCAGATCCAGTCTTTAAAAAAGATTGGGGGTGGGGTGGGAAGATAGCTCAGCAGTTAAGAGCGCTGGCTGCTATCGCAGAGGTTCCAGACAGTGGCTCTCAACTGTCTCTAACTCCAGCTCCACTGAACTGGGCCCCTCTTCTGGCCTTGGCTGGCATTGCATGCATGTGATACACAGACATCCATGCAAGCATAACACCCACACACATATAATAAAATTTTAAAAAGAAACAAGAGCCAGGCAGTGGTGGCGCACGCCTTTAATCTCAGCACTCAGGAGGCAGAGGCAGGCAGATCTCTGAGTTGAAGGCAAGCCTGGTCTACAGAGTGAGTTCCAGGACAGGTAGGACTGTTACAGAGAAACCCTGTCAAGAAAAACCAAAAATAAAATAGAAAGAGAAAGAAACAAGAGCCAGAGCTCCTTGGATGATGGTTTCTTTGGCAGGAGGAGGATGGAGAAGCAGCTTCAGAGCTATTCAGTGCCCACCCACCTCAGCTGTTCGTCTTAGAGCCCACCTCCCACACCCACCCTGGCCTTAGGGACTAGTCTCGGGGCCCTATTGCTGTAAAGTTCAGTGTTCTGAGGTAGAATGGTACTTTTAATAAATGAGATCTAGAATGTATGTAGTCGTCTCCCAATGCAGCATGAACTGCCCTTGAATTTCCAATCTTCCCACCATAGCCTCTTGAGAGCTGGGATTATCAGCACACAGCACCATGTGGTATCTTGTTTGGAGCAAAGCTAGAGTTCCATGGAGCTTGATTTGGAAGTCTAGGAAGGTGCGGAGAGCTCTGTGGCCAGGGACAGCTGGAGACCTGGGCTACTGTGGCAATGCCGACAAGGGAGACCCCGTCTTTACAGCTTGAAGGAATAGGAAATGATGTCACTACATCGAAGCAGGGCTTCTGCCTGCACGCCTATGGGAGTCTGCAGCTGGGACACGTAGAAGTTGGCTACATCCAGGTCTGTGGCTCCAAACTGAGCGGTCACATGCACACCTTCATGCAGCGTGAAGCTCACAGGGTGCCCCACCATGGCTAGGAGGCTGCGGAGGTAGCGCTCTCTGAGAGCAGCTCTGGCCCGCTGTTCCTGCAATTCTGGGGGGTCTTGAATACCACCTTCTACTTCTGGAACTTTTGGCCTCAGGTGGGTCCTGCGTCCATCAGGGATGAAGCCTCGGCTAAAGCCATCGGGGCCCCGAGGGAGGCGGAGCACTGGCACTGGCATAGGAATGGTCATCGGGGTCTGCATGGCCCTGGCTAAGGAAGAACGTAGAAGGGGTTAGGGTCACACACAGCTCCAATAGAGAACAGACTAGTGTTTCACCTCCACACTATAGTTCTACTGTTTAAAACCTGTGCCAACCCCCGACCCCCACCCCAGGTAAGGAATTTTGTCTGTTGTTAAGATTGTTTTGGAGACAGTATCCTTGGTAAGTAACTCACACTGACCACCCTGAATATACAGGCACCCTGCCTGCCTCTTAGATGCTCAACAGGTTTGTGACACCAGATGGGGCTCTTTTGCCATCTTTTTTTTTTTTGGGCGAGGGGCTGGAGGCCACACTGGTCTTAAATTCCTGTAACCCAGGATAACCTTGAACTTCTGACCCTACTGCCTTGACCTCCTCCAGGGGCCAGAATTACAGGCTTGCTTTACCACATTCAGTGGTAAAGGGTTCCTGCGTGAGGGGCAAGCTCTCTACTAACTGCACTGCATCCCAGTCCCTTCCTGTCTACCTCTATCACAGTTTTCTATGATTCGGGGATAAGTCATTAAGAAGAGTCCCAGCCCCTCTGAGATATGGTCTCTCCAGTCCAGGAGGAACATCAACAACGGTCCAGAGGGACAGTTACACACTGCAACTAATTTATGAAAGCAGCCTGCACTTAAAGAGACTGTCAAATGTTTTCAGTGTTTGCAGTGTCTGGGGTTTTGTGGGTGTGTCACGGTGCACATGTAAAGGTGAGGTCAGAGGAGAGATCACAGGAGTCACTCCACTGCGTGAGTCCCAGGGAGAGGACCACATGATGGCTGTCAGCTTGATGGTGAGTGCTTTTATGCACTGAGCCACCTTGCTACAGGAACAAGGCTAGCTGTCACTTTGCTAAGTTCGGGCTGTCAGAGGTCAGAGAAAGACTGCTGGAGCAAGCGCTTTCTCCTCAGCCGGTTCTGTTAACAGCCTGGGCCCTCAATGTTCTGGACACAAGGTGGGACTTGATTTAAGAAACAAAAACTGGAGGCAGGCAGATCTCTGTGAGTTTGAGGCCAGCCTGGTCTACAAGAGCTAGTTCCAGGACAGGCTCCAAAGCTACAGAGAAACCCTGTCTTGAAATAACCAGAAAAAAAAAAAAAAAAAAAAAAAAGAAGAAACAAAAACTGACTTAAGAGCTAAGAATATTGCCCAGTAGTGGTGGTGCACTTTAGCCCTGGGACTTGGTAGGCAGAGGCAGGCAGAACTGTCTGTGAGTTCCAGGCCAGTCTGGTCTACAGAGTGGTTTCCAGGACAGCCAGGGATACAGAGAAACCCTGTCTGGGGGTGTGGGGGTGGGGTGGAGAGCACTGGCTGTTCTTCCAGAGGACCTGAGTTCAATTCCTAGCACCCACATGGCAGCCCACAACTGTCTGTAACTCCAGTTCCAGGGAATCTGGCACCATCACACAGACACACATGCAGGCAAAAACACCAATGCATATGAAATAAATAATTTTTTTAAAAAAGCTAAGAATGGGGCTGGAGAGATGGCTCAGTGGTTAAGAGCACTGGCTGCTCTTCCAGAGGTCCTGAGTTCGAGTCCAAGCAACCACATGGTGGCTCACAACCATCTGTAATGAGATCTGGCGCCCTCTTCTGGCGTGCGGGCATACATAGGGGCAGAATGTTGTATACATAATAAATAAATAAATCTTTAAAAAAAAAAGCTAAGAATATTGCTCAATTGGTGCCTAGTGTTTGCCTAATATACAGGAGGCCTTGAATTCCATCCCCATTACCATATAAACACCAAACTCTGGTGAAGATGAAAAGTTCAAGGTCATCCTTGGCTACAAAATAATTTGTAGATCAGCTTGGGTTACAAGACACCCTGTGTCAAACACACAAAAGAATTGGAACCCCTACCATGTTCCACTCTCGGAGAAAAAAAAAGAAAAACGGGGCTGGAGAGATGGTTCAGTGGTTAAGAGCATTGCCTGCTCTTCCAAAGGTCCTGAGTTCAATTTCCAGCAACCACATGGTGGCTCACAACCATCTGTAATGAGGTCTGGTGCCCTCTTCTGGCCTGCAGTTATACATATATACAGAATATTGTATACATAATAAATAAATAAATATTAAAAAAAAGAAACAGCAACAGCCAGGTGGTGGTGCACACCTTTGATTGCGGCACCTTTGATCCCAGCACTTGGGAGGCAGAGGTAGGGATTTCTGTGAATTCCGAGAACAGTCAAGACTGTTACACAGAGAAATCCTGTCTCGAAAAAACAAAAAGGAAAAAAAAGGCAATAAAAAAGACTTGAGAGAAGGAAGATTATGCTCTAGTGTCTAGTAAGGACACTTAGAATTACCCATCTTCCCTGTTGGCCTGACCTCAGAGTCCTTGATCCAGAGATCCTGGATTTCCTGCCCAGAGGTTAAAGTCCAAACCCATCCATCCCAGTGCCTGGCTAATCCATCCCATGACTTCGGTCAGAGAAGAGGCAGCAGTTCACACGTCTTTCCTTGGGGCCTCAAGGCGAGCAGAGCTAGACATAGTGGCCAACACCTATAATCCCAGAACTTCAGCAATGGAGACAGGGAACACTTCGGACCAAGGCCAGCCTTTGCTAGTGGAGAGTTCTACAAGCAGCCTGAATTACATGGGAAGGGGGTGGGGAATGGGTGGAGGTATAGCTCAAGTGGTAGAGGACTTGTGCAGCAAGCATTAAACGAGTTCCATCAATAGTTTAGCATAAATTGTGGTAGAGCAGGCCTGTAATCCCAGCACTTGGCAGGTGAAGACGGGATGGAAAATTCAGTTATCCTGGATCACTCTGAGTTCAAGACAAGCCAGGGGCTACTGTTCTGCCTATCTTAAAAAAAAAAAAAAGAGGAAGAGGAAAAAAAGAAAGTTAAAGAGAAATGGTCCGCTTGGAGGGCATTAGGTCCACCTAGAGTTATCAGGATAGTAATTGGCTGAGCTTGCAGGCTAGGAGGCACGTACTTATTTGTTCACGCACACCAGGAGATAACAGTCCACTCCCGCCGCCGTGCAAATTCGATAAACGGGGCAATTTCAGAGAATAAGCAGCCGGAGGGCGGATCTGTTCTCTCCCAGGCGCCCGTGGGCAGGTCAGCTTCCTTTAAATTCCCTCTAGCCGCCGACAGTCCTCCCTTTCTAATTCTAAGTGGGTCCTCCAGCCCCAGGGTAGCCACCTCCCACCCCGCCCGGCGTCCGAGCACAGTCCCCCTTCCAGGTCACCTCCTTTGGGAAGCACAACACGCGGCTAACAGGCTCAAGGCCATTGCGTACTCACCCAGGTCGTCGCTGGAGGCGCCGCACTTCCGCCCGCGCTGCCGCCGCACAGGTCCCGGCAGGCACCCAGCCCGGAGCGCCTGGGTTCCGCCAGCGCAGTCGCCAACGGGTCCGGGTGGGCACCGAGCCCCACGCGCCTGAGTTCCGCCCGCGCCGCAGCTTCCCCCACGTGTTGGTCGGCCACTTCTGGGGCGCCGGGCCAGCGCTGGGCTCTGCCAGCCTGCGAGTTAAGGACGTCTAAGACGTCCACTTTTGGGAACACGAAATTGAAGCTCAAAAAGTTGGGCATGGTGGCTCCCAGGCTTGTAATCCCCAGCGCTCTCGGGAGATGAGGCAGGAGGATTGTCAAAGTTCAAGACCTGTCAGCCTGGGCTACCGAGTTAAGGCCTTGTCTGAAAAAAGTTAAAAAAAAAGAAAAGGAAGGAAGGAGAAACGAGTAGTGCCTCGCGCCTGTAATCTCAGCACTTGGGAGCTAGAAGCAGAAGGTTTCAAAAGTTCAGGATCAGCCTGCGCAAAAATGAATGAATGAATAAATAAATAAATAAATAAATAAAGCAAGCCCCACAAGAAAGGAAGGAAGGAAGAGAAAGGGAAAATGGAAGAAGAAAGACAAAAGGAGGAAAGAAAAGAAGGAGATGGCAGCAAGCTCAAGAAGCAAAAAAGAAAAAAGCCAAGGCTCTGCCCTTATGGCCCCTTTAATCTCAGCATTTAGGAGGCAGAGGCAGGTGGATCTCTGTAAATTCAAGGCCAGCCCGGTCTACAGAGACAGTTCCAGGACAGCCAGGACTGTTACACGGAAACACCATTAAATAAATAAATAGATAGATAGATAGATAGATAGATAGATAGATAGATAGATAGATAAATGCAAGACAAGGCTCAGAGACTAGATTTCTTCTCAGCCACTTGGGAAGTACTCCTGCCCCCAGCCCTCCCCTCCAGGAGGAAGCTGCCTCACCCTATTATTCTCTCAGCCTTCACAGACCCTGAAGAGGGCTTACAGTGTGCTGAATCTTGGATGGACAGAGGTCATTCATCTTGTCCTTTAGCCCTTCCTGCAACCCTAGTTTACAAAGTGAGAAAAACTGAGGTCCTGCAGGGGAGAATGGGAAACCTCACTGATTTCAGTCCAGGTAGAATTGATTTTATTCCCAGAGTTCCGCTGAGGTAGGGGAGGACGGTGACGTTCCCATTACTGCCTGGTGCACAGGTGCTCTGCAGATATCCCTGGAAAGAGTGCCCCTCCTCACATAGTTGTTGTTTAAAGCATGAAAATAGAAGCCGCTGGGTACCGGGGTGCCTGCTTGTCCTAGTTATCAGGGAGGCCAAGATGGAGGATTTCCGAAGCAGATTCAGAGAGTCCTATCTCACTGAGAAAAAGTAATTAAAGAATAGGAGCTCTACTTTGGAACTGGTCACCCCGATCTTGCTCTCTCAAAACCTGCATTCTCTTTCGAATTGGGGAAGTAAAGGAGGCTAAAAGTGAGCAAATAAACAAACCAAAATTTCTGGGCAGTGGTGGCACACGCCTTTAATCCCAGAACTTGGGAGGCAGAGGCAGGTGGATCTCTGTGAGTTTGAGGTCAACCTGGTCTACAAAGCGAGTTCCAGGAAACCCTTTCTCAAATAAAAGTAAAAATAAAGCAAGATCTTTCAGAGGGACTGGGGCAAGATTCGGTTTGGCTTACTTAGCATGACAAGACCCTGGGTTCCATCTTTAGCACAAGAGGGGGAAAAAAAGCTAAATTGTACCTGATGCTTGGTGAAGCTGAAGCAAGAGACTCTTCCGATGAAGGCTCGCCTGTGCTACAGAGCATGGACCTGTTAGAAAAGACAAAGGGAGAAGGATATGAGACTGGGCATATACCTCTGTGATAGGGCACTGGGCTAACAAGTGCAAGGCCCTGGGTTCTGGTCCCTTACATTCTTCAAAAAGGAGACAATAAGGGCAATAGGAATAATCTTAGCAAGTTAAGAAGGGCTTAAAATTCAGTGATCAAATGGGGCATCTGCAGAGGGAGAATTGGTGTGAAATTGGAGCCAGCCTGGGAGAAAGGAAATGAGGAAAGGAAGGGAGGGAAAGAAAGAAGGAACAGGAGCAGGGGAGGGAAGAAAAGAAAAAAAGAGAGAAAGAAAGAAGGAAAGAGGGAGGGGAAACCAGATGTGATGGCGCGCATCTTTTTGTTTGGTTTTTCGAGACAGGGTTTCTCTGTAGCTTTGGAGCCTGTCCTGGAACTCAAGCTATAGACCAGGCTGGCCTGGAACTCACAGAGATCTGCCTGTCTCTGCCTCCTGAGTGCTGAGATTAAAGGCGTGCACCAACACCAACACCTGGTTGATGGTGCACACCTTTAATCCCAGCACTCAAGAGGCAGAGGCAGGCGGATCTCTGTGAGTTCTAGGCCAGCTTGGTCCTGGGACAGCCAGGGCTACATAGAGAGACCCCGTCTCAAAAACAAACAAAAAAAACCAACCATAACCTTCACACCTCTCAAAAAAAAAAAAAGGAAGGAAGGAAGAACTGGGGAGATAGCTCAGTGGATTAATATTAATGAGCTTGCTGCCAAACCTAAGGACATGAGTTCAATTCGCTAGACCCATATAGGAAGGAAAGGGACTGGACACCTGAAAATTGTCCTTTGACCCCCTACTTGCCTGCTGCAGTGTATGCAAACACACGAGAGAGAGAAAGAGAGAGAAAATAGATACATTTTGAAGATAGATTAATAATAAATAAATTGATTTAATAATATTTAAAAGTACATTTAAAAATCCACCTTTGGGCCAGGCATTATGGTACAAGCCTTTAATCCCAGCATTTGGGAGGCAGAAGCAGAGGCAGAGGCAGGTGATTTCTTTGAGTTCAAGGCCAGGCAGGTCTACAGAGCGAGTTCCAGGACAGGCTCCAAAGCTACACAGAGAAACTCTGCCTCAAAAATAAGTAAGTAAGTAAATAAATAAATAAATAAAATAAAGTCACCTTTGGTGACTCTCTAGGTCCTGCAAAGTCTAATTCTTTCAAGTTTAGGAAACTGAGATTGAGAAGGAATTAGGAACAGACGGAGGTCATCAGGAGTAATTTGCAAGGCCTTCAGCAGGGTGTGGCTACTTAGATAAACTGCCCAGGAAGGTGCTGGGCCTTCAGGAGGACAATTGAGTCCATGCCTGAATAACAATATGAGGGACTTCAGAGTTCAGCCTCAGGACACCTGGGGCAGGCACTACTGGCCTTAACCTAAGGGAGTTTGTAATAGGTATGTGTGTGGGGAGGGGGGTGGTGACAGTAAACAAACAGTTCTACTGTGACTAGTAGTGTGCCAGGAAGAAAAGAGAAACTCATACATGATTGAGGGTGGGGCAGTGTGTCCGGCCACTTCCAACAGTGCAGCAGAAAAAAATCTTGTTTGCCAGGCAGTAGTGGCGCACGCCTTTAATCCCAGCACTTGGGAGGCAGAGGCAGGCAGATTTCTGTGAGTCTGAGGTCAGCCTGGTCTACAGAGTAAGTTTCAGGACAGGCTCCAAAGCTACAGAGAAACCCTGTCTCGAAAAAAAAAAGAAAAAGAAAGAAAGAAAAAAGAAAATTCTTATCTGAGAGAAATTTCAGGGGCCCCAGAGGAAGGCAGAGGACTGCTGGCCACTTCTTTAGCTTTAATGGTAGGCTGGGGTTACAAAGAAAGCTGAGGTGGATGATTAGTGCTCAGTTTGACTCAAATCCTCCCAGCCCCTGGTACCAGGAGAAGCAACAAACCTCAAAGTTACCAAAAGACCTTTCCGGGTGTGCTCCCCTCTCCTTTAGTCCTGAATGCTCAGGCTCTTGGCTCTCCTTTGCTCCCTCACAAACCTCAGATCTTCAGGTTGATTGGAGACAAGATCTCCCGAAGTAGTATCCCAGTTGCCCTGGAGCTCATTATGTAGACCAGTCTGGTCAGGAACTCTTGGGCAATCCTCCTGCCTCTAACTCCAGAGTGAAGCACTTGAGATTACACACTGTACCACCACCAAAACCAGCTTTTTTTTTTTTAATTTATTTTTTGGCAGAGTCTCAAACTCCCTATGTAGCTGACCGACACTGGTTTTGAACTGCTGATTCTGCTTCTACACTGCATATGCTGAGACTACCAGTTTGCAATGGCTACCACTGCCTTCCAAGGTCTCCATACTGTCCTGCTTTCTCAGTCCAGAGTAGGAAACCGAATCCCTTTTTTGGGTGCAACCCTGCCCCCTGCCCAGCTTGATTTTTTCCCCCAAGGCACTTGTCAAAACATACGGCATTCCATATACTATGAAATAATCCCAGTTAGCCTTGAATTTGTGATCCTCAGCCTCCTGGGTAGCTTGGATTACCAGAAGTCCCCCCGCCCCCCGCCATCTCCACATTCTAAGATTATGGCACGATTTCTTCACTGCTGTTACTGTAGGTGCTCAGAAATGGGGTTCCAATGTCTGGAGATGTAGCCCAGTGGGTAGGGTGCTTGCCTTAGAATGCACATTCTGGGTTAGATGGCCAGCACCACATAAAATAGGTGTAGTGATGTATCCCTGTAAAACCGACGTTGGCAAGGCGGGGGCAAGATCAAAAGCTCTAAGCCATCATCCGTTACTTGTTACTTATCCAGTTCGGGGTCAGCCTGGGCTACTCAAGGGCTGTCTTAGAGAAAAAGGCAAAAAAAAAAATTAAAAAGAAAGGAAGATATATGTTTAAAGAGCGAATTTTCGTCTCATCTGCTAAGAGGTGTCCACCACTTCTCTTTTGGGGTATGAGGGGAGACATCCCCGAACCTCAGGTATCACCAGCGCTGTGGTAGGTTTGGGAACAGCTCTTTCCACTGGAGTGAAATCGACTCCAGCGGAGGGGATAGTTTGCGCACTCACCCCGGGGCAGCGGGCAGGGCAGGGAAGGTCGGGTTTGGCCGCCGCGACTGGCCTTGCAAGGCCCGCCCCTAATGGGCGGAGCCACCGCAGAACCAGCACGTGTAAAAAGTTCGGCGCGGGTCTCCGCAGGCCACTCACCTGAGCGTCCGGCCGCCTAGCGGGTTGTCTGGACCTGCGCCTTTACCCCATGTCCCGCCGCAAGGCCGGCTACGTGCCGCGCCGTGTAGACCCCGAGCCAGACCAAGACGACATGGAGACGCCCGAGCTCGTCATCGATGTGAAGCCAGAGCGCGACGCGGGGGCCTTGGCCCCGAAGGACGTATCCATGCCGGGGCCCCTGGGTACCGAGCGTCGTTTCGGCACTGCCCCACTGCCCCTCGGCGCGCCCAGTCCGTGGGCCCCGTGGATACCGCTGAGCCCTGAACCTTCCGGTGAGTCCCCAGTCCTCCTCCCTGTGCGCATCGGGACCCTCCGGTGGGGGTCTCTCTGCCCCGGGACTCGCCTGGCGTCCCCAGCCCTCGCCCCTGCGTGTATCGAGACCCTTGGGTAGGTACCTCTGCCCCGGGACCCTCCTGGCGTCCCCAGCCCTCGCTCTTGCATGTTTCGAGACCCTCGGGTGGGTACCTTTGTGCCCCGGGACCCGCCTGGCGTCCCTAGTCCTCGCTCCAGCGTGCACCGGGACCCTCCGGTGGGTACCTTTCTCCTGGGGATGGCCCCGGACGGCCTGGCCTCCCCAGCCTTCGCTTTTGACCTCCGGGTTTCCCCTCTCCACCTTGGTGCCCTCACCCCTAACCGGGCCCCACCCCACCGCTCACCACCCGCTTCCTCCCTGCAGACCGCCAGCCCTGGACCGACAAGCACCCAGATCTGTTGACCTGCGGCCGCTGCCTGCAGACCTTCCCATTGGAGGCCATCATCGCTTTCATGGACCACAAAAAACTGGGCTGTCAGCTCCTCCAGGGCGTCAGCCCCATTTCAGGTAATTTCAGTGCAGTGCCCCACTCTGGTCCAGGGTTGGGCTTCCTGCCCTACGGAGAAGGGGCTAAGGTGGACAGATGGGGCACCGAGCATTACTTCCCCTTTCTCCTTGCTCCCCTTAGGGTAGAACCTAGGCGTGGCCTGGGCTTGTCTGTCCTAGGGCAGAGACTAGAGGTAGAGCGGGGGCTGGGCAGCGGAGGAAGGCCACCCACAAGGTGTGGCCAGCCCCAGAAGACCGGCCCGGGGTTTTGCCATACACCCCCAATTTAGTTTCACTTCTCCTTCCCCACGGACAGAAATAACTGGCCAGGTGGCTGGACCAGGGTTGGCAGTAGAGGGACCTGGAGGAGGTGGGGACAGTGGCCTCGGGAGAGGGTTGGAGGCCCGCACCCCTACTTGTTTCGATCCTTCTAATCAAGACAGTTCAGAGGCAGGGTAGGGGCTTCTGGCGTGTTCCCTTGCTGGGATCTCCCAGCTGAGTACTGGGAAGCCCCTAGTCGGAGCGCTGGATACTCCAGAGTCGTACGTACGAAAGAGGAATTCGAACTATGCGTGATACTTTGTCCGAGAGTGGTCGCAAGATTTAGGTACTTGATCCGATCCGAACTTGACTTTCCAGCCCCAGCTCCTGCTGTGCCCGGCTGGAACTTGGGAACTAGAATATTTAGGGATGGGCCAGGGAGGGTCTGTAATCCAATCAGCTTTAGTTGAGGGAGGGGCTAAGGTGGATTTACCAGAGCAGCACCCCAGCACTGACTAGTGGGCACTTGGTGTGTGGACAATTTAGCCTTTTAGACAGGGTCTCATCTTCACCTAGACAGCTGGTATTACTAGTATTATAGGCCTGGATAGTTGTGGGTGCTTTTGTTTGAGACAGGGTCTCTAAATAGCCCTGGCAGACCTGGAACTCTAAGTAAGCCAGGTTTGCTCCAACTTAGATCTGCCTGCCTCTGCCTTCCCAATGCTGGGAGTAAAGGTGTATGCCACCACCCTGGCTCAGCTGTGGATATTTTGGTATCTGCGGCTCATCTTATGTTTGAGGTCTTAGAGGGACCAGGACTCTCAGCTGTTCGCTATCTGAATTTATAACCCTGGAAGGGGTCCCTCAGATCCCTATGCTCCAGCAACTTAGGAAACAGGCTTGAGAGGATAGGTCTTGCCCAGGATTATGCAGTAAGGAGGGTCTTCAGTTTAACAGGTTTTTGCTTGGCTTTGGCCTGGTATGGTATCATTAAGGCTCCCATCCGGGGTCTGGGTCTTGGGTGGCTCTAGGAAATGTCCTGTAGTTGTGTACCATGGGTCTAGGGAAAGTTCATATTTGGAAAGCAGACGCTAGCCCACCTCCCCAGAAGGTGGCTGTCTGTGCCAGGCCCCCAGCTCTGAGGTTTTAGCAGATCTGCTTTTGGAGCTCCTGTCCCTAACTTTCCAGTGTCTCGCTGACCTCCCCTTATTATGAAACAAAAAGCCATCTTCACAGTTGAGGAAGTTTCTGGAGAGCAGCATCTGTGTCTCTTTCTCAGTGAAGGAAGATGCTGGCCTGGTTGGTACTGCTAACCATCCTACCAGCACTGACTCCCTGCTCCCTCTTCCCCTTTCCAGAATCCAAGGAGATGAAGGCTCTGAGCTGTCTGCGATGTGGCAGACAGTTCACCGGAGCTTGGAAGCTGCTATGCCATGCCCAGTGGGATCATGGGCTATCCATCTACCAGACAGAATCGGAGACCCCAGAGTCCCCACTGCTGGGCCTGGCTGAGGTAGCTGCAGCCGTGTCGGCAGTGGCAGTGGTAGGACCAGTTGAGGACAAGCCCCCCACAGTGAGTAGTGCTGCCCGGCGGAGCCCCACTTGCTTGGTGTGCAAGAAGACCCTCAGCTCTTTCAGCAACCTCAAGGTTCATATGCGTTCCCACACTGGTGAGCGACCCTATGCCTGTGACCAGTGTCCCTACGCCTGTGCTCAGAGCAGCAAGCTCAACAGGCACAAAAAGACCCACCGACAGCTGACACCTGGGAGTCCCTGCACCCCTGCCACCAGCAGGGGGGTCTCCCCAACAGCCCCTCCAGAACCAGCTGACCATGCAGCTGCTCCAGCCAGCACTCTGCCACACCAGGAGGTGGAGAAAGCTGGAGCTGCAGCCACAGCAGGAATACAGGAACCTGGGGCCCCTGGCAGTGGGGCTCAAGCAGGCCCAGATGCTATGGACTGGGGAGCCATTGCCCAAGTACAAAGGACTGACCCTATAAAGAGTGAGAAGCCAACACCCAAGAAGACCCCCAAGTCGACGGGCAAGAGCCGAGGACCTGGGAGCAGCTGTGAGTTCTGTGGGAAGTACTTTGCCAACAGCAGTAACCTGACAGTACACCGGCGCTCACACACTGGTGAACGACCCTACGCCTGTGACCAGTGTCCTTACGCCTGCGCCCAAAGCAGCAAGCTCAACCGCCACCGCCGCATGCATGGTCTGGGGCCTGGCAGTACCCGCTATGAGTGCCCACACTGCTGTGTGCCCTTTGGCCTCCGAGCCACACTGGACAAGCACCTGTGGCAGAACCATCCAGAGATGGTCTGAACACAGATCTGTCATCTCTTTATCCCTTCCCATTATGTGAATAAATCATCTTGTATTTATTCATGTGCCTGGACTCTGGCTTTCTTGGTGTCTGAGGTGGGAGGCTCCCCCTCCATAGTATGGCTGGCTGGACAGACCGGTTTGGAGTGGGGGTGACTGCCCTGGGCACTGGAGGACTGGCACAGAAAGCTGTGCTCCCGGTTCTTGGTGTGGGTGAGGCCAGGGGCCGGGCAAGGGCAAGGAGAGGCCTGGACCTGTCACCAGAGGCCCCTGGGCACAGTCCAGTCCTAGCCCGTCATCCACTAGCCCTGTCCACACATGCCACAGCCTGAGCCGTTGACTGGATTGGCCCCTGCCTCCTAGGCAGGCCCCCTCACCACACCCTGCAGGCTAGGCCGCACCTGTGACAGTCCTCAGCTGCATGTAGCCTGCAAGTCCCACCTACTCAGGACAGCAGGCAGCAAAGGGCATTAAATAATGTTAGCTTTTATTTCACTACAGAAACCCAGGGCATCGCAACCCCCACTCAGTCCTCCGCCTAATGCCTGTAATGGGGGCTTCGGGATCTGGACCTCGAGCGCCTGCGGAGAAGGGAGAAAACTATGAGGGTGGGATGCTGGGAACCTCTCCCATGCACGCATGCACCAACAGGCCTGGAGACTGGGCTGCTGAAGGAAAGAGGGAGGGAGGGAGGAGTGTCTTCCCAGGGAACAAGTCCAGCCACACCAAATGAAGAGGTAAAGGAGACTTGGAGAGTCACCCCTGGTAGCTGGACCAGCAGCCTCACCTTCGAGAAGAACTGTACTCTCGACCTGAAAGAAAAGGACAGTGATGCCTGTCAGCCTCCAGTGGCCATCTTGGAGCCCTTGCCTCAACCTTGCAGGCCACCTCTGCCAGGGTGAAGCCCCTCCCCACACTCAGCTCAGATGGGGCACCTGCAGTCTGTGTGTGCCTCAAGCAAGGTCCTACTGTTGAGACTTGGGTCTCACTATGTTGCCTTTGGCCAGCCTGAAACTGGCTATGTAGACCATTCCATCCTCAAACTCAGAAATTCAGATCCTTCTGTCTTCCCAGGTTCTGTCAAACTGTCTAGTACTTTTTTAAACAATAAGATGAATTCCCCGTGTAATGTAGGCTGCTCCCAAACAACAAAACAAGTGAGCCTCCTGTGTGTCCACAGTGCTTTTTTTTTTTTTTTGTGGCACGTGTGTATGTGGTGTGGACCCTGAATTTGGCTGCGACTCTCTGGCCCCACTCTCCTGACTGCCAGGTCATAACCTGCTTTCTTCCTTCCTTATTTAAAGCAGGATTTCCCCAGGTAACCCTGGTCTCGCCCTCTACCCCTGGAGTGCTGGATTTCAGGTAAGTACCACCACACCCAGTTTTTCTAATGGTCCCGAGAAGCAGCCTGACTCTCCTGACCCTGGCAATGTAGGAACTATAGCAATGGTGGGCAAAACACTCACTGTAACGTGGGGAGGGTGAGCGACTCTGGCGGCTGTACTGGCGTTCCCATTCTTCTCTCTCCTTCTCTCGTCGCTCTCGCTCCCTGCAAGGGGAGAGGGGAGGCAACCAACAGGGAGGAGTGAGCACCTGCGGGCTGTAGGCACCTGTCCCTGTGCAGGCTGGACTGCCATGTATCTACCAGGAAAACCAGGCCTAACATGCTCCTATCCAGTGAGTAGCAGCACACAGTGAGGCTCAGGCAGGAATGAGGCAGACAGTGAGGGGAAGCACCAGAAGCTGACACAGCCAGCCAACATAAATCCAGTACCAGTCCCTGGACTCAGAGGGTTTTGTCTGTGTAGCTCAGATTGGCCCTGAATTTAGGATCCTCCCCTGTGCTGCAATCACAGGTGGGAAACACCAGGCCTGGCCTCTCCCTCCACCTAACAGCAGCCTCTGAAGGTGCAGTGCATAATGACATGCAACAGGACAGCTCAGGGTAGCGCTGTGTCGCTAACACAATGACCCGAATTCCATCCTCAGGTCCTACACTGGAAAGAGAGTCCTGATATCTGGAGTTTGTCCTCTGACATCCACGCATGCGCCACTGCATGTGTCCTGCTGGCTTGTTCACTCCCTCCTTCCCTCTCCTTCTCCCAGCAAGCCAGGCATGGTGTTTCATGCCTGTAGTCCCAGCACTTGGGAAGATAAAGCAGGAGGATTGCCATGAATTCACAGATACCCTGGTGACATAGTGAATTCCAGCCCACCAAAAGCTACAGTGTGAAAACCTATCTCAAAAAAAAAAAAAAAAAACAAAACCAAAAAAACAAATATATATGTATATATGTACACGTGTGTGTGTGTCTGTTTTTAGAAAATGAGAAAGCAGGAGCGGCAGCAGGTTCCCCCAAGCCCAGGAGGTCACATGCCTATGCCTAACTATAGAGGCAGGGCCATTCCCATCAGATGAAAGGCAGCCCAGCTCAGAGAGGGCAAAATGTCAGCTCCCAGCCACAGCACAAATCAGAAAGAACTGACAGGTACAGTCCCCCATCCCTGACTGGCTCCCCTCCTTGCCTTGTTACACAGTGCAAAAGCCCAGACTTTTCCTAAGGGCCCCAGGCAAACTGAGGACTTGGTTACTAATCCTAGCTGTCTAGTGTGAGTGTGGTGGGCACCGAGGGGCTGACCCACTTCAGGCTCCACCTGATCAGAGAGACTTAAGACAAAACCCCAAACTTATGATCTAGGCCCAGAGCTCTGACCACAGCCCAACATATAATGCAGGAAAAGAAAGGGGAAAGGAAAAGCCCCTAACCTGAGAGACCCACCATGGGGTGGGCTTCACTTTACCACTTATTAAGCATCAAACACCAAGGACACGGTTGTCAGGCATGGGGAGGCCAGGAAGTATGGGGATGCTGTTCAGACATGAGGTCAGAAGGTGAGGGGCCTAGGCCATCAGGAAGAGCCTCCTGAGCATGAGGACAGCAATGGGCTCGGGAAACCAATGAAAGGAAGGGACGGGAGCCTCCTGCAGCAGGGCGGCCTTGACCACAGGCCAGGGCCTTACTTCATTCTGATCTTTCGGGCCATGGCGCGCAGCTCATCCTCACGCTCCTGCAGCAGAAACAGCAGAAATAGCTGTGAGGGGTGGCTCAGCCCCACTGCACCCAAGTGCCCCACCCCTCTGAGCCTGGCCTGACCTGGCGCTCATGCTCCTGCTGGATCATCTTCTCCTGAGCCGCCTTCTTATCCGCCTTGACTGTGGAGGAAGGATGTGGGGCTGAGGGCTGTGCTCAGGGTCCCCACACCACCACCTGACCTGCTCAGGCAGGCTCAGAGGTCATCCCACTTTCCCCACAGCTCTGGCTGGACTCGGGGGGAGGGACTTACACTGGCGATTCAGAGCCTTCTGCATCCGCAGCTTCAGCCTCTCCTGTGGGGTCAGCTTGGGCTGCGGGAGAAGGGGCGGGATAGGTATGGGTGCCCAGAGTTCACTCAGCCCACCTCAACCAAGAGCCTGGGACTTGGGGGCCAGCTGGAGCCCCGTGGGAGGCAGGGATGGGACTTAGCTTGCCTGGGTAGCCCCTCCCCAGAGTAGTCCCTGGGCTGGTTCTCCCCTCCCTCTGGGCCCCCTGCAGGCCCACCGGGCCCAGCTCTGGACACTGCTGCTGACAGGAATTAGACGGGCGAGTTCCAAATTCTTACTGACTTTGGCAGCTCCTGTCTCTTTACCAGCGGCAGGTTCGGTCCTGGGTGGGAGGAGATGGAAGCGCTACCCTTACCATGGGCCTCAGGACTGCCATCAGCCATGGGCTCTAGGACCTTCAGGATGTGTTCCTGACCCACAGAACCTAGGCAGGATCACATCCCTCTCTAACAGTCTACCCCAGCCAAGGCCACGATGGCAATGCCTCTATACTGCAGTGTGCACACCTCCCAAGGTATCATCATATTCCCCACAAAATGAACCCAGTGGGGGCTCCCTTAGCTCCAGCCAGGCCCCTACTCACTTTTTCAGCTTCTCGCCCACAGCAGGGGACGCTGCTGGCCTGGTCAGCTTCTCCCTTGGGGGCGATGGTGAGTGACTCTGGCTCTGGCTGCGGCTGTGGCTTCTGCTCCGGCTCTGGCTTCGGCTTCCACTATGGGTCAGACTGCGGCTTCGGGAAGGGCTGAGGGACCAGCTGCTGCGGCTACGACTGCTACTATGGTGCCTAGGACCCCGGGCACCCCGCTTATAGCGGTCACCCGAACGGGAGCGGCTCCTAGGTATAGCAGAGAAGGATTTTCACTCCAATTTCCAAGTCCATGGATCTCCAACAGGGTTGAGTATATTCAGTCCACTTTTCCCCTCCCCCATACTTCCCTCCGAAAGCCCCTGCTGCTCCCTTGGCACATTCTAGAACATGAGTATGCTGGACACACTTCTCTATCTCATGGGATACTCAGTTGCTAACTTCCGGGGGTGGCCCAGCTCAGGGCATTCAGGTGCCCCACTTTGCTCCACACCTGTGGTGCTCCCTGCCCCACACATTAGCCATCACCAGCACTCAAGCCCTGGACAGGCTGCACAGTCATAGAGTTTTCCCGCTTGGGGTACTAGTGAGAGTCTCGGGCTGGTATCTAGTTTGTGATAGGCTCCGTTTCCCTCCCCAGCCTTTCTCCTGTGGTCCGGCTACAGAAAAGATTCAAAAGTCAACTTCCAAATATGTAACAAATCTGCCAGGGCTGACTAGTGCTCGTTGTCAGTACTGAGTGACCACAGCCATCAGGAAGCACGCACTCTCAGCCTCTCTAGAGCAATAGGAAGATGAGGGAGCCAGGACTGTGCCTGGCAGTTACAGCTCCCACAGGTGGATGGATGGCACTATGACTGATACACACCAGCAGACTGGCACTAACACGGCAACATTACATATCATAAACAGGGCCACGGTCTACCCTCAACACTTAATGCTGCAACTGTTCTACAAAAGAAGAAACTCCAGCTGGGTCAGTAAGCCTGGCTCTGTTCACACTCTCCTTTCTCCGCCCCTGCTTCTGAGCTCTCCCCCAACAAACCTAAAAGCAGCCACAGCTCATACTCCACTGCCCCCTGGGAACCCGACCCTTCCACAAGGACTATAGTCCCACCCACCAGATTCCCAGGTCCTGCAGACTGGATAGTCCAGGCAGAAGTCAGAGACACCTCCATGTCCAGTGTCCCTGAAGGATGATCAGGCCCCGCCCCAAATTTTGGGCACCTACCCCGTCCTGCTTCCAAATAGGCGCTTGCTGAAAAAGAGCAGTCTGCCCCCAGCCTGCCTCCCCAATGCCAGCACCCGCCCAAATGCGAGCTCGAGCGCGGACCTGCTTCTGCGGCGAGGGGCGTACCCGCCACGCCGGGCTGGCGAGCGCGAGTAGCGGTGTCCGTCTCGGGAACCGCCTTCGGAGTGCCGCCGTCCGCGACTGCGGGAGCGCGAATAGCGCCGGGAGCGGGAGCGCGAGCGGGACCAGGAGCGCGAGCGGGAGCGCGCATGGCGGCCAGACCGGTAGTAGCCACGGCGTGAGCGCGAGCTGGAGCGCGAACTGGAGCGGGAGCTGGACGTCCTCGAGGCAGAGGACGAGGAGGAGCGGCGGCTATGGGAGCACAGGGCCATCAGCACCACTACCCTAGAGGGCCCTCCCTATCCCCCAGGGAACCGGCTAGGGCTCCCACAAGCGTTACCGACCGGGCACTGGCATTGCGGCCTGGAGTGGGGCCGCCGGGCTGGGGGGGTGCAGAGGGCTTCCCGGGGGTGGCCCCCGATGCGGCAGCCGCGGCGGCCGCAGCAGCTGCCTCCTCATCGCTACCCCCGAAACTGGTGATGAAAGTGATCTTTTCCTCGCGGCCTGGGCTCGGGGAGCGAGAGCGGGAGCGGGACTCAGAGCTGGATTCCGAAGGTGACCTGCAGCAGAGGGTGGGCAGCACTCAGAACCTACCCCAGCTGCACCAGGGCCCTAGAGGGCTGTGTGAGCTCGAGGCCAGCCAAGTAAACATCCATAGGGAGGTCAAGTCCAGCCAGAGCTACAGAGAGACCTTGTCTCAAAAATAAATTAACTGGTCATGGCACATGCCTTGAATCCTACTACTGAGTCAAGGTCAGCCGGGTCTGCAGAGCAAGTTCTAGGACAGCCAGAACTGTTACACAGAGAAACTTTGTCTCGAAAAACCAAGTAAGTTTGCAGCTGGTGAGAAGGCTCAGGAGGTAAAGGCCCTTGCTCCCAAGCCTGACAACTTCAAGTCAACCCGAACCCACACAGAATGAAACTTCATTCCTCTAAGCTGCCATTTTACCTACAGCCCTGTAGCATATGCACTGCACCCACCCACACAAATGTAATTTTTCAAAACAAAAAATGGGCCTGGGGGTGGTAGTGGTGCATGCCTTTAATTCTGGCACTGGGAAGGCTAAGGCCAGCAGTTCTCTGGCTATTTCAAGGCTAGCCTTGTCTACATAGAGTTCTAGGATAACCAGGGCTACACAGAGAAACCCTGTCTCAGTAAACAAATATATAAAAAAAGAAAATGCCTGGTTTTATGTAATCATTAAAAATGAAGGGCTGGGTGTAGCTCAGAGAAGGCGTTGCCTATGCAAGAGGCCCTGGGTTTCAACAGACTCAATGAAAATATTGTGGTCTTCTTGTTTAACCTGGAGAGTAAATTCTCAGCTGTTCCATGTAGTTTAATTTCATCCTGAGATACTGGGGCCTAGTGGAACACCCTTCAAGCAAAGCAGCCAACACAAAAGCCCCCTGGCCCCACCAGCCCCCCACCCTTGGCCTTAAGAGAGCAGCAGGAGGAAGTTAAGTTGGACTGCCCTCCACCAACCAACACCCTGGGACCTGCACCATGCTTGCTGGGACTGTCAGTGCCTGGCACTACTCACTATTTCTGGGAGTATGTGTTAAAGACAACCAATCTCCAGATCCCTTTTATGCCATATTTGATAGTGTGTACCACAACCTGTTCTGTTGACAGTGTTGAGAAAAATAAATTGGGAAAACAAAACTGATATGGATCCAACAACCACCCACAGACCACAAGATGCCATCTGCGACGGTGACCCAAAAGGTCAGCCATAATGATGGCTTTGTCCTGGGCACTGACACTTACCGTTTATAGGGGTCATAGGTGGGGCTGTCTCGGCGGGCATAACTATGTAGACAACAGGAAAAACAATGGAGAGCTGAGAGTGGGCTGGCGTGAGTCTGGGCCTCTCCCACCCAGATCCCCAGTGCTGGAGACTATGCCTATGCACCCTGATTATGGGGATCCCACATCTGTCTCCTTATCACAGCATGAGCAGCCATGGTGCTGCCTGGCTTTCCAAGCCCACACTGGAAGAACTTCCCCATAACTGGTCCCTGATCAACACTCGTGTGAAAACAACAGCATGTCCAACTTAACTCAGCGACTCTTCAAGAATTCTGATCACTCTTCACAGGAGAGGAACAGGCCCAGAGAGGGCAAGTGGCTTGCCTAGGGTCACACTGTTCAAAAGTGAAGGAGCCAAGATCCCAGCTCAGGTATGTGGCCTGCATCTAGAATCTTGGGTCAATATACTGACAGGGCCACTGAGTTATTATTATTATTAAAAGCACTAATAATGAGAATCCAGGGCTACCTAGCCCTGAACAGTTTAAACCTTAGAGCCACATTCAATCATTTTCCTTTATCAGAGACTCGCCTAGAGCCACCAGGGCACCAAGCCTCTTCTCATGCACTCTACCACCCAACCCTGCCTCAAGACTTCCATGTGGGAAGTGCCTCAGGCCCCTCTTCTCGGAGGTAAGGGTTCCCCACTTTGCAGAGGAAGAGCCCAGCTAGAAGAGAGGAGTCATTTATCTAGACTCTATAGAGGCCACAGAGCAACACAAATCCACTGTGACTGGGGCCGAGTTCTGGCCACAGTTTCTCTAGCCATTGCCAGTAGCTTCCTGTCCATTCCCCAGGCCAGCAGGGTTAGATGGCAGGTGGCAGAGGAAAACATCCAATGCTACTCCTCACTATTAACTGTCACTCCAGGTGTGTCATTAGAGCAACTCCTTCCTGAAGCCAAGGCTACGCTCCTGAGCCCCTGGCTGTGAGTAAAGTTGCCCAGGGAAGAAATCCTACCTGGGAGGGCTGATCTTGCGACCCCTCAGCCGCTTCTCCCTGAACTCTCTTCGCTGTCGCCGGGAACGACGGCCCTGGATAGGAAGTACCAGGATGGTGAGGAATGTGCCCTTACTGGAGACACACCTTTGCCCCCTTCACCCTACCCAGAACTCACCGAGTACATGGCTTTTTCCTCCTCCAGGGCCTTGGCATGTTTGATGGCCTCTGCTTCCTCCTTGTCTTTCCGTAGCATCCTGCAGAGGGAGAGAAAATCAGCATGAAGGGCACAGGTCACAGAGTGAGCTGAGCCCTGGTAAAGGCAGCAAAGACAGCAGGGACCTAATGGTACTTCGGTATTTTTGGATACAACTCTTTCCTTCTTTCTCCCTGAGGAAGAGCAGTCACAGGCCTGACTGGTCTTGAACTTATAGGTAGCCTTGGCTGGTCTTTAACTCACTAAAGTAATCCTTTTAACTAAGTGATGTACAGGCATGCCTCCCTGCTCTTCCTTTTCTTTTCCTGACCTTCTCTTTGATGGGATTTGTTCTGTAGCCCAGGCTGATTTTGAACTTAGGACCCTCTTGCCTCAAGTTCTAGACTGCAGGATCAGAGGTGTGTGCCACTACACCAAATTTCTTTGATATATTCAATAGATTTTACTGAGCACCTAAAAAAAAAAAATCTGTTTTTACATTTGTTTTATGTGTATGGGTATTTGGCCTGCAAGTGTGTCGTGTATCACCCGTGTGCCTGGTGCCCCTGGAGGAACTGGCTGTGAGGCACCATGTGGGTGCTGGGATCCCAACCACAACACAACCACAAGCGCTCTCCTGAAGAACCTTCTGAAAGACAGTGCTGCTTCAGAAGAGAGAGCTCAGAGCTTGGGGCTGCAGAGACAGCTCACAGGTTAAGAACACGTACTGTCCTTGTAGAGTTCCTGAACTGAGTTCAGTTCCCTAGCACCTACTTCTAACAGCTCACAACTACATGCTAACTCCAGCTCCAGGGGACCTAACACCCTCTTCTGTCCTCTGCAAATACATGCACGGAAAAAAGCCTGCACACGATGCACGGAACTAACTGCATGCAGATAAAATGAAATAAAATCCAAAATGAAACACAACAGAACCCACCAGGCAGTGGTAGCGCATGTCTTTAATCCCAGCACTCAGGAGGCAGAGGCAGGTGGATTTCTGTGAGTTAGAAGCCAGCCTGGTTTACAGAATGACAGAGGACAGCCAGGACTAGACAGAAAAAATCATTCTCACAAAAACCAAAGAAAGGTAAAAAAAATAAATAAATTTTTTAAAAAAATTTTTAATGATTTATTTAACTTTATTTTATGTGCAATGGTGTGAAGGTGTCAGATCTCATGGAACTGCATTTTCAGACAGTTGTGAGCTGCCATGTGGGTGCTGGGAATTGAACTCCGGTCCTCTGAAAGACCAGTCAATGCTCTTAACCGCTGAGCCATCTCTCCAGCCCATAAAATTTTTTGAAGAACAATGCAGCATTAAATCATAGCACTGGGGGCTGGAGAGATGGCTCAGAGGTTAAGAGCACTGACTGCTCTTCCAGAGGTCCTGAGTTCAATTCCCAGCAACCACATGGTGGCTCACAACCATCTGTAAGAAGATCTGGTGCCCTCTCCTGGCCTGCAAGCATACATGGAGGCGGAACACTGTGTATATAATAAATAAATAAATCTTTAAAAAAAATAAAATAAAATAAATCATCGCACTGGCGATGTAGAGGCAGGAAGATCAGAAGTTTAAGGCCATCTCTGGCTATATAGCAAGTTTGAGGCCCTGAGTTATAAGACCCTATCTCCAAATAAATAGTAAAAAGAAAAAGAATACATTCAGCACTAGCCAGGCATGGTGGCTCACACCTGAAATCCCAGCACTTGCCAGAGGATTGAGGATAGCCTGATGATACTCTGAGAACCCTTTTCAAAATCAAACAAACGGGGCTGGAGAGATGATTCAGAGGTTAAGAGCACTGACTGCTCTTCCAGAGTCCTGAGTTCAATTCCCACATGGTGGCTCACAACCATCTGTAATGGGATCTGGCACCCTCTTCTGGCCCGCAGACATACGTGCAGACAGAATACTGTATACCTAATGAATAAATATTTTTTAAAAACTTAAAACAAACAAGAAAAATAAAAACCAAATGAACAGGGAGGGGTTGTAGGATGGGACACCTTCATCCCTTTTTTATGTTCTGTAAATAAAAATGTCCTTGCTACAAATGAAAGCAACCAACCCAGCTAGGCCTGGTTAGGCCTGTTAGTGCAAACCTGGAATCCCAGCTACTGGAGACTTCAAAGAGTGCTCAAGGCTCTAGCTTGGGAAACTTCAAAGCGCAAGGACACTGAGTACAGGGTCCCTCAGATAGTGCCAACTACACAGAAAACCTCAGCACAGAGGTAAGAGCCACACAGAAAGCCTGAGAAATCAGGGAGTAGGGTGCCCAGGGGTGAGGCAGGGTGAATGGCAACAGGGCTTAGAAGACAGACTAGGCGTTGGACATCTCCAGTGAGGAGGCCACATGGGGGCTCGCGGTCAGGGAAGGGAAAGGGAACCAGGTAGGTGAGGCCTATGGCTGTGTGCTCCTGAGAGCAGTCAAACTGCTAGAGCAGGGGTTCTCAGTCTGTGGGTCAAACCCTTTGACAAACCTCGACTGCCAAAAACATATTCTCATTACAATTCATAACAGTAGCAAAAGTACAGTTATGAAGTAGCAACAAAAACAATTTTATGGTTGGGATCACCACAACACCAAGGAACTGTAATAAGAATCACTGCACTAGCTGGGCAGTGGTGGCGTACGCCTTTGATCTCAGCACCTGAGAGGCAGAGGCAGGTGGATCTCTATAGTTCAAGGTCAGCCTGGTCTACAGAGTGAGTTCCAGGACAGCAAGGGATGTTCCACAAAGAAACCCTGTCTCAAAAAACAAACAAACAAACAATAAAAGAATCACTGTGCTAGAGAGCTGTGGGTTCAGACGTGGGTAGGGACCTGGGATTGATCCCTAGGTTCCACACAAAAACAGTTTCTGGTCTGTTGGTGCCACTGATGTAAAGAAAGCGCTTGGCAAGGTATGACCTGGTACAGGTGAGGCAGAGGCTCCTGCCATGTGATCATGTGAAGATAAAGCATAAAGCTGCACCACAAGAGGGTGCTGTCCCCAAGGAACCTAGTAGTTTTCAGGTCACACTGTGTGACAGGATCTGTTTCTGCAGCAAGTTCCACAAGTGCATTGCTCATAGGCTGAGAAGGATAGCTGTGGTACCAGAGAGGTGCCTCTGAGGTCAGGGCAGGGACAGAGTCCGGCATGTCAGCCAGCGTGGTCTCACCTGACAAAGTCTCCATCAGCCATGCCATAGGTTGTGGCCTGCTTATTGAGATCAGCCACCTGCTCCTGGTTCAGCTCATCCACATCCACCTCCACATCTGCACCAAGAGAAAGGCTGTCAGGGACCCTAGCCCCAGGAGAAGATAGAAGGGGGTAGTGCCCCAAGTGGGGACAGGTCTACCAGGTAGAACACCTTCAGGGAGGATGTAGCTGTGCTGGCTCTGCTGAGGCCCAAGCTGGGGCTTGGCCAGGACAGCATACTGCACAGCGGGGACAAATAGGGGAGGGTGGATGAGTCTGCAGATGGAGTGCAGGAAAGAGAAGAGGATGGGAGGTGGACAGAGACAGGTGTGGGGCGGGCATCAGAGCAGCACACGGAGGGAGGGCAGGAGGACACAGACGTCAGCTCTGCCTGGGGCTAAGCCCACATGTACACCAGAAGAGCAGGCTGGAAAGGCAGCAGCTGCAGTCTTCTCGCTGGGGACTTCCGTAGGAGGAAAGGCGGTGAGCACGGGGATGAGTGACAGATGCTGGAGGATGGGGACAGCGCTAGGAAAGGGGAAGATTCATTTCCCAAAGAAAAGAAAGGCCAACCCACGTAGAAGAGGAAAAGCCAGCTCCAAGGTAGGAAAGTCTTGTAGAAACAGGGCCCAGTAATGAGTGGGAGAGGGGACAGGGACAGAGAAGGCTGGGAGTGGGCCAGGGAAGCAGGGGAAGGCTGAGGCCCTATAGGTGGGGCAGGGGAAGGCCTTGTAAGCATGGGTACCCTACAGAGGGTGAGGGACAAGACACAAAAATCAATGCCCAGGGGCTGCAGGTGGGGAGGGCAGAGAGGGGACCCCACCGATGTCGGGGATGACCTCATCTTCATCCGAATTGCTCTCCTCCTCAGCTGGTGACTCCTCCTCCTCTGGTTTCTCGGCCACCTTCTCTACCTCGGCCACAGTACTATCTTCATAGGTGTAGCCAATGGAAGCCTTCTTTTCTGCCAGCCTGCGAAATGAGTCATGAGCCAGGGGCTACCCAGCAGGAATAGGGCCACAGGCAAGCCCCATGATAGATCCTAAGTCCTTGGCAACATGTGTCCACCTAAGATGTTCCACTCTAGTTCCCGCCTATGGCCTGGTCCTTCCCATTCCTCTCCTGGCCTGCCCAGCCTTGCCCATGTTGGCTTGCTCCTGTCAGGAGACAAGACTGCCTACACAGGCCTTAAGTCTCATTGAATGCAGAGCCAGAGCCGTCTTTACAAAGTGTGCCCCAGTTTTGCTTTCAGGGGACACACTGAGAGGCCACTATTGACTTCTGCTGTCAATACCCCCTGCTTCATCCCAGCACCCTTATCCTGAAGCCAAGGCTTGAGTGTCTAGGAAGTACCCAAGCATGTCAGGAAGCATCAGATCCTACAGTGGGTGCTCCCAGATAAGATCAGGGCTCCAACTACATCACCCAGCCAGGTTGGCTTTTGAGATGGCTGGCAACCCTGGGCTAAGGGACCCCCAAACCCTGCAAAGTGACATCAGCATCTCTAAGTGGCAAGTTTACTGCATGCAGGCACTGGGACAAGTGCATGACACCCCCAACACCCATGTTCCTCACAGCTCCTGACTTAAGGTTGACTCCAAGGGGCTGCCTTCCCTCGGCCCTCTCCACAAGACTCACACTCAGGCAGTTTCCCCACAGGGCTCATGCCTCCCACTCTGCAAAGTGGGAGCAACAACCTCAGCCAGAGCCTGTCCTCTGCTGCTGACTCCTCCTCTCCACGTATAGAATGTACCAAATCATTGCTAACTATAGACTGTGGTGGTGAGGTGGGAGGGCTGGCCCCACCCACCAGACCAGCCCTTGACTCACTTCTTCTTCTCATCCTCGCTGGGTCTCTGTAGGCCTCCATACAGTTCATCAATGTAGATCTGATACAAGCACTGTTCCTCCGAGACTGGCAAGGAGAGGTCAGAGGTCAGCACAGCCTGGCACATGTGCGTGTGGGGTGGAGTACAAAGATGGGAGTGGGCAGCCAAGGCAGGGTCCCCTATTTCAAATCACTCTTCTATCTAGACCACGGCATACAACATCAGCTAGATGATCCGCTCGCCCTGTGATCTTATTCAGGTGATGGTGATGTGCCTTGGTGCCCTCTTGTGTAACGTACGATGGCTGACAGAGTGAGTACTTGCGACTTAGGGGCCTTACCGCTGTCATGGGGCCCCTCTGGCCTTCAGAACCATATGCATGCCCGTAAGTGTTGGGTATCATCTGGACCCCACTGGCCAACACCCCATGTGGTCCTGTGGCTTGGTTTGTATTGGTGGGGTGTCTGATGATCATGCTCTCCTACAGCCCCGCACCCACTTCAGGAACGTCCCAGGGTTCCTTCAGCTTTCCTATCCTCTGCAGGCTTCTCGCTAGCTTTCCTTTCTTTTGGAGGGGAGGGTGAAAGGACACTGAAGACTGCATGACAAGGAAGTACTCTACCATGAAACTGTATCCCCATCTTTTTGAGACAGGGTCTCACAACGTTATTCAGGCTGGCCCAGGCAAGCCTTGAAATTGAGATTTCCCCACCTCAGCCTCTGGAGTAGCTCTGGTGCTGGGTCACTGTACCAGCCTGAGTACTGGTGTCTGGGCTAGGTAAGACAGCACGGCCCCTTCTTGGCCGTGGCACATGCACATACCCACCTCATAACCTCTATGCACCCTATTCCAGGGACTGGAATCCACACCTCTCCCTGGCTCAGTAGAAAGCATGTATACCCAGCTCTGCCTTATTCCCTTCAGGAACACTTAGCAAGCTGTCTCTTACACTACCTAGGCTTGTTCTTAAACTGTTCGTGTGGTTATGCAGTGGCTCTCTGTCTACCACTGGACAGCAGAGGACACACTGCTCGTAGGAGTGAATGAAGAAGTAAGGAAAGCCCAGGCTCTAGCTCTAAGGAATCAAGGCTTGGACTGACAGCAATAATGACAGCACTGCTGGGCACGGGTGGCGCATGCCTTTGATCCCAGCACTCGGGAGGCAGAGGCAGGCGGATCTCTGTGAGTTCAAAGCCAGCCTGGTCTATCGAGCAAGTTTCAGGACAGGCTCCAAAGCTACAGAGAAACCCTGTCTCAAAAACCCAAAAAATAATTAATATTAAAAAAATACATAAACACATCTTAAAACATGGAAATCTGGGACTATCAAGCCCATGTGCAGGCCACCTGTGCTAGCGTGAAGCAAGACTTGTATATGTAATCCCTGAACTCTCAAGCTGACCCCTGGAACAGACACACCTGAGACCTGCCAGTAAAGGGGTTTGTGTGTAGGTAACCCTGGACAATGGTATCCATAGTGAAGACTCCACTTCCATAGACACCTCTGAGTCCTGTCTGTAACATGGGGCGTCAAGCTGGGCACAGTGATCCTTGCCTATAATTGCAGCACTGGAGAGGGTGGGGTGGGGTGGGGGGAATCACGAGTTTCAGGCCAGCTTGGGCTACAGAGTAAGACTGTGTCTCAAACATGTAGACAGTAAGAAACATAGCCCAAGGTCTAATGGTGCAGCCAGACAGGAGAGCAGGTCCCTAGTGTCTGTGTGTGTGGCCCTGCATCATCCCCAGCACAAAGCATTGACAGGGAAAAGGAAACTAAGGAGTCCTCTGCCCTTCTGGAAGCTGTGAAGGGTCACAGGTGGGGTTTGTTCTTTGTTTGCAATGCTAGGGACAGAAACAGATTCTCAAACAGACACACAGGTGTCCGTGCATGCCGTGCGCACATGTAACAAGGCTTGCATGTGGAGGTCAGGGGACAACTCAGGAATGGGGTCTCCTGATCAGATTCAGGTTGTTAGGCTTTCATGGCCGGGATTCCTAACTACTGAGCCAGTTCCCTAGCCTTACCCATGCCACATCCCCATCACATGCAGGTGTGCCCAGATGACCTAAGAGAAAAGCCTTCCCATGAGGATGTGCCTTCCTGGGGAAGCCTGGGGGAAAGTCCTCGCCTTCTGGAGCCCCAATGAAGGCCAAGACAAACTGTCCGAGGCCCTGCTCACAACAAAGCAGCGTTTCTTCCTGCGACCCTCGCCCATGCAGTGAGCACAGTGCATATGCACCCTTCTCCCTTCTTTTTTAGGAAAAGGATCCTACATAGAATCAGAGGGAAGGGATGGGAAGTGGCGGCAGAAATCTCCAAGTCTCTAACTCCACAGAGAGCCCTGTGCTAGTTTCATGGACAAAGGCCCAGAAGGGGGAGGGGGTACACAGACTGGGACAGAACCAAGGGCAATCAGCAGCAAGTACCTGGGTGAGCCTTGTCTAGGTCGTCGAGCCTCAGGCCCCCATGCCCCATGCCCCGCCCCGCCACTCACTGCCGGCGAAGTCGTTCTGCACCAGGCCTCGGTACCGCTCGTAGTTACATTTCCGTTCGTCCGACTCCTGCTCCGGGGAGCTTTGGGTGGGGGGAGGTTAAAGGAAAGGTAAACCAAAGCCCCAGCCATTAGGAAAAGTGGGGAGGCTTCTGACTAAGGGAGGAATGGACAAGGCTCCTCTCGCCCAAGAAAGGTGACAGGTACAGAGGCAGAGAGCTGCTATGGGGTCCCTGACAAACCCGCCTCCAAGGACTTACATGGTGGTGAGCAGTGGGGGGGTGTAGTCGGGGATGTGGTCTAGATGTGCGCGAACATCAAAGCGGTCAATCATGTTGTTGGTGTCCCCTTGCCAAGGCATCCTGAGGTGGGAGGGTTGAGGCAGAGAGGCAGGACTCAGAATCCAAGCACCCGGTCCCTACCACCTCAAGTCCCTCTGATACCCAGGGTTACTTCACTCTCACCTCCAGCTCTCAGGTCTCTATGCTGCACCCCCAAACTACACCTAAGATCTGGTCCCAACAACAAAGCCATCCATCTGCTGGCCCACTTCTCAGGGCGAGGCAACAACAAGGAACTTAAACCAGGTTAAGGAAGCCACTAAAAGAACCATAGTCACCCTGAAACATCCCTTCCGTCCCCGCCCCTGTGAGCCTCAGTCAGCACTAAGTTTTCCCCACACCATGATTGTCTACATACCTGTAACAGTCAACTTCACACACACGATCTTCCCAGCCCAATTACACAAATGCCTGTCCTTACCCAAACTCTACTGCAGACTCAAGAGTACCCCCCAAGTCCCTTCAGACACTACACCACCCCTCAACAGTCTTACATGTTCACAGGGCTCTCAGCAGCCAGGGCAACAGCAGAATCCAGGTGAACCTTGCAGGCGCGGCCATGCACCTGCAGGAACTGGGCAGGATCTTTCTTCTGCAGGGAGGGACAGGTCAGAGGTCACCAAGAAGCCAAGGCCCAACACACCTCCACAAGTAGGCCTAGTGGTCAGCTGGCCTCTGGGTCAAGTCCCTGGCCACACCTCACAGGTGAACCAATATGCACAGCCAGCAGCCGAACCACCATTTGGGACAGGGAACTGTGCCCTTGCAGATGTGGCCAGCAGTGCTGAACTCTGCTCTAGCTGAGACATCCTGACAGCCAGCCTATCTCTCCTGGCTACTTGGGAAACTGAGGCAGGAAGACTGTAAATTAAAAGCCTACCCGGGATACAGACATACTGTCTAAAGTATTACCTCTAACTCCTTGTGTCATTCATCTGGAGCACAATGTGAGCACTGGCCTGCAGCAGCCCTGAGAGCAGCCAAATCACATGAGCAAGAGCAGCGGCATGTCTGCAGGCTATAGGGAGAAGCCAGGCAAAGTCCTGCTCCATACGCACCAGGGTGGTGGAACTGACAGCCAGCACAGGCAAGACACAAGGAAACTGAACCCACACAAGTGAACCTGGGCTGAGGCTGTAGCCGTGGGACAGTGCAGGAAGCCCTAGCTCTACCCTTAGCACTGAAAGGAAACTACAGTGGATAAAAAGTTCAACAAAGAGCTGGGGATGGTGGCACAGGCGTTTAACCTCAGCAGTTGGGAGGCAAAGGGAGGTAGATCTATGATTTGAGGCCAGCCTGGTCTACAGAACAAGTTTTAGGGCAGCCCAGGCTACACAAAGAAACCCTGTCTCAAAAACCAATAAGTAAATAAATAAAATAAAAACCAGTCTCCCAAAAGGATACCTAAGTTGGAGACTCAACCCTGGGTCCTAGTCTAGGGGAGGGCTTACAAATCCAAATCACAAAAGCACCATGGGAAGTGTAAACCTGGTGGCGGGGAAGGCAGTTCCTGGGGTCACATCACATCAATGGGAGAGAGAATGGGGGTTCAATGCTGCGCCATAAATCCTGAGCTGGTTCCCACAGTTCTGCCATAGTCATGCTCTGGCTGGGTCCTGCTGTCCACGGTCGCCTCTTCCTGGGGCATGTGGCTACCCTGCCCTCTGCAATGTTTTCCTTGTCCCTCCAAGCCATGACTTCCTCTTCCTAGAGCCTCTGCGTGCTCTGGGTGTCTTCCTGACTTTCCCCCCTGGCTATCCTGGTCCAGGTTACGGGTCTCCCTGCTTTTACTTCCAGAAAGTTCCACACTCTGTGCTATTGTTCCCTCTCAGCAGGGCTGCTCTCTCACTTACTTCCTGGCTCCATCTAGAGCATCCCTAATCCGCTCCACATAAATGCCTTCCAGGGCCCACCTGTTTCCTCAGGGCGCCTACCAGCACCTGCTATTCTAGCCTGGCTGCCCCATGGCCACCAGCCTCCCACAAGAACATGATTATCCCAAGGGGCAGGGATCTATTTTGCTCACTGCTAGACCTGTCCCCAGGGCCTGTAAATTAGGCAAGAGAAGAAAAGAATTCTCCCTACAACTCAGCCTCACCTGCTTGCCATCCCAGCTCCACTCACAGCTCACTGTCTGCTCCCCATCACCCCCAGCAGGGGTGGATGCAGGTCTGAGCAGGGGCCCAGAGCAGCCACAGCTGGCCCCCTGCTCACATGCACTGGGCTGTCAAGACCCTCAGTTCACAGTGAAGCTGACAGAGAGAGGGCCTATCCAAGATCACAGGGGGCAGCTGGGTGGCTGTGGAATCAGCCCTTTGACTGCTCCACACCTGCCTGCCTCCTTCAATCCTCAGGCCACACAGCCTCCAACAAGCCTGAGGCCAAGCCTCTAGGGACACCAGGTGCAGCATCAAGTCTGCAAGAGCCCCTGGAGGGATCTGTATCCCAGAAGTGACAGGCACAGAGCCCAAGTAAGCGCCCCCAGTGGCACTATGGAAAAGTCAAGCTATCCTAACAGCCAGGATCTGAGCTAAGCAGTTTGGGAAAACATCCTCCACTCAACCTCTGCAACCCCAGAAACACCCATTTCCCACAGGAGGAAACTGAGGCAAAGCCAAACTCAAGATCACACCAACATCAAGCAGAACTAGTCTGTCCCTAGATGGGCCTAGCTCCTTTCTAAGGTGTTAATTTTAGGGTAATTGCCACTGTGGTAAAGAGCACCTAGCGTAGAATCTATGATCAACCATTTTCATTCGAACTTTTCTGCTGTGCAGTAGCTTAAACTCGGTGCTCTCCCCACTAACCAAAGCCCTGCCCCGCCATTCACTGTGTAAGCACAATGTAGAAGCCCCAACCAACGAGAGGTTCTCGGGTGAATCAGGCTGCCCATCTCCACCACAGCCTCCTCTTGCAAAGTGCAACCTCTACCCACCAAAGAATGCCCTTCCCGGCTCCCCGCCCTAACAACCGCCATTCTAAGTAAGTGTTCGACTCCATCAACTGGCATGCAGGATCAAGCTGCATCATACAATAGCCTTTTGGGTTTTCCTGTTTGGTTGAGGACAGGGTCTCACATGTAACTTACAGTGACCAGGAATTCACAGATCTCCACCTGCCTCTGTCCCCAGAGCGTGGTACTGTTTTGCTGTCACTGGCTCCGTGTTCCACATTGGATGTGAGAATACACACCTCCAGTGTATGCATAGTCACATTTTTTTCCTTTTCCCATTTTCATGTGTGTGCATGTTTGCATGAGTGTGTGTACCTGGATGGGTACACATGCACGTGGAGGCCCTGGGCTCACGTCAGGAATCACCCTCCATCACCCTTATACCTTATTCATTGAGGCAAGGTCTCTCAATCAAATGCAAAGCTGGCTGACAGGGCTGGTCTAGCTAGCCAGTTTCTCTGGGATCCAGCCTCTGCCCTCCTAAGGCTGAACTACAAGTGAGCCACCATGCCTACCCAGCATTTCATGGGTTCTGGGGATACAAACTCTGGTTCTCATGCTTGCATAGCAACTGTTTTAACCCCCGAGACATCACCCAGTCCACCATTTCTTTATTCATTTATCCATAGACAATGAGGTTCTTCTAACTCTTGGCTTTGTGAGATGCACTACAAAGAACCAAGCTGTCCCTTCCTAAGACACAAAATCCAGGCCTAGAGTAGAGCATGAACACAGCATGTATACCTAACACAAATAATCTCTAGGCTCACCTGAGCAGTGGTGGCACACGCCTTTAATCCCAGCACTCGGGAGGCAGAGGCAGGCAGATCTCTATGAGTTTGAGGCCAGCCTGGGCTACAAGAGCTAGTTCCAGGCCAGGCTCCAAAACTACAGAGAAACCCTGTCTCGAATAAAATATAATAATCTCTAGGCTCCATCCCTGGCACCAGAGGCAAACAAATCAACTGAATCCACTATTACAACCAGGCTGTATTGCTTCTGAGCTCAGATAAGCCAGGAGTCCATGAGCGCATGTTCTGTCATTCACTGCCTCCTTGAAATCCAGCATATACCTACCAATGGATGCTCAGGGCCAACAGCTCAAGTTCTACCCACTAAGCCTCACAGTTCAGTGTAGGTGACATCCCTGCCTTCACCTAGGACTACCCTCACATACAGGGCACGGCTGACATGGGCCTTCCAGAGGGAGACTTGTTTATATCTCACCTGTGTATTAACAGGGGATTCTATTTCTTTCTCTTTTTCCCTCTGAGACATGCCTTTAAGTCCAGCACTGGGGAGACAGAGGCAGGCAATCTCTGTGAGTTCGAGGCCTGCCTGGTCTACAAGAACTAGTTCCAGGACAGGCTCCAAAGCCACAGAGAAACCCTGTCTCAAAAAACAAAAAAAAAAAAAAGAAAGAAAAGAAAAAAAGGATGTCAAGAATAGGAACAATGACAGAAAAGTCACAAAACTCAAAGAAAAGCAGTCACCAAGAATGATCGGTGATTAGGGATGTAAAACCACCTGCTCATAGACAAACTCAACTCAAACAGCCACAGTCCACAGTGGCTTGCTCACCCCTGCTTCCAAAGCTCCCCCAGACTCCCCCAGCCACCAGCAGTGTGGGCTGGCCATCTCTCACAGCTAGGCTCCACACATCCTAATGCAGATCACATTCCCGTGCAGGACACTGGCTGCTTGTATGGTCCCCATGACAAAGAGCCCCACAGATACTTGTTGTCAAGCTCTTCCTGTCACCCAGTGAGGGGCTGTTCCTAGGCACTGTCAGGAGGCTCTCTGCCAACCCAAAGGGGAGCCTGAACACCCCTCATCAGGGTCTCTCTGTGGCATCCATCTACTGGTCTGAATCCAAACTCCACTGTACCCAGCAATATCAGGGGTTGTGAGTCTGTTATTTTTCCTTTTCCTTATGTGTATGTGGGGGAGAGGGTGCTAGCTAGGCAAGCACTCACCACTGAGCCACATCCCAGTCCAGCAAGTTAACCCTTCCCGAGCACAGGTTACACAAACTGTGACACACAAGCTGTGTGGCTGTCTCCTGTCAGCTCAGACATTCCCTCCTGGCTCAGGCAGCTAAGGCCACTTAAAAGGCTCTGACACTGCTAATTTGACCACGTTCTTCTTAAAGCTGTTGCCATAGCAACACAAGTGCTGACTAAGGCCAAAGACAGGGAACACTGGTAGAGCCCCCTGTAGACATGGCAGGGAGCTCCAGAGAAGTGGCTTTTATGAGCTGTCACCCAAGCTGGGGTGGGCTTTCTGGTGATGCAGATGCCTGAGTCCTCCATGATCTGTGCATAACTCCAAATACACTCAAAGGGCCACCAGGCTTGACTTTCAAGGAATTCTCTTTGGTATGTTGCTGTGCCCAACCAAGAGTGAACAGCTGTCTGTTCATGTCACCCCAGGAAAAGCCATAAAACACCCAACAGGCAAGGCACACTGATCTAGACATCCAATCCTCCAATCAGCCTGGGAGACAATCTCAGGCAGTTGCTCTCCACTGACAGGCCACACACCTCCACGCTCCTACTTCAGTGGTCACCTCACAAATCTGGTGTGGAACCCCACCCAGCATGGAATCTATGCATGTCCGCTTCATTGAGGATGAAAGGTCAACAGGACAGGGGCCAAGGGTCACAGGAAAACACCCAGAAACTCTCTCAACAACAGGCACGAGACCTCTGTCCCCTTTCTCTCATTTCCTCCTCGCTGCTGGGTGGAATGAAGACACAAAGGCTGGAGCCTCCACAGCTCTCTCAGACCTCACAACAAAACTTTCCAGATATAAGAGACAAACTTCTGTCATGTTTGCCAATCGTTCATATTTCATTCCTCTGCTACAGCCAAATTGATTCCACACAGTGCATCAATTTGCATGCACAAGGAAATATTAGGCAACAGAGGGATAGCCAGAAGGCCTGGATAACTTGAACAAGGGAGCCAGGCAGACCATGGAATGGCATGAATCTGGAGGAGAGATAAAATTCAAACTAAGGGTCAAGTGGCTCAGGGGAAGAGCCCCAGCCTAGAATCCCCCAGTGAGGGGCTGTGGTGTGGCTCAGTGGTAGAGCCCCTTCCTAGAATCCCCCAGTGAGGGGCTGGGGATGTGGCTCAGGGGTAGAGCCCCTGCCTAGAATCCTCCAGTGAGGGGCTGGGGGTGTAGCTCAGTGGTAGAGCTCCTGTCTAGAATCCCCCAGTGAGGGGCTGTGGTGTGGCTCAGTGGTAGAGCCCCTGCCTAGAATCCCCCAGTGAGGGGCTGGCGGTGTGGCTCAAATCTGTTTGGCATAAGCCCTGCCCTGGCTTCCATTCTCAAAACCTCCTGGGGGGTGGGGGGAACAAAAAAAACCCACAAACTATGTAGACCATTGAAAGCTACGGTCAAGAGCCTGGCCTTCTCCCAAAGATACTCAGGAGCCAAAGAGTTCTGAGCAAGGGAGGAAGAGGGCCAGTTTTGCACTTCAGAAAGACCTCTCTAGTCTGTTGGATGGGTTGCAAGGGACAAGACTGTAGACAAGGGGAACAGAGAGGCTGGGCAGCGACACTATAGCTAGTACAACGTCTACAGGAATGGAATCTAAAAGAACTGGGCAAGTGTCATTTCAAGCTGGAGTCTCCAAAACAAACAAGAGTTAGACAAAGGAAGGTGTCATAAACCAATGCCCCTCTTTGGTGGCAGATATGGAAAAGGCCAGGGGAGACACTCAGGAAAGTCACTGAGAAGGCAGCAGAGGCCACAAGGGCCTTTTGGGCCAAACCATGGAGTTTGTTGGGGTGTTTTGTTTCATTTTCCAGAGGTAAAGTCTTATGTCTGGAGCTAGAGTCCTCCAACTTCAATGCCAGTTTTACACAGGGCTGCACCAGATACAAGAGGATGACAAAAACCCCAATGACTTGGCTGAAGAAATGACTGTCTGGTGGGTGTGGCCTCACACCTGTAAACCAGGAGCAGGAAGACGGAGCCAGATGAATTACAGAACACATGTCACAAGAAGGGACGGGGTACAGGGTAGCTAGGATAGTAGAGGGCTTGTCTAGGGTAGGCAAAGCCCATAGTTCCTCCTCCAATGCCCCAGGAAGCAGTCACAGTGGAAAGAACGAGAAGGATGCTGTGGAAATAGGGCTCTTGCCTTGACAGGACCCTTCCCTCTGGAGCCCTCCCACCCATGCTGGAATATGGTCACTCACAATCTTCTCATAGTACTCCCGGCGTCGCTCCGCCCTCTTCTTGTAATCCACCATCATGCCTCGGAGTTTCCGCTCATGCTTCCGAGCCTCGTGCCACATCGTGGTGAGGCCTCTACCTGAGGGACGAGGGCACCAGACATGTCAGACGGACTGGAAAAACCACAGGGCAGAGTCACAGTCCTCTGACAAGTTGGTGTTGACCCTGATGGCTTCCTGGGAGAGACTATGCAGCAGACCTGGAGGGTGAGTGTAGAGAAGGATGTCTACACAGTCCTGCTGCGATAGCTCCGGCACTACAAGAAAGCCCCTTGTACTCCTAGACAATGTGCTAAAGTCCAGATGAAAGATTATGGAATAGGCAGCCCTTGGATGGTTGAAGCAGAATTGCCTTGAGTTTAAGGCCAGCCTTGGTTATATGTACCAGTCCAGTGTAGCCTACATGGGGAGAGCCTGCTTTAATTAAAAAAAAAAAGAAAAAAGAAAAGAAAAAAGAAAGGAAAGAGAAAGAAAAAAACTGGCCAGTGTTAGTAGTGTGTATACTTTTAATCTCAGCACTGGGAAGGCAGAGGCAGACAGATGTCTGAGTCTGGGGCAGCCTGGTCTATGTAGTGAGTTCCAGACTGGTCAAGGCTATATACTGAGGCCCGTCTGGAAAAAAGAAATTGTAAATTTTGGAATGAAAGAAGTGCTGATCCTGAGCTGCCAAGGCTCGGCTCACAGGAAGAACCCCAGAGACGCTCTGCAGGAGCCATGCATGGGGGGGAAGGGCTACAGCAGAGTAGGAAGATGAAGGCTGGTGGAGGGAAGGCAAGCTTCTCCGAAGCACAGCAGCGATGTGCTGCTGGGGGATGAGGCCAGGTGAAGGGCGTGGACAGACGATGGAGATGGTCAGGCGGCTGAGGTCGAACAAGGGGATGTGAAGCGGGTCAAGCATGCAGGCAAAACAGAGAAGAGCGCCGGCCAGGCTGGGCGTGGTAGGCGTGAGGCAGGGGCGGAGCTCCGTTTGGGAATCAGGGTCCCAGCCGAGCCCCACGGCGCGGACTTGGGCCCGCGGAGGGGAGAGGGGCGCAGCCTGAGGCCTGTGAGGACGGAAGCAGGTGGGGCGGTCCTCAGGGCCCGGTGGCCACCCACGGCAATCCCGGGAACGCCCCGGGCAAGGATGAGGCCTGACTGCCAGCGCTCGGCAGCCGGGAGGTCGGGGTCGGACGCCTGCACTCACCGGCTGGTCACCGCCTCCCACTGCTGCGCTCGCGCGCGCTCACGGCTCGCACCGGAAACGGAAGTCAGAGGTTGAGCGAAGGAGAGAGGCGGTGCTGCACAGAAGGCACTTCCGCAGTCGCGAGGGAGGGATCTGGTGGAACTGGGCGTGGTCGTGTGATTGCGGGCGTGGCCTAGTGGATTGGTTCGACTTGTGGGCGGGGCCTGTATGGTGGCACGATCTGGGGCGGGTCTTAGGGACTCTGGCCTGGAAGCGCAAGCATAGAAACACACAGCATTCCAGACACATTTTTGTTGTTGTTGTTTTTAAAGATTTATTCTATCTTAGGGGTTGAAGAGGTTGCTAAGCGGCTAAAACAGTGGCTGCTCTTCCAGAAGTCCTGAGTTTACTTTTCAGCACCCAAATGGCTCACAACAGGAGTTTATAACTCTGGTCCTATGGGATCTAGTGCCCTCGTCTGGTGTGCATACGTGCAGAGAAAACACCCATAAGCATAAAACACATAAATAAAAGTCTTTTAAAAAAAAAGATTTATTAGCCAGGCGCACATCTTTAATCCCTGTGCTCTGGAGGCAGAGGCAGGTAGATCTCTGAGTTCAAGGCCAGCCTTGTGTACAAAGCGAGTTCCAGGACAGCCAGGGTTGCTACACAGAAAAACCCTGTCTCGAAAAACAAAAACACAAACAAAACAGATGTTATGTGCATGCCTGTATATGTAGATGCCCCTGGAAGCCAGAAGAGGGCGTCAGATGTGTTGTGTATTAGTCAGGGTTCTCTAGAACAACAGAATTTATAGAATGAATCTCTCTACATACATAGAAAGGGGATTTATTAGAATGACTTACAGGCTGTGGTCCAGCTAATTCAACCATGACTAGCTATAATCAGAAAGTCTAAACATCCAACAGTTGTTCAGTCCACAAGGCTGAATGTCACAGCTGGACTTCAGCTTACACAGGAATTCCACTGCCAGTAAAAAAATGGACTTGCTAGCAAGGAGAGAGCAAGAAGGCAAAGAACAAAAGCTTCCTTCTTCCATGTCCTTATGTAGGCTTCCAGCAGAAAGTGTGGCCCAGATTAGATCCAGATTACTACTTCAAATTAAGTAAAAACTCCCTCATACGTGTGCCCTCCATTTTGGAGTTTTAGTTACAGTTGTAAGTCAAGCTGATGACCAAGAATATCCAGCACACATTCTGAGCTGCCATGTAGATGCAGAGATTGATCCTGGGGCCTCTGCAGGAGCAGCAATAGCTCTTAACCACTGAACCAACTCACCAGCCCTCAGCCACAACTGTTTCATTCCAAACCAACCTAGTGTTTCTCAGGCAAAGAAGAGTAGAGCCCCAAGCCTCAAAAAACTAATTTTTATTGGGAAAACTGCACAAACAACCTACTCCCACCTTCAGGATCAGGGAAGAGGGCCAGGGATCTACTCCCTCCTCCCCTATGTACAATCTCTCAAAATCTGTCCTGAGAAGGGGCCTTCCTGCAGGAGCCCCTTTTCCTCTTCGGACTTGGCGCTCTCATCTGTAAAATGGGCTCGAGGAGAACCGGAGCTCTCCCTAGCTTCCTGCCAGCACTGTAGATGTCCGATTCAGGATGAGGAAGCTGGAAGACTGGTCAAGGTTGGCCTCAGGGAATGGGGTGTGCTATAGCACACTCCTTACCCAGTACCTCCTCTGGCACCTCAAAGGCTACGTGGCTTCAGGCCCTGGGGACAGGAGACCACCCCCGAAAGCTGCCTCTCGGTACTGGTTGGGGAACATGTTGCTGCCCACAAGGCTGGCAGTGCCAATATCCCCAGGACCCGGGGCTGCATATGAGTCCAGTGTCAGGGGCTCCGGGCCAGGAGACTCCACAACCGTGGCCCCTGCACCCCCACCACTCACTACAGCACTGGCAAGTGGTGGTGCTGGGGGAAGCAGGTCCAACATGGTGAAAAGCGCAGGGGCAGAAGGGTCATAGACAAAGCCATCGTCCAGGAGGTCAGGGCCACCAGGAGGCTCCAAGCCAGGAAGAGATATGGCACTAGGGAAGAAGTCAGTGTCTGCCGGCTGCAGAGCTGATGGTGGGAGGAACAGGCCTGGCGAAGAGAGAAGGATGGCTGAATTTAGAACCCACCTCTGGCCGGGTGGCGGTGGCACACGCCTTTAATCCCAGCAGTCAGGAGGCAGAGGCAGGTGGATCTCTGCGAGTTCAAGACCAGCCTGGTCTACAGCGCTAGTTCCAGGACAGGCTCCAAAGTCTCCAAAGCCACAGAGAAACCCTGTCTCGAAAAATCAAAAAAAAAAAAAAAAAAAAAAAGAACCCACCTCTGGCCAGGCAGTATTGTATTAAATGTATTTTTGCTTTGTCTTATTTTTGGAGACAGGGTTTCTCTGTGTAGCCTTGGCTGTCCTAGAACTCGCATTGTAGACCAGGCTGGCCTCAAACTCACAGAGATCTATTGGCCTCTGTCTCACGAGTGCTGGGATTAAAGGCGTGTGCCACCACTGCCAGGCAAATGTATTCTATCTTAGGCCTTTAACCCTAACCTGAGTAGAAAGGAAGTGCCACTACTCCATTTTATTTTGTGTGTATGGGTGTGTGTGTGTGCATGATGTGTGTGAGTGGGCAAACCTGCTGCCATTGTATATGGGAGGTCACAGTTCACCTCTATGGAGTCACTTCATTCCTGCTACCTTTATATGGAGATAGAACTCAGGTCCAAGCTCGTATGGCAGTTGCCTTTATCCACTGAGTCATTGCACTAGGCCATATTTTTTTAATGCTATGAGTGTTTGCCTTTGTAGATAATATATATGTGTAACACACATGAGTTCCACAAGACCCTTTCTTTAAGTAGGCAGTGGTGGAAGGATGGCTCACTGGTTAAGAACTTGCTGCTCTTGCAAAGGAACAGAGTTGGGTTCCTAATCCCCACTTCCAGTAGCTCAAAATTCACCTGTAACTCCAGCTCCTGAGGATCTGACGCCCTCTCTTGGCCTCCATGGGCAACTGCAGGCCTGTGCCATACACTCACCCTGACCTGCATACATTACAAGTAAATAAGCAAAAATAAAGGCAGGGTCCCAGGCCATCCGGACCCCTCACTGGTGAAAGGTGCGTCCTGCCAGCCCTGATGACTAGTGCAAGTGCAGTCCTGGAACCCACGCAGTGACTCCTGTAAGTTGTTCTCTGGTCTCCACATGCAACCTGTGTGGAGCATGTGTGCTCCTACATACATGCAAAATAAATAAATACATGTTTAAAAAATCCTTAAAAATAAGACACAGTCTCCTGTAGCCGAGGCTAACCTTAAATGTGCTAAATAGCCAAGGATATCTCTGAACTCCGGATTCTCTTGCCTCTACCTCCCAAGTGCTACCACATCTGAGGTTTTTGTTTTGTTTTGTTTTGTTTTTGTTTTTTTTGTTTTGTTTTGTTTTTTTCGAGACAGGGTTTCTCTGTGGCTTTGGAGCCTGTCCTGGAACTAGCTCTTGTAGACCAGGCTGGACTCAAACTCACATAGATCCGCCTGCCTCTGCCTGCCAAGGGATTAAAGGCGTGCGCCACCACCTCCCAGCCACATCTGAGTTTTTACATGGTACTGGGGATCAAACCCAAGGCTTTGCATGCTAAGTTGCCTCTCACCATGGAACTATATCCCCCAGTCCATCATTCTTCTTTAATAATAAAATTATTATTTTTAAGATTATTATATATACAATGTTCTGCCCTGCATGTACGCCTGCACACCAGTAGATGGTTGTGAGCTACCATGTGGTTGCTGGGAATTGAACTCAGGTCCTCTGGAAGAGCAGCCAGTGCTCTTAACCTCTGAGCCATCTCTCCATCCCCCAATATGCAAATTATTAAAGGCAATGAGTGAAATAACAGCTAGTCACAGCTTGTCCACCCATAGAACCAGAGCAGGATCCAGGTTCTCAAAAGGAGCAGGGCTGAGGATATAGCTGTGGTGGAGTGGGTATGGAGGGAAGGAGACAGAGACTCCCTGGCAGCCACTGTAGAACTCAGCACACTCACCACAGTCCTGCCTCAGTCTCCCATGTGCTGGGTTTACAGGGGTGAGCCACCATGCCTGCCCTCTCTTAGAGTTCAATGCTGTCATATGTCGCGGTCAGCCTTAACTGTCTACTTGACACAGCCCCAGAGTCTCCTGAGAAGGGAATTCTAATGGAGGGATTGCTCAGATTGGATTGGCCTAGGGGCATAACTGTAGGGAATTGTCTTGATTGTTAATTGACAGAGGACGCCCAGCCTACATTCTCTGGGCAGGTGGTCTTGGGCTAAATAAAAGAGCTAGCTAAGTGTGGGTCTGCCAGAGAGCAAGCCAGCAATAGGTGCTCCTCCATGCTTTCTGCTTCAATCCCTGCCTCGACTTCCCTCAGTGATGGACTGGGACCTAAAGCTGAAATAAATGCTTGCCTCCTCCTCCTCTTAGTTGCTGCAGTTTGGTCTTGGTGTTTCTCACAGCAGTTCAAGGAGAACAGAGCTTACTAATGTTCTGCTAACTGGAACGTGGAGTCGATGGCAAAAGCTGCAGCAGCCACCTTTGGCCAGGAGGTAGAAACTACAAGAAAAAGGGCCAGGGTTCTGATGCGCATGCAAGCACCAGACCCACGGCTCCTGGGGCAGTTCCAACAATGCTCCAACCTGTTACTCTCAAGTTTGGCGTGAATATACCTAAAAATGAAATGCCCTCAGCCAGGCCTGGCCTGGTGGCCATGCCTTTAATCCCAGTAGAAGCAAGTGGAGTTTTGTGAGTTTAAGATCAGCCTGAGCTGCATGAGATTGTCTCAAAGAAACAAATAATCCATGTGCTCAGAACCCCTGGGCCATTCTGGAGGCTGTCTAAAGAGTCCATGTACTCAGAACCCCTCGGCCGTTCTGGAGGTTGTGTCTAAAGAGTTCATGTGCTCAGAATCCCATTTTTAATTCTTAGCAGTGCTTCTGCGACTTTGCCCCCAAACCTGGAATGATGGTGGGGGCCATGAGACTTGGGAACCATGAGGGAAGCTGGGGAGATGGCTAGGATTGGTGGTTGCTAGGGGCAGAGTCATTGTGTAATGGATACCAATTGCATGAAAACCAGAGACAGTCATGGTACAGGAACCCCAGGGTGGGATGGCTCTGATTCCAGCCCCTGAGTGACTAAGAACTAACTGGGATTTGGGTGCCCTAAAGCAAGCTGAGGTAGTGGGGAGAAATTCCTTTGTTTCATCTTTCTTTTTGTTGTTTGTTTTGTTTTCAAGACAAGGTTTCTTTGTGTAGACCAGGCTAGCCTTGAACTCAGTGATCCTCCTACCATTGCCTCCCAAGTATTGGGATTAAAGGCATGCACCACCACTGCCCAGCTCTCATTTTTCTTTTTTGTGTGTACATGTATGCACACGAGTGACATGGATACATGTGTGTGTAGTCAAAACAGGCCAGCAGGTGGCTGTGCTGAGAAAAGGCTCAGAACTAGAGATGAGCTTACTTCCATCCTTGTGACAGCTGTTGCCAGGCTCACACTCACCACTGCTGCTCCATACAGATGGCCTGCATGTCCATCTTCCCCTCCCCAGCCACAGACTCCCTACACTGTGATCTTGTGGGAGGCATGGCACCTCTCTGTCTCTGGTTTTTAAAGCCTGTGATGAGCAGCGCACAGCCATCTAAGGAGTAAGCACGAACACAGCTAAGGGGCCTGTCACTGAATGTCTGTAAAAAGAAACTGATCTAGGGGGCTGGAGAGATGGCTCAGTGGTTAAGAGCATGGTCTGCTCTTCCAGAGGACTAGGGTTCAATTCCCAGCATCCACATGGCAGCTCACACCTGTAACTTTAGTTCCTGGGGACCTGGTACTCTCACACAGACATGCATGCAGGCAAAACACCAATTAACATAATAAAAATAAATAAATCATTAAAAACAAAAAAATAAAAACTGATCTAGGTCTGGAGATATAACTCAGTTGGGAGAGTGCTTGTCTAGCATGCATGAAGCCCTGGGTTTGATCTCTAGGACCCAGATAACAGTACATGCCTGTACTGTACAGTAACAGCACTTGGGAGGTAGAGGAAGAAGGATCAGAAGTTCAAGGCCAATTCTCTACTATTAGCCTGGGTGAGAGACTTTAAAAGTAAATAAATAAAATAACTGAATTGGCTCTGGTGGCCCGGGTAGCTCATACCTGTAATCCCAGCTCTTGGGAAGCCGAGACAGGGTTCCACGTGTTCCAGACTAGCCTGGGCTAGACAGATATGCTGGCTCAAAGTAAGAACAAAATTAGGGCCAGGTGTGGTGGTACTCTTCTTTAACAAGAGGCAGAGGCAGGAGGATGTCTAGGAGTTTAAAGCCGAGCTGCTCTATATAGGGCGCTCTAGGCCGGCCACGGCTGCCTGGTGAGACCCCGTCTCACACAAACACACCCGGGCTGGCGAGATGACTCCATGGAAGGAGAAAAGTAACTCCTGACAGTTGTCCCTGTCCTGCACATGTGCACTCGCACAGACGATGAAAGTTTAATTTAGTTGAAAATTTTAAACTATCGAAGCCAGGCAGTGGTGAAGCGCATCTTTAATCCCAGCACTTGGGAGGCAGAGGCAGGAGGATCTCTGTGAGTTCAAGGTCAACCTGGTCTACAGAGCCAGTTCCAGGACAGGCTCCAAATCTACAGAGAAACCCTGTCTCAAAAAAAATTTTTTTTTTAAAAACTATTTCTTTTGAGTGTGGCAGCCTGTAATCTCAGCATTTGAGAGCCTGGGGCTGGAGTTACAGGTGGTTGTGAGATGCCATGTGGGGGCTGGGAATTGAGCCCCATCCTCCGAAAGAGCAGCCAGTGCTCTAATGGTGGAGCCACCTGTCTCTCCAGCCCCCACCAGGATGCCTTCAAGGAGGGAGTTTCTTGGAACAAATAAAACAAAAATCTCAACCTACAGCACCATGTGTTGCAGTGACAGCTTCCATCCCCAGGACTGAGCAGGCCTGACCCTGCTTAGCTTCCCTGACAGGATCAGACACACTTGTATGGCAGAGTCAGTAATCTCATCACTCTGTCTTTTGAGATGAGGTTTCCGTTCAGCACAGAGGAGTCTCAAACTTACGGTGTAGCTAAGATGGCCCTGAACTTCTGACCCTCCTGCCTCTACTTCCCAGGAGCTGAGGTCCCCAGCACATTTGAACTGTGTGGTTCCAGGAATGCAGGGCTCTGGGCATGCCAGACAACCAGCTAGCTGCCAAGTCAGCTACAGCCCAGCCCAGAGCAGAAGACAATGTCCAAGCCTAGATCTGTGCTGATCTTTCCAGGTCTGGTGCAATCATGCAGCAGATGGGAATACTCCTACAAATGCCTAATGACCTGAGTTCAATCCCTGGAACCCCTTGTAAAATAACTGACTCTAAGAAGTTGGGGTTGTGTATTTTGTTTTAAGATTTTTGTTTGTTTGTTGGTTGGCTGGTTGGTTTTGAGTCAAGGTCTCACTATGTAGTCCTAGCTAGCCTGGAACTTGCTGTGTAGAACAGGCTGGCCTTGAACTCACAAAGAAGTACCTGTCCCTGCCTCCCAGGTACTGGACTACAGGTGTGCAATACCATATCCAGTCTGCCTCCATACATGTGCTGTGACACACATGCACCCATATTATACACACATCATCATAGAAATGAATAACATAAATTTAAAACATAATTTTTAAAAGACTTTTTTCTCTTTTCTTTTTTTTTTTTTTTTTTTTTTTTTTTTTTTTTTTTTTTTTTTTTTTTTTTGGTTTTTCGAGACAGGGTTTCTCTGTAGCTTTGGAGCCTGTCCTGGAACTAGCTCTTGTAGACCAGGCTGGCCTTGAACTCACAGAGATCCGCCTGTCTCTGCCTCCCGAGTGCTGGGATTAAAGGCGTGCGCCACCTCCGCCCAGCTAAAAGACTTTTTCTAAGGATCCCTGAGGTTCAGAGAGGTGGAGAAACTTGGAAAAAGTCACACAGCAAATATATTCCCTGAAGAGATCATAGCCTCTGTTCTGTCTCCAAAGCCTTCTAATTATACTTCCATGAGATGTAATGCTTGACACAGGATCTGTCTTGAACTGTATGTAGACTGTGTTGGCCTCTGACTGTTGGTAATCCCCCTACTTCAGTCTCCCGAGTGCTAGGATCATAGACGTGAGCCACTACCAGGCTCCTAGACCCCTTATTCTTTTTACTCCATGTTGCTAGATGTGTGGTCAGTTGCTGACCTTGAGAAAGCGTTCAGAGGAGGTGAAGAAATCAGAAGAAGTGCTGAAGGGATGGCTCAGCGGTTAAGAACACTGGCTGCTCTTACTGAGGACCCAGGTTCTGTTCCCAGCATCCACGTGGCAGCTCACAACTGTCCAGAGGATGCGATGCCCTCTTCTGGCCTCTGTAAGCACTAGGCATGCACATGGTACAGACACGTATGTGCAAGCAAAATGCCCATACATATAAGATAAAATGTTCTTTTTAAATTCTGACAAGAAGAAAGACACCAGAGAAACAGGACAGGCTTCCTGTTGGCTGCAGACTCCACACTCACCTGAGCCATGGCCGGGAAGAAAATGGTCCAAGAACACTGGTTTCTTTTTCCGTCTTTTGCTTTCAATTCCATGTGGGTCTGGGGAACAGTGAAGATAAGGGTTCTTACCCTGCCGACCCACCCTCCCCAAGCAGGTCACCTGGCCCTCCCAAGAACCTGGGGATGGGTGTGGGCAGGGGTAGAGAAACACACCAGAGCTACTCAGTTCCCCAAGGACATTGGGCAGTCCCCGCTTCCGCTTCTTGTCCACACCATAGCTGTCTGTTCAGGAGAGAGCAGAAGCATCAAAACGTCATACAGCAGCTAATCACAGAGGTCGCTGTGACAGCCACCAAGGTCACTAAGACAGTCAGTCACTGAGGTCACTATGACAACCAGAGGTTATTTTGACAGTCAGTCATGGAGGTCCCTGAGACATTTGGTCATGGCAGTCACTGTGACAGTCAATCAGAGATCACTATGACGACTGGCCACAAGGGTCACTGTGATGGTCAGTCACAGAGGTCACTGTGACAGTCACAGAGGTCACTATGACCACCAGAGGTCATCATAACAGTCGGTCATAGATGTTACTATGACACTCGGTCACAGAGGTCATTAAAAGAAGGACTGGGTCTTTACCAACTTATGCAAGTAGATTTCTACTTTCCTAATTAGGCTAAAAGCCAACACCGTTCTCTGTAGACCCTGCCTTCGTATTGGCTAGCCCAGTTGCTTTCACCTTCTCTCTCACCTTTCTCTGCGTGTATAGTTATACATGTACCTGGAGGAGACCAAATGTCAACCCTGGTTGTCATTCCTCATTTCTAACTTTTTGCTTTATTATGTTCTTTTGTTTTGAGATAGTCTCCTAGTGGCCTGCACTTTGCTGGCCAGCCTGGGTCTTGCTGGTTAGACGTCCCAGGAAGCCAGCCGACTCCATCTTCCCAGTGCTAGGAACAAGCAACTCTGCCTGGCTTCCTACCAGGGTGTTGGGAACTGAACTCAAGTCCTCATGCCTGCAGAGAAAGCACTTTACTGACAGAGCTATTGCCCCCAGGTCTGCCTTCTGCCTCTAATTCTTCCCCAGATATACTTCCTCAAGCAAGGCCAAAGACCTGGTCTTCAGAGTTGGGGGTAGCTGTGGGTGGAGTGGAGTGGTTACCATGATCCCGAGGCAGGTATGTGAAGGGCAGTGGCTCGCTGCACACCCCATCCGTGAGTCTCTGCAGGAAGACATTGACAGTAACAGGCTCTGCAATCTCCAGGTCCTCATAGGGTGGCGTCTTGAACACAATGGCAATCTGCCGGTGCACATCAGCTTGAGAGAAGTCGGCTCTGCCTTCCCAGGAAGCCGTGCTGAACACCACGGATATGTCCTCTGGTGGGGATAGGTCAGGGTAAGAACACAGCTAAGTCAAGCGACTGAGCCCCTACTCACTCAGTCTCCCACCAATCCAACCAGTATTTCAAATAATAAAACTACCCTGGAACGTTTGGCATAGCCGTGCATTCCTTTAATGCCAGCACTCAGGAGGCAGAGGCAGGAGAACCTTCGTAGTTTGAAGGCAGCCCAGCGTACACAGTGAGTTTCAGGACAGTAAGAGAAACAGAGTGAGTCCCTGTATAAAACAACCAACAAACCCAACTACCCAGGGTCTCTACACAAAAGAAAATCACACAGGTATGATGACAAAGAGCTGTAATCTCAGCACTTGGGAGACTGAAGCAGGAGGACTGTGAATTCAAGGTATGTCTAGATGACTAAATGAGACTCTCAAAATTTGGTGTAAAAGAACTAGGGGCATAGTTCAGTGGTACAGAGCTTGTATAAAATCCACCAGGAAGGTCTGGGAGCATGGTCAGTGGTAGAGACTCTGCCTAGAATCCCCCAGTAAGGAGCTGGGTGTGGCTCAGTGGTAGAGCCCCTGCCTAGAATCCCCCAGTAAGGGGCTGGGGTGTGGCTTCATGGTAGAGCCCCTGCCTAGAATCCCCCAGTGAGGGGCTGGGGTGTGGCTCAGTGGTAGAGCCCCTGCCTAGCATCCCCCAGTGAGGGGCTAGGGCGTGGCTCAGTGGTAGAGCCCCTGCCTAGCATCCCCCAGTGAGGGGCTGGGGATGTGGCTCAGTGGTAGAGCCCCTGCCTAGCATCCCCCAGTGAGGGGCTGGGGATGTGGCTCAGTGGTAGAGCCCCTGCCTAGCATCCCCCAGTGAGGGGCTGGGGATGTGGCTCAGTGGTAGAGCCCCTGCCTAGAATCCCCCAGTGAGGGGCTGGGGTGTGGCTCAGTGGTAGAGCCCCTGCCTAGAATCCCCCAGTGAGGGGCTGGGGTGTGGCCCAGTGATAGAGCCCCTGCCTACCATGTACCACATCCTGTGATTCCAAACATTCCTAATAAAAACAAACACAAGGGCTGAAGAAAGGGCTCAGGAGTTGAGAGCACTGGCTTTCAACTAGGTTCGGTTCCCAGCACCCACAAGCTAGCTCACCATCTATTGCTCCCATCACAGGGGATCCAACATCTTCAAGCACTGCACTCACCTGGCACACAGACATACATGCAAACAAAATACCCATATATAAAAGAAATAATAACAACAGTAATAAAAACATAAAGCAAAATACTGGAAAGCTCCCAGGAAACCTCTTGCTTTATGATTATCATCATAACAGGTGGAGAGAAAGCAAATAAGATGGGACAATGTCCTGCCCTGTCATTCGCTTGTTTATAAATGCCCCTTCTTCAAATAGGCTTGAAAACAAAAACTGAAAAACCAACTACCAAAAATGAAAAAACATCCTTTACTCAGGACCATTCCACTGGGGACAAAGCAAGAGTCCCCTCCTTTCTCCGGCTGTCAATCCTGTACCATTCACACTTTCCTTCTTTTGTTGCTGGTTTGCTTGACTTTTGAGACAGTCTCAGTGTGTAGATCAGGCTGGCTTGAAGCCTTCCTGCTCCAACCTTCCAGAGTGCTGGATTACAGACATGTGCCATCAGACTGGTTTAATTATATATTACAATCCTAGAAATGAAATTCAGGCCTCACCCGTGCTAGACAAGCACTTACCCTATTACTGAGTCCCTCACTGGGGGATTCCTGGCAGGGGCTCTACCACTGAGCCATGCCCCCAGCTCCTCACTGGGGGATTCTAGGCAGGGGCTCCACCCCTGAGCCACACCCCTAGTTCCTCTTAAAACATTTGAGCAATTACATTTCTAGTGTGGCAGCATCCTGTAAGAGCACTACATACCCTTGGTCAGCTCACTGGCTTCCATACCTGGCAGAGATGAGCTAGCAAACAAAGCCATTGTCTGCATCTGCCTGACTCTGCAGCCAAGGCTCTGACTCCCTCTGGAGTGCTGCCCTGGTAAACCAGCACCCCCCTCTGCCTCTGGACCTCTCACCTTTTTGCACCTTGTCACACAGCAAGTACAGCTCCTCACCACCTGTGCATGGCCCGCTCTCCTTGTTGATTCGGCAAATCCGCAGTTCTGATGTGTTGGTGGACTCTGGGGAGGAGCGCAGAAGGAAAATCGACAATTCAGTCATCACATCACGGGGCTTGCTGACAGGTGAGAGAGACAAAAAGGGAAGACACCCCTTCCAGGTGGGACACAGAATGCTCAGACGGACAGGTACAATGTACAATGGCCAGAACTCCCCTCTGAAATCTGCTTAGTGCCTATCCAAAATGGAGACCCCCCAGACTCAGGGAGACTTGTCCAGGGTGAGGGTTTACAGCCTGAAATACTGTGTTTGTTTGTTTGTATGTTTCCTCCCAGTGAAAGTGATGGAACCTAGGATCTTACTACATAAGAATTCTACTACTGAGTAATGCCCCCAGCCCCTCACTGGGGGATTCTAGGCAGGTGCTCTACTGCTGAGCCACACCTACAGCTCTCATCTTTTATCACACCTTGATTAATCTTGATCAGCTGCCCAAGCTGGCCTTGAATTTACTTACCAACTTCCCGCCTGAGCCTCCCCCAAGTGGCTGGAATTACAAGCACGTGTCACACATCTATCTGCCACCTGGCCTGACATCTTGGAGTGCACACTTGTTTAGCCTGACCAGCAGTCCTGGTCCTTCTTTTATTAGCAGCTCTGAAACTTGGAGCTCAGAGTGATGAGCCATCCTTTAGGTCAGCAGTAATCCTACGGCCTAGACCTCGTCAATCAGAGCAGCACCTCCCCATGGACATTGCTGAATGGTCAGAGGAGCAAATGACCAAACTCCTGCCAATGAGAGCGTGTGCAGAAGCTGTGAGCAAACTGTATGATGTCAGGCATGGCCGTGTATGCTTGCAATTCCTCTACTCAGGAGGTGGAGACAGAAGGATTGCTGATTTGCTCGACCACATAGTGGGATTATGTCTTAAAATAATAAACACATGCCTGGGGATTTGGCTCAAGTACTTCCCTAACATGCACAAAAACCTGGGATCAAGCCTGAGTCTCAATAAATGGATCCTGGTAGTTCAGGCTGGTCATCTCAGCACTCAGGAGGTGGAGGCAGGACATCAAGGGTTCAAGGTCATCTCCAGCTACAAAGACAATTGAGGCCAGCTGTGGGGTATATGAAACCCTGTCTCAAAATGAACTATTGGCTACTGATGGGTTCTGGGGAAGGGACTGTCATTTTGTTGTCATTTGTGTACCCAAGGGTGAACCCACGCAGCTTCAGCGGATAGTTCCCAAGCTGTGGTCATACAGGGGTCCCAATTAAAATCAGTGGCTTGGGCTGGAGAGATGGCTCAGTGGCTGAGAGTGCTGACTGCTCTTCCAGAGGTCCTGAGTTCAATTCCCAGCAACCACATGGTGGCTCACAGCCATCTGTAATGAGATCTGGTGCCCTCTTCTGGCTTGCAGGCATATATATATACACTGTATACACATTAAATAAATATTTAAAATAAAATAAAATCAGTGGCTTACAAAATAAAACACAAAGAATTGAAAGTAGAAGGGACCTGTGGGAGGACTAAGATAGGGGTGGGGGACAGTGAGGAACCCTAATGCACCATATGTACAGAATTTCAAGGAGCAAATTTACTCAATAAAAAGTACAAAAGGAGGGGCTGGAGAGATGGCTCAGTGGTTAAGAGCACTGGCTGCTCTTCCAGAGGTCCTGAATTCAATTCCCAGCAACCACATGGTGGCTCACAACCACCTGTTATAAGATCTGGTGCCCTCATCTGGCACGAAAGTGACCATGCAGGCAGAACACTGTATATATAATGAATAAATCTTTGAGAAAAAAAAAAGGACAAAAGGAAAAAGAAATAACTATAGAACCGGACAAGGTGCACACTGCACAAGCACACAGGATGGCACTGCCCATCTGCATGTGTGATGTCTGGAGTTATGGCCCTCACTCCATGTCCAGGAGAAAAAGAGAGAATGAATGGAAGAAGCACAGACCCAGCTTCCCTGAGACTGTGGACACCAAACCACTGTGCAAATGTAGAAAACGAAAAACCAAAACCTCAATGATGTCCTGCTCATCCGTGCTTTCTGATACCTGTGACAAGTTAATCCCAAGGGACATGACAGCCTTGACTCACTCTTATCGTAGACAGGCTCAGAGAGGACGGGTTCCAGGCGGCGCAACTGTCCTTGCTGGTCACGGTAGGAGGCCTGGAAACAGATCCTGACAACATTCATGTCTACCTCCTGATGGTTCTTCAGAGAGCCAGCTGGGGAAGGACAAAGGGAGGCTGGAGTCGGCTGAGCTGCTGGAGCAGGCTGATGGAGGGAAGGGGACCAAGGCAGGCACTTGTCCCTCCAGCACTGGGGAGGATTCAAGTCACCCTCAGCACAGGAGTTCAAGGACAGCCTGGTCTACACTGAGACCTTGTTTTGAAAACCAAAATGAAAAACCAAACAAAGGGCCGATGAGATGGCTCAGCAGGTAAAAGCGCTTGCTGCAGAGCCCTAGAACCTGATTTCATCTGCTGGATCCATGGTAGAGGGAGAAAACTGACATCTGTAGGGTATCCTTTGACCTCCACAGGCATGTTCATACCACACAAAATCCACACACATAAACATAAAAAGCACATGCAATTAAAAAAAAAAAAGCCGGGTGGTGGTGGCGCATGCCTTTAATCCCAGCACTCAGGAGGCAGAGGCAGGGGGATTCTTGGTGAGTTTGAAACTAGCCTGGTCTACAGGTGAGCTCCAGGACAGCCAGGGCTACACAGAAAAGCCCTGTCTTGAAAAAAAGAAAGAAGGGGGGGAGGAAAGAAGGAAGAAGAGAAAGAAAAGAACACCAACTAAAGGGAAGTGGCTAGGGAGGCAGGTGGGGCACTAACCATTGTACGGATCAATTCCTAGCTGGATTTTTCGCTCGATGGCAGCTTCAATTTCCTTCTTCCGAACACACTGGATGCCCAGGTTGTTAAAGCTGAATGGGAGACAAGAGGAGAGACTGAGAGACAGCCTCTTCTGGACATAGCAGGCAATGCAGAGATGCTGCAGGCACAGGGCTCAGAGGAGCATTGGGAAAGACCTGGGATTCAAATCTCTCAGAGGCCACCAGGAGTCAGGCGAGGCCACCAGGAGTCAGGCGAGGCCACCAGGAGTCAGGCGAGACCAAGAACGTGCCTTATTTTACCACATAAAAACACCAGCCAAGCTGAGCAATGGTGGCACACCAGGGAGGCAGAGGCAGGCAGATCTCTGTGAGTTTGAGGACAGCCTGCTCTACAGAGCTTAGTTCAGGACAGCCAGGGATACACAAAGAAACCCTGCTTCAAAAAAAAGAAAATGCCTGCCAGTCTCCTTTATATCCAAGAAGGTGTAAAGGAAGCCTGGATTCTCTATACTGGATTCTCTATACTGGAACCAGAAGTTGAGGCTAGCCTGTGGTACATAGGAAAACATGCCTCCAAAGTAATTAAGTAAAAAGCTCAATAAATGGCTACAATAGTGCTCTTAGCTCTCAGGTGGAGGCAGTAGGGTCAAAAGTTCAAGGTAAAAAATAATGACCTGATGGTAGTGGTACACATCTTTAAGGTCAGCACTCAGGCATGAATGAGGCAGGTAGATCTCTGAGTTCAAGGCCAGCCTGATCTACAGAGACAATTTCAAGTATGGTGGTATACTCTTAAATCCCAGCACTGGGAAGGCAGAGGAAGGAAGATCTCTGTCCCAGATAACAAGTTTCAGGCTAGCCAGGCTACACAGACTGTCAAAAGAAAAAAAAATGAAGGTCATCCTCAGCTACGATAGTGAATTTGAGGCTAGCCTGGCCTACATGAGACCTTGGCTCAAAAAACAAAACAAAACAAAACTAGGGTTAGTTAGATGGCTCAGCAGGTAAAGTCTTTGCCAGGCAGCCTGACTACCTGAGCTCAACCCTCAGGCTGCCCGCAGTGGAGGGAGAGGACTGACCCCCACAAGCGGTCCTCTGCCATGGGCAACACAGTTAAATCAGGTTGGAGTCCAGCGGCAGCTGTGCACCTGCACTCTGTCTCCTCTCTGACCCCAACAGAATAAAGATAAATGGGTCTACTGGTACCTGCCTATGGAGACTGAGGCAGGTGGATCTCAAGTTCGAAGTTAGTTTTGACTACGCGGCAATACCCTGTCTCAAAAAGCAAAACAAAAAGCAAAAATGGAACAGATGTGGCAGGTTTTCAGAGGGGTCCACTGCTGTCTCCACACCTAACACTCCTCATTCATCTGAGGCAAGCAAGGAAGGTCCGGCCAAGATGCCTATGCCCCAGGCTTTCCCAGGTAGCAGTGTCCACCTCTGGAGTCTCCTCGATCAGAGGGAAGAAGCTGGAGTCAAGAGTCAGGTGTTTGAGTCAGGGTCTGGTACCTGTGCCTGGAGCTGACATGAGGCCGCAGCCGCACCCTGCAGACGCCATCGGTGCAGTCTTTTCCCACGAGGCTGTGGGGGTGTACCCGGTGTGGCCAGTCCTTCCACACAAGGCATGCTGTCACCTCTACCTCCCGCAGCCCGCCACAGTCTCGAAGCTGTAGGAAGACATGGCCTTATTAGGTGTTTGCTGGACCCCGTCCCCATCCAAGCTCCCTGGGGCTCCCTTGTAGCTACCTCTATTTCTTCTCCAGAGACAAATCAGGAAAAGGCCCTGCTAGAGATTGCTCTCCTGCCGGACAACACCTTTGATCCCAGCTATCCAGAGGGAGGGGCAGGTGGATCTCTGCGAGTTCAAGGCCAGCCTGGTTTACAGATTAAATTCCAGGACAGCCAGAGACACACAGAAAAACCCTATCTCAAAAACCAAAAACAAACAAACAAAAAATCACAGGCCTGGTAGTATAGGCCTGTAATTCCAGATGCTCAGGAGCTGAGGAAGGAAAAAAAGATGAATGCCAACCTGGACAAAAAATAAGGATGTGACTCATAATAAAAAGTAAAAAATGAGCCAGGCAGTGGTGGGGCACACCTTTAATCCCAGCACTCGGGAGGCAGAGGTAGGCAGATCTCTGTGAGTTTGAGGCCAGCCTGGTCTACAAGAGCTACTTACAGGACAGGCTCTAAAGCTACAGAGAAAACTTGTCTTGAAAAACAAAACAACAACAACAAAAAAACCAAAATAAAACAAAATAAAAAAAAAAAAGGCTGGGACCATGACTCAATGATCAGATGCCTAGAATCCCCCAGTGAGGGAATGGGGTGTGGCTCAGTGGTAGAGCCCCTGCCTAACAAGTACGAAAACCTAGGTTCAATGCCCATTACTGAAAAAAAATCCAACAGAGAAATTGATCTCTTACACACAACTCTACTTTGCTCTGGATCAGTCCTGAAGTGACACACTTCACCCAGGAGTTTGAGTGAGTGCTGCCCTCTAGCGACCAAAGTAACTTTGGATGGCTTGTCTTTGGGACCATAAATACTAGTTTGTCATTGGAACAGCCTCACACAACCACTCTATATCATATAATTCGTCTCTGCTGTTATTTCAAAAGGTCACACTCTATAAGATCCAGGCTGGCCCGATTTTCCTCCTGCCCCAATTTCCCGAAGTGCTGGGGTTTATGAGCCAAACTCCCAGGCTCTTTTGAGGTTTCGGGGTGGAAGCACCACGATCCTATTCCCAGGTACAACAGCGGCACGGGCAGTACCGCACGCACCTCGATTGCCGGCAGCGTCTTGCTGGCTTCGGTGCTGCTCTCCCCAAGGATGCTGCCCGCAGAGCGGCCCTCGCACTCATAGCGGAAGCGCATCCCGCGCTGCTTTGGCTGCTCTGTGATGACCAGGTGCGGCCGTGGGCCGGGGCCTGGTGACACCAGCCGGCCTAGGGTGCAGCTCCAGGGCGACGGTGTGACAGGAGTAGGTGGTGTGGCTGGTCCCAAGGTGACAGTGCTCAGTGGGGCCTGCCCGCGGGGCACCAGACGAGGCATTTCGCCCAGCTGTGCCCCGTCCAGGCCGAAACCGTTTTCCTTAATGTATTCGTCGATGATTTCTGCAGGACAGACAGATAGGTGAGGGCAGTGAAGGACGGGACTAAGCTCCCTTCCTTTCTTCTCACACTTTCCCCACCTGGTTTTGGTTTATTCTTTTCAGACAGGGTCTCATTGTATAGCTGTGACTGACCTGGAACTTGCCATATAGACTAGGCAGGTCTCAAACACAGAGAGCCACCTTCCTCTTCTGGGATCTACACCATACCTGCACACCACTCTTGGTTTTTGTGTGGTTTGGTTTGGTATTTTGAGACAGGGTCTCTCTACATAGCCTGGCTGTCCTCAAACTATGTAAACCAGGCTGGCATCCAGAGTACTGGGATTAATCCATGCACCACCATTCCGGCTCACACTTTATTTTCTTTAAGTTCCCCCCGCCTTAATTTTAGTGTGTGTGTGTATCTGTGTGTTGCCTGCATATATGTCTGTGCACCACTAGGTCGAGTGCCCTCAGAAGCAAGAGGGCATCAGAGCCCTTAGAACTGGGGTTATAAGTAATTGTGAGATGCCATGTGGGTGCTGGGAATCAAACCAGAGATGTCTGAAAGAACAGTCATTTTAACTGCTAAGCCAGCTCTCCAGACCTCTAAAGAATTTTAAAGTTATGTGTCTGTGTGTCTATATACAGGTGTGTGCCAATGAGTGCCCAGCCTGTCCTGGAGCTGTGGTCGCAGGTGGTTGTGAGTCCCTCGGTGTGACTGCTGGGAACCAAACTTGGGTCTCTATGAGAACAACTACTCTTAACCACTGAGCCGGCTCCCTAGTCCTTCCGCTTGGTTTTTTGAGACAGGGTTTCACTGTGCAGACAAGGCTGCTCTCCAATCTTCGATCCTCTTGCCTCCACCTCTGGATTACCAGCAAGTGCCACCAGCAGGAACTCCACAGAGCACTTCCACCTCTGCGCCTGTTTCAAAACCACATTCACTTTCCCTGTGGTCTCCCCCTCCTACCCCTGCTCCATTCACCACCCGACATGGACTGAGGCAGTTGCCAGCTCTCCTCCTCTCCTGCCTTTTGTCCCTTGTATTTGTCCATCTCATCCACTCAGAGAGATTTTAGTAGTACTATCCTGTCCCTCTTTTGCCTAGAATCCTCCCATGGCTCCCAATTCCTTGGTAGTCAAGGCTAACAATGTTCCCCACAGAAAATTTGCCTTAAATGTGATGATATACTTCATCAGCAGAGTCTGCCTTGTAATCCCCCAGCAAAGGGTGAGGGTGTGGTTCAGAGGTAGAGCCCCTACCTACAATTCCCCAGTGAGGGGCTGGAGTGTGGCTCAGTGGTAGAATTTTGCCTAGCATGGGGGAGGCCCTAAGTCCAATGCCTAGTATTTAATGATAATAATAATAATAATCTAGGTGTGAAGGTGTACATGTGTAAATCCATCACAGGGAGGTTAAGACCACAGGATGGTAATTGTGAGCCTGGTCTACGTGGCAAGATCCTGTCTCAAATAAACAGAAGGCTGGCCCAGCATGCCCAGGGATGAAGCCCTGGGTTCCACTCTCAGCACAGCATCCAATCCCAGCCCAAGAGAGGGAGGAGAAGGATCAGAAGTTCAAGGTCATTCTCATCCTCAGGTAGTCAGTTATTTAAGGCCAGCTTGAGTCTTTTGTTTCAAGACAGGGTTTCTCTGTGTGACCCTGGTTATCCTGGAACTCACTCTGTAGACCAGGCTGGCCTGGGACTCAGAGATCCGCCTGCCTCTGCCTCCCAAGCGCTGGGATTAAAGGCATGCACCACCACTGCAGTTTCAGCCTGGGCTGCTTGAAACTCTGTCTCAAAAACAAACTTACAAAACACTCCTTAAAATCCATTCTCTCAGATCAAACAGCTGCACCCCTCCTGTTTCTTGCACCCACCTAGCTCGGTCACCTTCTGGGCCATGAACTTGTTCTTTCTCTTTCCTGGTTTCTAGGTGTCCCCTCATTCAACCAGAAAGGCACTTCATGCTGCCATTTCTATGAAAGCCATGCCTCTTTACCTTTCTCCCTCTCCCTTCTCTGCCCCATTCTCTCTTCCTCTTTTCTGAGACAGGATCTCACTTTGTAGCCCAGGCTAACCTAAAACTCACTATGTAGCTCAGACTGGACTCAGATTCTCTTTGCCCTCCTGCCTCCGCTTGTGAGTGCTGAGATTCCAGGCATGATGCAGGCATGCCTGCCTGCACTGTGTCTTTCTCCCTTTGCAAGCCCCATCCCAACCTCACTTCCTCCTGCTCATTCTCTGTTCTCTTGTTTCCTAACTCCCCAGTGCAAGCTGGTAGCTCCTGCAGGGTAGTGACTCAGTTTTGTTCAACGCTAGATTCCCAGTGCCTGACAATGGGCCTGGTCCAAGAAGGGTCAATGACATCCATGAGTGAGCATTACAGATTATAGATAATAGAAACACAAACACTTAGTGCTCTGGATCTTGGGAGTATGACTTTGCTCAAGTCCTCAATAGTCCTGGAATCAACCAGGACCTGCTCCCATCAAACAAGGTAGGTCTGTCCCCATTCTCCCCAGAACCCTCAGCCTCCCTCACACCTGCCTCCTGATACTCACCCAGTTCATCTGTGGAAGGAAGAGAAAAGAAAGGTGAGGTTCAGGTACTGTCAGGCTTGACATCGTCCAACACAGACTCTCCCGCCTTGTCCCCAAGGAGGACGTGCTGGGGCTCCCATCCCCAATCTCCATGACCTCCTTTGGGCTAGCCCTTCAGTTCTTAATGTTGAGGGCCCAGCATTAAGGTATCCCCAAAGAAACCCAAAAGTCACCTCCCAAAGCACTCAGACTTGTCCAGACTTGTGGAAAAGCAACAGAGGGAATAGGGGGCTGGGGTAGATGATGAACACAAGCTGTTTTGTTTTGTTTGTTTTGTTTTCTGAGACAGGGTTCCTCTGTAGCTTTGGAGCCTGTCCTGGAACTCGCTCTGTAGACCAGGCTGGCCTCGAACTCACAGAGACCCACCTGTCTCTACCTCCTAAGTGTTGGGATTAAAGGCGTGTGCCACCTCCACCTGGCAATCTAGGTAAATTATGAACAGGTTCCATCCTGAAAATCTACCCTGGGCCCCAGAGATCACTGCTATAGTCTGAACATGAAGCTGCCCAAACCCAGGGTGCTGCCCACTCTATACCATAGTCCAGCTCCCCAAATCTCTGGCTCACCCCTACTTCCCAGAAGGAGGAGAGGGTAACAGCCACACTAGGTACCCAGTGAAGAAGTCCCGTCACTTCCCCAATAAAACTCAGTAATCGAAACCAACTTCATATGATTCCCCAGACAGGACAGGGGAAGGTCAGAGGAAGCAAACAAGCCCAGAGGTGGCGCAGCAGGGAGGGTCACCAAACTGTCCCACCTAGTTGTGAAGGCTACTGGCTGAAGACTGATCCTGTAGGATCCCAGTATCAGCCAGGTCTTCCCTCCTACCCTTTCCATTCTCCACACTCAGGGAGTGGCTCCTGGAAGCAGAACTTTGCTCCTTAGGAAGCAGTTTTCAGGTGCCCTTATCTCATTTGATCTACGAGATCAGTAGATGCCAAGGTCCTTCCCTTCCCCGTGAAATGGGGTAGACTGAGGCCTGGAGAGTAAAGGGAACCTGACAGTGCCAACCTCAAATCACTCTGTTCTGAAAAAGCCCTTCTCAGATATCTCTGCTGAATGAAGCTAGGGACCCTAAGACAAACTTGAGCTGCCAGGTAGTACGGCATGTGACTCAGACCCTGAGGCAGGAAGACTGGTACTAGTTTGAGGCCAGCCTGGGCTACAAAGTGAGTTCCAGAACAGCCTACACTATAGAGTGAGACCTTGTGTCAACCAAACCAAACCCATACTCAAGAAATTCTACCTAGGGGTCCTCAACAGACTCCAGGGAGTTGGGCAAGGAGGCACACGGCTGTCATTCCAGCACTCAGGATGCTGAGGCAGGAGGATTGCAGCTCTTACAGGCTAGCCTGAGTAACTTAGATACTTATCTCCAACAGTGAAACAAACAAAATGCCAGGCTGGGCATGCACTTCAGAAGTTCAGAGCTTACCTGTTTTTTTGTTTTTGGTTTTAGGTTTTTGGTTTTTCGAGACAGGGTTTCTCTGTGGCTTTGGAGCCTGTCCTGAAACTAGCTCTGTAGACCAGGCTGGCCTCGAACTCACTGAGATCCGCCTGCCTCTGCCTCCCGAGTGCTGGGATTAAAGGCGTGTGCCACCAGCGACCGGCTCAGAGCTTGCCTGTTATATATGAGACTTTCTTAATAAGTGACACTATCATCTGTGAATCCTGATGAGTGGAGACCGTGCCTGTCATGTCGTAACTGTACCCAGAGCTCAGTCTGTGTCTGGCCCATCAGAATGAAGGAATTTGCCCTTCTGTTTGCCATGCTTCATCCTCCTGTCCCCGCCCTACTGTTCAATATCACTGACCCCATGATCTCTTCATAGCCCTCACTGCCTTTTATAATCCCACCTTTAATTTTTTATAGACCTGCCTCCTCGTTTGGGTAGGGAGCCCTGAAGGACCGGGCTGAGACTATGCCCTACACTGGCTCTCAATAGAACTGGCATTCAGTAAACATTTGCTGAACAGATGATGCCAGGAACGACCCTCATTGGAAACATCAGACATGTGTCTTGGACCACACAAGTCTCAGCTTGCTCCTGTCCAGAACCAGCACTGGGGTCACCCCTGTCTCCAAGGCCATCCCCTACCTTTCTACATCTCTAAAACTCTCAGCCCCTCCCACACCCACTCCAGGCTTCTCCTGAGAGAAGTCCAGACCCGACCAACCACTGAGGCTACTGAATGTCACACACGAGACCCAGCTCTGTCGTCAAATCTCAGAAAATAAATCATGTCTCTGATGTTTGTTTTGTTTGAGGTAGGCTTTCACTATGTAAACGGTATGACTTCAAACTTGAGATCTTCCTGCCTCAGCCTCCTAAGCATGGGGATGCTAGGCATTCAGCACCATGCCTGGCTTGAGGGACCTATTAGAATAGTCATCTAATAGAAAAGCATCTCCTGGGAAGTTCCTAAAACTGAAACTCTCAGAATTGGTTCCAAACTTAGATTCAGAAATTCTAAAAGTTACACCTAAAGGTGTTTGTACTGTCTATGTATGTTTTGTCTATGTATGTTTGTACTGTCTATGCATGTTTTGTCTATGTATGTTTGTACTGTCTATGCATGTTTTGCCATATTCAAGGCGTATGGTGGTTTGAATGGGAACGGCCCCCATAGGTTCCTAGGGAGTGGCACTTTTAAGAGGTGCAGCCTGTTGGAGTAGGTGTGGCCTTGGAGGATGTCACTAGGGTGGACTTTGAGGTTTCAAATGCTCAAGCCAGGCTCAGTGTCATGCTCTCTCCTTGCTACCTGACAATCTGGATGTAGAACTCTCAGCTACTTCTCCAGCACCATGTATGCCTGCAGGCCACCATGTTCTCTGCCATGAGGATGAAGGACTAGACCTCGCAACTGTAAGCCTGGCCCAATAAAATCTTTTTTTTGGTTTTTCGAGACAGGGTTTCTCTGTAGCTTTGGAGCCTGTCCTGGAACTAGCTGTTGTAGACCAGGCTGGACTCGAACTCACAGAGATCCACCTGCCTCTGCCTCCCGAGTGCTGGGATTAAAGGCGTGCGCCACCACCTGTTTTATGCAGTCAGTCTCCTATGTTGCCCAGCATGGTGGTTTGAATGATAATGGCTCCTGTAGGTTTATATGTTTAAATACTTGGTCCCCAACTGGTGGACCAATGTGGGAGAAATTAGTAGGTGTGGCCTTGCGTAGGAGGTACATAACCACTCCTAGTTGCCTCTATTCTCTCTCTCTCTCTCTGCCTCCTGCTGGGCATCAGGACAGGAGCTCTTAGGTACCACTCCCGCCATGCCCACCTGCCTGTTGCCATTCTCCCTGCTAAGATGGTCATGTACTTACCCTCTGAAACACTGTAAACTTTCTGCGGGAAGTTGCCGTGGTCTGGTGTTTTGTCACAGCAACAGACAAGCAACTCAGGCTGGCCTTGAACTTCTGATCCTCTCATTCCTACCTCTCAAGTACTGAAATTACAGGTGTAAACCAACAGGCTCCATTTTATACAGTGGTGGGAACCAAATCAAGGGTGTTGCCTGTGCTAGGCAAGCTCCCTCCCAACAGAGCTGTATCCTCTGTTCATCTGTTTGTGCATTGGTTTGGTTTGTTTGTCTTTGTCTTATGGTGTTTTTTTTTTTTGTCTTGTTTTTTAGTTTTGGTTTTGCGAGACAGGGTTTTTCTGTCTAACAGCTATGACTGTCCTGGAACTCATGCTGTAGACCAGGCTGGTTTCGAACTCAGAGATCTACCTGCCTGAGTGCTGGGATTAATGGTGTGTGTCACCACAACCTGGCTATTTTGTGTTTTGATTCAGGGCCTCACTATAACCCTTCAGTTATAGTGAGAAGTTGAAGGCTGGCCTTCAGCTCACTACATTAATGTCTTCAAATTTGTGTCCACCCTCCTCTTGAGCTTCTCCTGCACTGGGGTGACAGGCATGCCCGGCCACTCCTGGTAGCAGTCCTTTTCACATTTTTCTTTTAACAGGGCTTCTAGGTAATTTGAACGCACATGGTCTGAGAACTTATGACTAACACAGTTATTATTATGCTCTTCTCATCATGACTATGCCACTAACAGTTACTGCTAAGTGGAATGCTCCCTGTGGCTTTACAAGCATCAAGTCCTCCAACTTTCCCCAGCCCCGCAAAAGAACAAATGGGTACAACATCCATCACACAGATGGGGAAAACTGAGGAGAGTTTAGGAAGTCACTTGTGCATTCACCCAGTGAGAGGGTGGTAACATCACACGTGAACTTCAGTTCCAAGGTTCCAGACTCTGGATGGTGGGGCACCCCGAAAAGGGCCTCTACTTAGGGGACCGGCAGATGGAACTATACAAGTTTCTAACCATCTTGGAAGTATGGACACGTAGGGAGTCATTTAAACCAGAACGGAGGGGCACAGTTTACAAAGTAGCTGCACTCATCCCTCTCTAGGGGTCCCTCCATTTCCTACAAGAAGATGGGCAGGGACTGGAAGGTAGCTCACCTGTGGACCTGGAGACCATCGGTGACAGCGAGGAAAGGTTACTGGAACCTGTGAGAGGGAGACCTGAATGAGCAAGACGATGCAGGGCAGGGCAGCTAGAGGACCAGACTCAGCCAGCCCGGTCCTCACCTGGACTTGGCCCTTTGAACGAGGCTCGTCCTCTTTACCGAGCTCCGGTGAGGCCGGGCTTCTCTCTCTAACTCTTGACGAAGTTCTGACTTTTCGATTCTGCCATTGACTATGCCCATCACCATTCAACATCTGCTACTTTCCTGGTTAAGGTCGGACTTGGAGGAAGACCCCAGGAAAACTCCATCTCCTTTCCTCCTTCAGGGCGAGATCCCAGCCCTAATGCTGGAGAACTCGCCCCTCCGCTCTCGTGCAGGCCCCGCCCCTTTTCAATCCCTGCGCCAGGCTCCGCCCTTTATCTTCAGATCAGGCTCTTTCCCTTCTCCTCAGGGTAGGTTCCGCCCACTCACTGAGCCTCACGCCTCCTCTTCGCGCTCTCAGAGCCTGATCCCGCCCCTATTTCCTGTCAAACTCAGCCCTGATTCCGCCCACTCGAAGTCAGGCCCCGTCGTCCCCTAGCTTGACGCTGGGCCCCAACTCCTTCTTTGCCTTTAGGCCTCGCCTGGTCCCCTTATCTGGAGAATACAGAGCCAGTTCTTTAATTAGGCTCCGCCCATTACCCACTTGGTAAACTGGGAGCCTTGACTCGGACCTCTCGGAGTTTGCCCCGCCCCTGGGCCTATCCTGCTCCTCCCCCTAAGAGTCAGGCTCCGCCCCTCTCCTCGCTGGCGGCCGAGTCCCGCCCCCTTCTTTGCCTCAGGCTCAGGCCCCGCCCCCTTCTCACTCCGTAGCGGGACGCCTAGCCAGTACCTCGGGCAGGACCCTTCACCATCCTCTGCCTCCTGCCTCGTCTCCCACGCAGTGTCCCCGCCACCCTCGTACTCTCCGTACCGAAGCGCGAGTCCTGCGGCAAGCCGCAGATAACTCCGAGTGTCCCGAACACCCCCAGCCCGAGCCCCGCCCCAGACGTTCCACTCCGCTTACCCAAGGCCCCCAGCTCGGGCGCGGACGCTCTGGTAGCGCGGCGACTCGGCATGGCCCGGCCCGTAGGGACGGACAGCCCTCAGGCCGGCTCAGGGCGAAGCGCGCACGAGGGCAAGCGCGCAGGACGGCCCGATTTGCTGGGGCGATCACGGGCCGGGCGAGCGGCGCAAGGCTAGGGCCGAAGGCCGGGCTGGACGCACGGCGCCCGGGGCTGCGGGGGGCGCCGGGCCGGGCCGGGCGGGCGGCGGGCGGGGGCGGGGCGGCGGAATTCCCCGGCGCCGCCGGCCTGCGCACCCATTGGCTTGCACTCCTCCGTGACGTCACGGCAAGGGGAATGGGAAAACCCCCGCTGGTCACGTGATGGCGGGGGCGGGGCCGGCCGGGAAGAGTAGGCTTGGCACTGCGCAGGGTCTGGTGCCTGTCGCTGCCCATTGCACTGGCCGAGACCACTGAGACCTGCCAGAGTTCACCCGCGCCCTATTCGCAGAACAAGCTGAGAAACGGGCACCCCTTATTCCCTCACTAGGACTTGAACCTGCTGTTTCTCAGGCTGGAAAAGGAAGTCAGGAGCGGGAAGTTAGCAACAATTGATGATAATTTTTTTTAACTTAAATTTTTTTGAGATAGGATCTTATCTAGCCCAGACTGGCTCCCAGTTCTCCGTACTAGCTAAAGATGACCTTGAACTTCAGATCCTTCTGCCTCCACCTCCCAAGTGCTGGGATGACAGGCATGCACCACCACCTGTTTTATGCAGTACTGAGGATTGTACCCAGGGCTTCTTGCATGTTAGACAAGCACTTCTGCGCTAGCCCATTGGTGATCTCTCTGACAGCTTCTGTAAAAATCTCCGTGTTCCATTCTACTTTTCTCAGTCTGTGTGACCTAAGGATTCCTGCAACGTATGCTGTATGCTTTCTCGAGCACCTGCTGCATGCTGCAGCCTGTAATGAACACTAGGGCACAGCACGCTGAAAATCAGGCCCAGTTCCTCCTCCCAGGAGACAGAAAACTGCAGCAGTGAGTGGGATGACAGTGATAGCTACCACTACACAGCAAAGCAAAGAACATGGTTTTGGTTTGACTGTGGAGTTCAGGCTGGCATTTGAACCCATGGCAGTCCTCCTGCCTTGGTCTTCTGAGTGCTGGGATCACAGGGACCTACCATCATGCCCAGCTAAGAGCGAAATTTTTCTTGCAATGGAACACATTAGACCTAGACTTTGAGGACCAAATGCTCTTAATTCTCAGCTATGCCATCATACATAAACAGCCAGGGTCCATAAATAATCAGGAGTGTGACTGCGATCTAATAGGCCACAATTTGATGAATATGAAAATGGGAACATCACGTAACTTTCATAGGAAGCAATGTATTCTTTTTCTTTTTACACCAGAGGGGTCATGTACCGGTGTAGTAGGTAAGTCCGGGTGAACATGTCCCATAATATAAGCCTCAGAATCGGATTTACCAGTCGTACCAGTGCTTTCCTTTGGATTTTTCCTACTGTCGGGCTGAGGATGTTTCTTGTGATAGAATGCTTGCCTAACATGTATGAGATCCTAGGTTGTACCATCAGCAGCACACAAAAATATCGTAGCTAGGTATATGTACTGGGAAGAGGTGGGAGATTCACCGACAAGTAGTGAATTCCAGGACAATGGCTGCATAGCAGGATTTTGTCTCAATTCAAAGCATAAAGGAGGGGGAAAGGAGAAAAATAAGGGAAATAGGGTATGGTTCAGTGGCAAAGCCCCTGCCTAGAATCCCCGAGTGAGAAGCTGGGGTGTAGCTCAGTGGTAGAGCACCTGCCTAGACTCCCCCAGTGAGAAGCTGGGGTATAGCTCAGTGGTAGAGCCCCTGCCTAGAATCCCCCAGTGAGGGGCTGGGAGCATAGTTCAGTGAGAGTCCCTTCTTTTTTTTTAATTTTTAAATTTTTTTTTTTTTTTGGCTTTTCGAGACAGGGTTTCTCTGTGGCTTTGGAGCCTGTCCTGGAACTAGCTCTTGTAGACCAGGCTGGGCTCGAACTCACAGAGATCCACCTGCCTCTGCCTCCTGAGTGCTGGGATTAAAGGCATGAGCCACCACCGCCTGGCGAGAGTCCCTTCTTAGCATGCAAGAAGACTTGGATTGGTTGCCCAGCATCAAGAAGGCAAATGCTAACACCAGTCTTGGATCTGACACAGGACTGTGAACTCAAGAGCAAATCTGAGCACCAGGCAAGATATCTCACATCAGTAATTTCAACACTTGGAAGGCTTAGGCAGGGATTTGCCATGAGTTCTAGGCTAGTCTAGGCTACCGATGGCAAGACACTGCCTCAAAAAATAAGCGGTCTCCCAAAAGAAGTTGTAATTTCAGGGTCCTGAACCAGATTTCTTGTGCTCAAATCCTAGATTTTCTGGACAGTTATATAACCCCAGGCAATTGATTTTCCCACTCTGGACTTGAGTTTCCCCAACATCCCCAAGGATGTTGTGAGGGTTCAATAAAGACACGGTACAGCTGACCCTTGTCATAGCCTTTCGTGTACCTGCACCATTCAAAATTCTAACTCCTTGTCAAGCTACATAAACCAAGCTGGCCTCCTGAGTGCTGAGATTAAAGGTGTGTATCCCCATACCCAACTGGAAAAGCTCTGGATTTCTTATTTGGAGGTACACATAAATAACAGCACAAACTTCAAAGGGCTATCGTGAACATGAAAAAAGTTATTACATAACAGTGCTGTACGCTGCTTTCAAAGCTGGAGACAGCACAAGGCACATGGATGACAGTGCCGTGAGCTGCTCTCACAGCTGGAGACAGCACAAGGCACATGCATGACAGTGCCGTGCGCTGCTCTCACAGCTGGAGACAGCACAAGGCACATGCATGACAGTGTCGTGCGCTGCTCTCACAGCTGGAGACAGCACAAGGCGCATGCATGGTGTTTCCTTTTTTTATTATTATTATTTCAAAGTGTCAGGTAACCCAGGCTGGTCTCAGACTCCATTTATAGTCAGTGAGGATGACCTCGAACTCCTGATATTTTTGTCTCCACTTCCCAAGTGCTGGCATTACAAGTGTGCCAGCATGCTGCGTCCTGTTTTGTAGCCCAGGCTGGCCAAAACCATCAAATCCTCCTGCCTCAGCCTCTCAAAATCAAGGATGAGGTAGGATACAAAAGATTCTAGGGTTCCTGCCAGGTTGTGAGCTTCACAGGGCTGCAATGGAATGTTGGTCTCTGTGGTGTATATAGAACTGTCCTGTGCTGTCTCTGCCTGGGGCTCGGGAGCTGCTGGCCAAACATTACAGATCCACCCATCAGCACACCAGTAAGGGCTCTGGACATGTTCCGATGTCTGTGAAAGCAAATGGACATGGCAGTCACTAAGACAACCCTAACCATGTTCTCACAAGTTAAGTCTTGGTCCAGGGAAGGCACCTTGCCATGATGTACCCCAGTGGGCAGAGCTGCTGGGAGAGCCTCAAGACTTGGGGGTGAGAGGTTTCCTGGAAGAAACACCAGTGCATCCTGCGGGTACTTGGGTTCCAGGTGGGGGAAGTTATGGGGCATGCAAAAGCCCCTGAGATCTCACCTGTAGAAGTCTTGTACTTTTTTTTTTTTGTTTGGTTTTTCAAGACAGGGTTTCTTTGTGTAACAGCTGTCCTGAAACTAGCTCCTGTAGAAGACCAGGCTGGCCTCGAACTCACAGAGATCCATCTGCTTCTGCCTCCCAAGTGCTGGGTTAAAGGCGTGCGCCACCACTGCTTGGCGAGTCTTGTACTCTTCTGAGGACCCTGGGGAGCCATGGCAGATTGAGTAGGAGCCCAGCAAGGAAAATGGATACACCACCTATCACTACCCTGAGCAAGGGACCTCTGACTTCCTTGCTTGACTCAGCAGGGTGGGGAAGCAGGTGTAACCTTGGGTGGTCCTTGGTCCAGGGCCTCCTTGCAACATGGATGAGTCTACAGTATCTGGGAAGGTATGTTTAATAGCCAAATGGCTATCACTTCTCTTGAGTAAGCAAATCCAGTTCCTGGTACTGAAACCGCTCAGCTGGCTCTTTGAAGCCAACGCTGTTTAGGGACGTTGCAACACCAAGAATTCACTCTGTACTGTTGCAGCCCAGGTGGTAAATTGGTACAAGACCCATTCAGGCGTCCCCATTGAGGAGTGCTGAGTAGGGCTTGTCCCTCTTTACTGCTAGTGTCTAGTGTTCCAACCCTGCCTGGTGTCATGTAGCTGAACACAGGGATACTGGATGTTTTCAGCCAGCCCTCTCATGGGAGTCTAAGATGAAGAATCCTTTGGGAGGCCCCTTGCAGGGCAGTATCATGTGTTTGGGTACGTGTGCCACCGTGTGTGCATGGAAGCAGACAACACTGCACCTGGTTACCTCCCTTCTGCCTTATGTGTGTCCTAGCGATCAATTTAGATTGTGTGGCCTTGTGGCACAATAGCAGTACAAACCCAGGGTGTCAGGGCTGCGTAGCAAATGCCTTCACCCACAAAGCCACCTACTATCTCTCTGAGACAGAGCCGCCATCTGTAGCCCAGGTTAGTTCTGACTTATGCACCACCATGACTGGTTTATGCAGTGCTGGGCATTGCTCATGCTAGGTAAGCAGTGTTTAAAAAGCTAAGAAACAACCCCAGATCCGCATTCCCTGTCATTTACCTCCAGGTCTCCATCCCAGACCTGAGCCAGCTGCCCATTCCAGGCAAGGAAGGCAGAGGAGGTGCGGTGGTTGAACTTAAGTTAAACACCCATATGAATTTATTAAATCCAGACTGTGTTAAAGGGTGGCGGTCTGGGAGCGGGGTGGTCAGGGGATGAGGGACAAGATGATGGAGGACCACAGGCATCCCACAGAGGAGCCCTGGCCCCTACCCCGCCCACTCTCGGCGCCATATTGGCTTCATCATGATTCCCGATGGTGCTGGGCTGGCAGGGCGAGATGTCTGCAAACACACAGGAACAGACGAATAGACAAGACGACCGATGGTGTCTTCACATACATACAGCCAGCCCCGGCCTGCCTGGCCCTCATCTCACACACTGGGCCCTGGCCCTAGGGGGCCTCCTGCCTCCCTGGCCTGATCTGTCCAGGAAGAGGGCGACAGGGAGGGGAGGTGAGGGGCCGGGGAGGTGGGTGGTGGTCACCAGGAGCAGATGAGGACCCAAGTGGCTAATCCTTTTTCTTGTCCTCTGCTGGCTTTGGAGGGGCTTCCTGAGGCTGGCTGGCAGTACTGGCCCCAGGAGTGGCCTTTGGGACTGTGGAGGCATCCTCTTCAGTGACAGCCGTGCTGGACGCAGGTGTGAGAGCCCCTGCTGCAGTGGGCGCCTGGGCTCTGGATGCTGCTGCTGAGACATCTTCTCCACTCATACCAAACTCGTTCACACGGGTGGGGTCGACGCGGTAGATCCACCGTTGGTAGAGGTAGATGAAGAAAACCACATCTGGGGGAAGGGGCTGTGTGAGGTACATGGCCCACCCCACCGGAGAATGAGGTTCTTTCCTGCCCACTGCATCCCATGTCCCTATGTCCCCTGGGCCTCACCGTCCCGCAGGCAGCCAATCCGATACATGACAGGCATCTTGATGACAAAGGCAAACAAGTCATCAATGAAGGTGTTGAGAGCCTTGTAGGTGAGCATTCGCCATGGCAAGTGAGCCACAGACTTGAGCTTGTAGTTGATGAAGAGCTGGGGTGTCATGGTGATGAAACCTGAGGGAAGACAAAGGATACCATGACCAGTCACCCCGGCTCACTCTGCTTTTCCAGCACAATCTACCCCAGGGTCTTTGCATTTTCTTTCCAATGATTTGTTTTGTTTTTTGAGACAGGGTCTTAGACTATAGCCAGTATGGCCTTGACCTCAGAGATCCTTCTACTTGAGCCTTCCAAGTTTAAGAGTGTACAGGTTGAGTCATCACACCCAGATCTTTGTGTTGTCCCCTGGTCACCTCTAGGGACTGTTTAGACATCCTTTCCTCAGAGTGGTTCCTAAGCCCCACCTTAAGTGTACCCTTTATTGTCCGTACTTATCACTTGCTGTGAATGCTTAGCTTCTCTTTGCACTTTGGGGTTCCCACAACACAGGAATTCCTCTCTTCGACCAGGCCCAGAAGCCTCTTTAGGGCTTCCTAGTCCCATGCCTGCCCACACTAGATGGGCACTGTCTAAAGTGGGTCTGCCTCCCCTACTGACCAGTGAGCCCCAGGACAAGACTTGGCTGCCATGCTCACTATGGCTCGAGAACATGGGCCTGAGATGGTCTGCTGGTACCAGCCCTCTAGGTGGGGCAAAGTCAGGCCTGACAGCCAGCTTCAAGGCTGTGGCCTATAAGAATGATGGGCCTGACACTGTGGCAGGCCCTCCAGGCAGGGTAGAGCTGGGCCTGCTCACCAAAGGTCAGCAGGAAGCCGTAGAGCATGCTGAGCACCCACGAATACCAGCCCTTGTGCTCCAGGTACAGAAGGCTGTAGACAGCATAGCAGCCCAGCAGCGGAAAGAGGATCCATGACAGGTACCGGAACGCCATCTGTGGGGGTCACAGGACGGGCTGGGGCTGGCTCTGCAGGCCCTGTTCAGTGGCCCTACTCCTTGTCCTCTTCCACCCACACCTGGACCAGCAGGCTGGGCCAGGGGAATTTCCAGGTGGCTCTGGGAACTCTGGACTTGGCCAGGAAGTAAATGTGGCAGGCGGGGAACATAGGGTGTGATATGGGCCTGGCAGTGATACTGGCAGGCAGAACCAATGGCCCAGCCTGTCTCTCATGAGTGTGAGTGCTTGGAGACCACCCGAGGGCCAAGGGGGCACTCACATCATCATATACTTTGGTTGAAGACTCAATGTAGGTAGACTTGTCTTTGAAGGTTGGGCAGGGGAAGATTCCTGCCACTCTGTGCTCCCGGTCCAGCTGTAACCGGGAAGGGATCAAGGTCAGCTCGGACCTGACTCCTGCCACTCCCCAGCCAGAAACAGCCCCTGCCCTTCCTCACTCCTCCCAGTTCCCCTGCCCTAATGTGACCCAAAAAAAATCCCCTGTTGCAAAAATCCCCTAGGTCTTGGGAGCCAGGCAGGCGTCGGGAAACCCCTAGAGATCAAGGCAGGGCCTGGCTGGGCAGGCGACCCCCTTCCCAACCTGCAAGCCCCACAGCAATATGGTGCCTGACTCACCCGGACATCCATAACTTTGGTAATCTTCCAGAGGTCGATGAGGACCCCAATGAAGACGCTGACCTGTACCACAAAGTTGGTCTCATTGTCCAGGATGTAGAGGAGAACTACAAAGGACTGGAAAACGCCAAAGAAGACAGAGCGCACTGACAGCCCCTCCAGGGACTGACGGCTGTTCCAGAACTGGATGTCTGCAGAGGGTGTGGGCACAGGCAATTAGCAACCTTCCCTGGGCTGCACTCTCTCCCACAAAAGCAGAGGGCACACGGGACCTTTTCCATGGTCACATTGGACAGGAACACCCTGTACCATGGGGTTGGTCCCTTGTTTTCTAGTGAGGACATTCAGGTGTAAGGAGACAAAGTTAACAACTCTGAGGTGTACAGTCTTATATGGCAGAACCTGAGCAGACACCAGGTCAGTACCACACAATGCTGCTACCCTACGTCCCCTGGACAGGAAGATCCAAAGTACATGCTTGGGGACCTTCTCTTCTGGCCTCCCACTCCAACTATGGGCTATCCTTGGGGCATAGACAAGCCCTGGTTTCTGGTCTCCATGTGGACACTTGGGGGAGCTGAGTTGATGACATTCTCCTATTTCCTAGTCTCCCCCTGGTGCCTGGCTTCTAGGTCACAGTAGACCACAGACGTACAAGACCCCTGGCATTTGTGACACAAGAGCATGGACCCTGGTTCACACGACCAAACATGGGGCTTAGCACACTCCCACTCACAAGGTCATTCATCCCCCAGGACAGTGGGGCACCTGGTACAGGGGCAAAGCCAAGCTCACGCCTGCTGCCATGATGTGTGGCAGCACCTGTACCTCACTAATCTCTGACTATGCTCTATCGGTTTTGTTGTTTAGGGTTTGTTTTGTAGTGCTGGGGACAGACCCAGCGCCACACACAAGACAGACCAGCCCACCCCTTCTCTATTCCAAGCCAGCAGAGCACAGGAAAGCAGGCCACACTGAGAACCCCTCCAGCTTGCCCACCATTTTCTTTTGGACGACAGCTTCCACTGTGCAATGTCAGCATGACAGAGGTTCCCATCACTCCTGCCAATCCCGGGAGCTTCAGGACATTTCTCAACTCCCTACACTGTGGGCCACAGGCCTAGAAACTGACCGAGCAGCTGGAATGACAGCCATAGCAGAACTGTGCAGTTGCAGGCCAGCAGTTCCAGTCACTAAGCCTCTGCTTCCTCACCTGGAGTTGAACAGAGTGATGGGCTGTTCCAGAACTGGGTAGATGCATGCTGGGGCCTTCCTGACAGGCAGGGTACCAGGAGCAGCCCTGGGGCTTCCCTTTCTCTTGGCTTTGGAGTTCCCCGCCCTGCTTCCTGGTGTTGTCACCCTGGCCTTGGCCAAGGCAGCAAGCCTAGCCCCTCCCTCAGCTCCGTGCCTGGTAGGGTCACTATCCCTCTCTGGCCCATGAGGCCTCTAGAGTGCAGGTGAGAGACCCCAGGCACAAGGAGAAACAGGGAGGAGATACTGCCTCTGCAGTTACCTTGATGTCCCAGGACCCCATGCCTACCATTTTTGAAAGCCAGGAACTCAAAGACACTGTGGACGATGGAGACGATGATGGTGAGTGCCAGCAGATACGGGCTGGTCTCCAGCAGGGCCACCTGGGGAGGGGAGCTTGTGAGCACTGCCCTGTCACTGCTGTGGCACTTCACTTCCAAAAGCCATTCCCCACATGTCCCTGGGAATCCTAGGCAGGACCTGGGAAGACCTCTATAGACCTGCTCTAGGGACCACCAGAGAGACAGCATTAAGCTCAAGAGCAAAGCAGGCCAGGGGAGGACACAGGAGAGTGAGCTAACACAGGGGTCAGAGACAGAGAGGTACGAGAGAGGAGCAGGAAAGAACAGTGTGGAATGGTGGCCCAGACAAGCCAAGCCTAGACCCAGAGCACACAAGATGATGATAGAAGACAGAAAGGCACTGAAAAGACATGAGGAGAAAGCAAAGAACTCAAGTCAGGGAGCCATGTCACCAGGGTTGGGGACCCACTTCCTGCCTAATGCTTGGAGTGGGGAGCCTAGGCAGTTGTGAAACCAGGTCTGGGGGAGTGCTGGGTGGGAGTCCTCACTTCCCCTTGGGCCATGGCCACCCCACACACCTTCACCGAATCCTGTTCCTCGTCTGATTGTTCATACAGCTCGTCACCTAAGAAGTTCCAGGGTGACTTGGTACTCTGTGCAGCATAGAGTTGCCAGCGCCACAGTGACAGCGGACAGAAAGAGACGCGCAGTGGAAGGCTGGCCAGGCTCTCATTGATGGGGTAGTAATCCTTCTGCAGGTTCCAGTAGTCATTGAAATAGATGATGGGGTAGTAGTCGCCACTCACGGCGTCAAACTTCACATCTGTGGGCACACAGGGTGGTGGGCACCGCTCAGCCTGGCACAGACACCACCTACCATTTATTTTCTTTTCTTTTGGTTTTTTGAGACAGGGTTTCTCTGTAGCTTTGGAGCCTGTCCTGGAACTTGTTCTGTAGACCAGGCTGGCCTTGAACTCACCTGCCTCTCCCTGAGTGCTAGAACTAAAGGTGTGTGTCACCACTACCCAGCAACATATAGCATTTCTTGATTGTGCCATGAGGAGCAAAAGGTTCCCTGAACCTTGATAGAAAGCACGCAGTGGCCAAGGCAGTGCCTTGAACGAAGGCCACCAAAGCTTGTCTCTGGTACAGCTTACACTAGAGTCATGCACCCCCAGCTCTATAAAGTAGTAAGAAACCCAGTGTAAACTGACACTCAGGGATAGTGTGCAGGTCATTCCCTGAATAGTGGCCAGGCCTTGCCCATGATGAGTATGAGAGATGAGCCAGAGGGCAGAGGCACAGTGTGGTCAGGAGAATGTACAACTACAAGGGTCTCAGATGGGGTTGGGGAAGATAAGGCTATAGGCCTTGGGCTTTTGGCTAGGCTTACATTGGTCCAGTGGGGGTGGCACGCTGCCCTTCACCCATGGGGTGTGGTCATCCACGATGTTGATGGTGATGTTGGGGTGCCAGTGTGAGATCACTTCCACAGGGCCATAGTCCTCAGCCCTCTGTAGGGAGATGGGAAATGAGCGGTAGGCCTCGGGCAGACAGTGGTCCCATAGCTACCATTGCTCATGCCCTCCTCCCCTGACAAATGGGGGAGAATGGCAACCACCAGAGCCATGTCTGGGAGGCTCACGCTGGAGCCCATCACCTACTAAGCCTGACAGCAGACTTGAGATCCAACCATCCTCCACCTTCTCACCTGAAGGTAGGAGACAGCGCCTGGCCCAGAGAAAGCACCTTTGCATCCCCTCTCATCCACTCTGGGACCATGCCTCCTGTCCAACACCATGGGGAAAGGCAAGCTCATGTGCCTTCAGAAAAATACTCTGCTTTGCTCAGCCCACCGTCTCCAGTGCCTGCTCTGTGCCAACTGCACAGTGTCAATGAAGCCTCTCTGTTTGCTGCCACTATAACTTGGAGCAGGGTCCCTGTCTGAGATGGGCTCATGCTGCAGTGGCCACATCCCTGGACTCCTCCAGGGAAAGTAACAGAGGTGTGGGCCACTTGGCCTGACCGAGGTTTGTCTGCAACTAGGTGACACTAGCCCCTTCTGCTTACCTTGATCATTTCTGGGTCAGCCTCTGTCTCTCCTGTTAGTAGGTTCTTGGTTTTCTGAAATCGCCTACGCTTGTATTTGTTGATCACTGTAGGCAGAGAGAGGTGGGTGAGGCCTGGAAATACTTAAAAGCCTGGATCCCAGAATGCTGTCCCATGGCAGCTGTGTCCTGGCTCCCTGCTGCTGCTGACTTCACTTGGGCAGCCCCAATCACCCCCTAATCTTGAGAACCATCACTCCACCTTTACAGAGAAAGACCATTTACAGTCATCTAGGCAGAAAACAGAGCCTCCCTTCTCCAAAACTTGCTGGGCCACTCCCTAGGCCAGCAGGGGACATCCATCTGCCTGAAACCCACACCAGGCCATTGATCCCTTCCTCAAGGTCTCCTTCCTGAATGGCGGTGGCCACTTTTTCTGAAGCAGCAACTCACTATGTAATCTAGGCTAGCCTTAAACTTGAGGCCATCCTCCTGCTTCAGCTGGGGCTACAGGTGTAAGCCTCCTTTCCTGGACAGTGTCATTCCTCATGGCCCCCCATCATCACACACACACACCTGCCTCCTAGTTCACACATGGGCTCAGGGGCAGACCACACACGGGGGAGTCAGAGGACCATTTCAAAGAAGGCCTGGGGCCAGCAACGTGAGAAGCAAACACGAGAACTCTGACACTGTGAATCCCCAACCACAAGTGGACTCACTTCCCCTTGCTACCGTTAGGCTAGCCAGAATTCCCGCCACCTTGCCTGAGACAAGAGCAAAGAGCCGAGCATACCCTCTCAACTTGGATGCCGCCAGGCTCTAATTGATGTTGAGAAGGAAAACTGGTGCCCCTAGACCTAGTGGTCCAGTAATCCCAGAGAGTTAATGGCTGAGACAAGAGGATCAGATTAAGTTCAAGGCCAGCCCAAGCAACCTAGTGAGATCCTCTCAAGATAAAAAGAGCAGCTGGAGAGATGGCTTGTGAGTGATAGCACTAGTGTGCAAGTACACCTACAGAAGCAAAACGCTCAAATACAAAAACTCAAATAATGGAAAAGAACAAATGTGGCTGTGCATGGTGCACGCCTTTACTCCCAGCACTCAGGAGGCAGAGGCAGGCGGATCTCTGTGAGTTACAGGACAGCCAGGAAAACAAAGAGTCCCTGTCTCCAAACACAACAATAACAAAAAAAAAAATTAAAACTGATAAAATAGGCTCAGGACTGTCAGTGGTAGAGCCCCTGCCTAGAATCCCCCAGTGAGGGGCTGGAGTGTGGATGAAAGCACAGCACTTGTCGGGGGCTGGAGAGATGGCTCAGCAGTTAAAAACATTGCCTGCTCTTCCAAAGGTCCTGAGTTCAATTCCCAGCAACCATATGGTGGCTCACAACCACCTGTAATGAGGTCTGGTGCCCTCTTCTGGCCTTCAGGCATACACGCAGACAGAATATTGTAGACAAAATAAATATTTTTTTTTTTAAAAAAAAAGCACAGCACTTGTCTAGTGTGTGAGAAGCCCTTTATTCCCAGTATGTAAGAGGCTGAGGATGCAGAAGGATCTCTGAGTTCAACGCCAATCTGGTCTATAGCACGAACTCCAGGACAGCCAGGGCTTCACAGAGAAACCCTGTCTTGAAAAAAATCAAAACAACAACAACAACAAAAAAGGATTTTAGTAAGAAATGCCTCAGTCCCATGGGAGCAGAGAAGCCCTCTTCTGGTAGGGCAAGCTTCTAAAGCTGCTCCATCCAGCATGGGGTTACAGGTGCCTAGCACAACTCGGGTTTGACACATATTCAGTATGACATTTGTTCCCCAAAGCAATGGGAAGTATCATATCTGTTCTACCAATTCCATACTGAAACAATATGCTGAATTCATTTTTCTCTTGGTGTGACATGAGTGCCTGTGTGTGGAAGACATGAGTGACTTTGCAGGCATGCAGAGGCCTGAGAAAGATACCGGTTGTTTTGATTGCTTTCTACCTTATATACCAAGGTGTGGCCTTGAACTGGAAGAGAGGGCTTTCCGGGCTACCTTGGAAGTTTACATGGATGCTGGGGAGATGACTCTGGTCCTCACTTTAACTACAGAGCCATCTACCTGGCTACTGTCTTTGCTTTTTGATATGTGATATGGCTATATGGCCTAGAACTTACTATGTATTCCAGGATAGCCCTAAGCTCACCACCCACCTGCCTCAGCCTCACAGTGCTGGGATTAAGGTATTTCCTAGCATGTTTGGCTCAGTCCACTTCTGGCTGTTGTCACTATTGATAGGTAGGTAGTTTCTTTACTTCCCTATAGACTTTTTGGAGCAGTTAAGTTATACACACCTCCTCCACAGATAGTGCTGCCCCAGATCTTGAGAGAAAAGAGGTTTTTTTTTCCTTTTATTGGGGGGGGCAGGGTATCACACAGCCCACACTGGCCTTGAATTCCCTAAGTAAGCAAGGATAACCTTGAACTTCTGCTCTTCCTCTACCCCTCCAAGGCTGGAATCACAGGTGCATACTGCCACACCTGGTTTGCTGCACAAAGGATCCAATCCAGGGCTTCCTCATGCTAAGCAAGCACTCTGCCAACCGAGCCCCAGCCTTACGACGCAGCTGCTTTCAAAGCCACTGCTCTGTGTCTGACTCTGATCAGCTCCTTCCCTCCACTCCAGCCAAGCTTATCGTCACCTTTCGTCCAGCAGTTCTATGCTCCACCTGCCCAGTCTTTTTTTCCCTCTTGGTTTTTTGTTTGTTTACTTATTTGTTTTGTAAGACAGAGTTTCTCTGTGTAATAGTCCTGGCTATCCTGGAACTCACTTTGTAGCCCAGGCTGGCCTCAAATTCACTGAGATCCGTCTGCCTCTGCCTCCCAAGTGTGGCGATTAAAGGCATGCACCACCACCGCCTGGCCACCTGCCTTTCTTACTCTTTGCTTTTATTGAGGCAGTTTCACTAAGAAGCCCAGGCTGGCTTTAAACTCAGCACTCTGCCTCAGTCTTAGCTCTCAACTGCTAGCTAGGATGCCAGGCACGCATCACACCCAGATTCACCTGCTCTCACTCGCAGGTCCCTGAGTGTCCCAGAGCTAGTAACAAACAAATGACGCCAATACCTGTCTCATCAATCCCTAATCCCCAGAGTACAGGGTTCTTGCCCACTCTATAGGACCTGAGACTTTGCATGTCACACTCCAGACAGGGTCCACCAGGATCAGAAGGGAGGCAACTTACTCCGGGACATGTGGACAGTGGCAAGCCGGCGGTATAGGGCCTTCTGCCGAGGGTCTGGGTGGAAGCCACTCTTGGTGAAGTAGACATGGATATAGATGGATCCATTCTGCTGTACACTCTACAAGAGAAGGTAGCCAGTGGGTAGGGAGTAGAAAATGCCAAGGCTACTTGTCATTTGCCTACAGCAGCTTCCACTTACTTCCAACTCTCCAGCTACTTCCTGAGGACTCAGGGCATACAGGGCAGCTGACTGGTTCTGCCTCAAGTGCTGGAGCAAGACAGACTGAAGGTCAGGTCCCAGATGGACCGAACACTGAGAGTTGGTCCCGGCTTCCTTCACAGGACTCAGTGCCTCAACTGTGGGATACAGGTCATCCCACCACTGCAGTCAGGCCTTCCCAGAGCACCCAGCCAAAGAACTTGCCCACTGGCCAGCCCTGCTCTAGTGCGTCACAAAGCCCATCACTACACTTCACTGCACTGTGACAGGGTCGTGACATGATCCTGCTTTGCTGATGAGGCTCTGGGTGCTCACACACCCAAGGGTTTGCAGACAGGCTGCAAGAGAGTCAGAATCCAGTTGTTTGAAAGCCATCTGTGGCAGTACATGCCTCTAATTCTAGCTGCAGCAGGAAGATTGTGAGTTTGAGGCAAGTTTGGGCCACAAAGGAAGATCACATTATGATAAAAGAAAACAAAACAGAAACTAACCAGACTGTGAGCCCATGGCCCTCCTTGCCATCTCCTGCTGCCCCTCTGGCCAAAGGCTTCCTCACCTTAGCTCTCCCAACTGCCCAGGAACCCAAGCTGTGAAGGGAGGAGGTGAACTGTCCAGGGCACTGGGGAAGGAAAGGAGGGCCTGAGTCTTCTCTGTCTGACCTTCAAGCAGAGCTTGACCCACACTGGGTCCTCCTCTTCAAGCCCCCAGAAGCTTCTTGGGAGGTGAGACCTGAGTCCCCATGACCAGCTTACTGGTCCCCCATCCTTTTCTGAACCTCAAGAAAGGGCCTAGGATTGACAGTATAGCCAGCAGTATCACTGGAGTCACAGAGACCGTGTCTGCTCAGTTTCAGCCACTGAGAGGTGGGGCATTTCTCTTCTCCCATTCCCAAAGCCTGCTGGGCACAAAGGACAGGAGCTCTGCCACATCATGAGTTCAAAGTCTGTTTGGACAAGTCAGCGAGCCCCTAGCTCAACATGTAAAAAAATTGGAGGCTGAGGTCATATGTGACAGCACATTTTATAATCCATGTAGTTGGGATATTGAAACAGAAAGTTTAAAGGGTTCAAAACCAGCTTCTGTTACATAGCAAGACTAGCCTGAGCTACACAAGACTATCTCAAAAAATAAAACCCAATGGCAGGGGATCTAGCTCAGCTCTACAGTACTTACAAAGTGTGCAAGATAGATGCTCTAGGTTCAATTGCCAACATAAAAAATAAAAAACTGCTGAATGTCTGTGTGTGCCTGGTCCTCTGCTGGACAGTGATGGGGACACAAACATTGCTAAGCACTGCATTACCCTCCTAGGTCTCAAGGATTGGTGAGAAAGATCTGTGCCCAGACAGAAGACCCAGCATGCCTAGCCTACAGAAGTCAACAGGCCGTGAGGCTAGAGAACGTACTTAAACCAGCTAAGAAAGGCTTCCTGGAGGAGGCAGGCCTTGGACCCAGAGCTAGGGAGCCAAGTGACTCTTCCACTGACCTTCCACTGACCAAGCTGCAACTAACCCCAGTTTCACCTATCACACAGACAGCAAACACTGACAGTTACATGAGACAGTAATAGTTACATGGAACAGTAACAGCTGCTTCTGGTTTTGAGACAGGTCTTCCCATAATTCCCAGCTTTGGTCTTGAACTCATGATAATCCTCCTGCCTCAGCTGTCCAAGTTTCTGGAACTATAGGGAAGTGCTACCACACTCAATTGCAACACTTCTCAGTTTACGGGATACAGAGGTTTCCATGCATCAGCCTGGCTCAGGCCTGCACAACAAATGTCCCATCACCATTTATTTGTATAACCTTGAAGCTATGCTGTTTGGCATTATTGTGCTAAGCACGCGCTCAGGGACAGTGACTGATGGCTAACTGGCTAAAGCTGGGGATCACACCACACTGGAGGTGGCTGCGAGGACCCAGGCCAGGACAGGGTGGGGGTTACCTGCGGTATATCAAGCTCTGCAAAGTGCTCATAGCAGCCATCCGAGTTCTCCCCACTAGTCCAGTCGCCGTACACCAGGTCATGCTGCTCCCAGAAGAGCGCTGAGGTGGCATTGAAGTCTGTGAAGTGCTCGTGCTCTGAGATATACACGTGCAGGTTCTGTGGAGAGAGGAGGGTGTTGAGGCCACCGGTCGGACATTCATGGGATGACGGTATTTGTGGACAGCACCTAGTGCAAACTGGTAAACTCAACTTTTGCTTTTGTCCTGCTTGTGACATCAAGGATCTTCAGATTGCGAATAACGAACTTAAACACAAGGGGAAACAGTACCACCACAGATGGCTGTGGAGACCTGGGACAAGCAAGTCAAAGGCCAGTGCCTCAGAAGGGGAGGCAAGCTTGGCGAGCCCCTCCTCTGTTCAGCCCGGCTCCGCTCTCATCAGGATCCACTATTTGGCAGTGGTCTGCTAACAGGCTGGGAAATGCAGCAACAGAATCAAAGCAAACATGGACCCAGGAGGGGCTGAACGGTCTGGTGACTGTACTGTTGACCCAGTCACCCTATTGCCCAAGACCCACGAAGGTCAAACATGTTTCTGAAAGAAAACTCCCAGGGACCCTGTTGCAACAGGTGCACAACAACCAGGAAGACTGCTACATGAGGTCCCCAGAGTCCTGTTTTCTCAGTCTCTTGGGTGGCACAAGTCACATGCACTGATGGGGTAGAGCATCCGAGTCCCACATGTCCAGAGAGCTGAGAGTAGCCAGGAAGTGTCCCATCCTGCTGGCCCTTAACACACCACTCTCCCAGCCCCTCAAGTTCCCTCCCACCTAGCATTACCATTAGAGTGTCTTTGGGGAAGAGGTTGCGGCTGGCAACACGTGGGGCTCCTCCGGGTCCTGACTGGTCCTGAGGGGATGGCCCTCGGCGGAACCAGCTGCTGATGGCCCAGATGATGAAGATCCTGAGGAAGAAAGAAGCGGCAGGTAAAGCCCTATACCCTATGCCAACATCCAGTGGAAGAGCCTCCAAACTAGCCCCTGCTTTCTGAGGGCTGAGGCAGTGAGAAAGCGGTGGTGGGGCTAGTGAAGGTAAGGTACTTACTATCTTGGACAGAGGCTAAAACCCCTATGCAAGCAGGCTGCCATCCACACAGGGCCACCACCTTGACCCCTCCAGGACCTCATACCATGCATGGGAACAGGGCTCAGACACTCAAGCTCAGAGGTGGGAGTCTAAGGCAGTCAGGTAGGTGCTCTGGCCCCAAGAAGCCTAAGGAAGATCCAAAGACCTAGACTCTTCCCACTGTACTAGCAGAAAACCTTAGTGCAAATACTCTGTTTCAATGGCAGACTAAAAAAGATGGAGGTAATGAGTTAGTCTTTTTAGCCATAGAAAACCAGTTTTAGTGGTGGTGGTTTCTTTTTTGTGTGGTATTAAGAAATTGAGCCAGGCCAGGAGGTGGTGGTGCACGTCTTTAATCCCAGCACTCGGGAGGCAGAGGCAGGCGGATCTCTGTGAGTTTGAGACCAGCCTGGTCTACAGAGCTAGTTCCAGGACAGGCTCCAAAGCCACAGAGAAACCCTGTCTCAAAAAAGCCAAAAGAAAAAAAAAAGAAAAGAAAAAAAGAAGGAAAGAAATTAAACCGAGGCTTCTCATATGCTAGTCATATGCTACCACTGAGCCACACCCCAGACCTTCACTGGTAGGTTCTAGACTTTGGCACTTAGCTATATCCTAGCCATTTTATTATTTTTCATTTCGAGCCAGGTTCTTATTAAGGTGTCTGAGCTGGCCTTGCACTAGAGATTTCTTGGCCCGTCAGGCCTAGCTTGAGCAACTTTTTCAGTCTCCCAACCAAACGAATCAAAAAGGCTTGACAAAGCTAATTACCAACTGTGGTGCACACCTATGATTCCAACACTTGAGAAGTGGCGACAAGAAGAACAGGAGTTCAAAGTCATCTTTGACAACACAGTGAACTCAAGGAGAAAAAACCCAACAAAATAAAATATAACTGCAAATCAATAACAGCAAAACAAAAGAGATTAGAAAGATGGCTGAGGAGCTGCTGCAGACTGGTCCATGGCTACGTCTCTGGACGACTGTCTTCATTATTAATTGACATAAGAGGACTCACTGTGGGCGGTACCATCTCTAAACTGGTGACCCCAGGCTGTGTAACAAAGCTGTATCTAAGCATGTGAGTTAACCAACAAGCAGTGTTCCTCAAGTTTCTGCTCCAGGCCCTACCGACTTCCCTCAATGTAACCCAAAGAATATGCCAAATAAGCCTTTCCCATCTTGGGTTGCTCTTCTCAGAGTATTTTATTTTAGCAACAGAAAAGTAACTAACACCGCTTCTAACTCCAGCACTAAAGGACAATGCCCTCTCCTGGGCTCCGCATGCACACTGCCGTGTGGACCACACATGCACATACTCACTCTGTCTCATACACACAGAATTTCTTTTAAAATTAAGACAAAATAAAAAACTGCTGGGCAGTGGTGGCACATGCCTTTAATCCCACCCAGTACTCAGGAGACAGAGGCAAGCAGATCCCTGTGAGTTTGAGGCCAGCCTGGTCTACAAGAGCTAGTTCCAGGACAGGCTCCAAAGCTACAGAGAAACCCTGTCTCAAAAAAAAAAAAGGACAAAACAAAAAATTAAAATCAATCAATAAAATTAAATAATTTGGTTTTACAGAATTACTATATGCTAAAAGAGCTATAGGAATAGCATGCAGCTTATCTAGTATATGCAAAGGCCCTAAGTTCTACTCTACTACTTCACACAATATGTACATGCATGCATGCATGCATTGTACCAATGTATTTTCTATTGAATAATACTGACATAGCAAGGCTATAAAGGATCTTCCCTATTTCCATCAGAGGAATCAACCAACTTACAGATCAAAAACACTAAGGAAATAGAAAACTAACTGGGCTTGGTAACAAGCTTGTAATTCAGGAGGCTGGAGCAGGAGGATCCTCTGAGCCTAGAGAATCAAGGCCAACCTGAGTCTGTCACATCCTGTCTTCTGAAAAGGAATGGATTTGGGGTTGGGCTGACTGACCAGCAAGCCCCAGGTTGTCTCTCTTCCCACAACCAAGGTCAAGGTTTCATACTTATTCAGCCACGGTTCTCATGCTTGGCCACTGGGCCATCTCTCACTCTGTAGCTGAAGTTAGCTTAGAATTCACAGCCCTTCTACTTCAGCCTCCTGACTGCTAGGACTACAAGTTCAACACCCACTCTCAGGCGAGACTCGACCTTTTGTGACCTTTGGTGGGGTGTCAAGAGCATGTATTATACATGGAGCCTGGTACCCACCCCATGAATGTTTTCCCTGTGTTAGCTGCTACAACTGTTTCATCAGGGGAAAAGGCATATACAGCTCTCAGGGTGGAGCTCAGTGACAGAGGCTGTCCTGGCAAGTGCAAGGCCTTGGGTTTCAAACCCAGCACTGCAAAAATCAAAACAAAAAACAACAAATAAAAAACCCACTAAGTGGAAAAGTACTGTGAGTGAACGCTCAGTGGGTTGTACCTCCTGGCTGGGCCCCATTAGGGCAAGACCAGGCACAGGGACTTGCCTCTGCCTGTTAAAGCCAAGGAGCCCTGGGGTCTGGGGTCTCAGGAGCTGCAGCCCAGCTAAGCCACCTGCTCCCAGATGCACAAAGCTGACAAAGGTCTGGAACCCGTGCTCTCTGGGGACCCCTGCGGCCTCCAGTTTCCACTTCAGTAAATGCTCCAAGGGAGAGCACGGGAGCAGCACTGCCCCGTCAGAGAGGCCTGCGGGCTCTCGGCCTTCTAGCCCCATGTGTGGAACAAAGTAGGCTAGACCAGTGCTTTCTTGAGTTCAGGCCCTAGTCACCTGGACTGCATGTGAGGCCATCAGAAAATCATCTCAGGAGCCCTCTCAAAGGGCTTGTGGGACAAAGCTTTTCCTCTATGCACCCAGGCCTTCCCAGGTTTCCAAACTTTTCTGAGTAAAGCAGGCATGGTGGCTCATGCTTGTGATTTCAACACTTGAGAGAGAGGCAAGAGGACTGCTCAAGTCCAGGCCAGACTAGACTATGGAGTGGAACCTAGTCTCAAACCAAACCAAAAACCTGCTTAAAAAAAATAAAAAGGATGGGAAGTACCCTTGCATGCATTGGCACAGGGAACCACTTCCTAAATAGAACCCCACAGCACAGACACTGAGAGAAACAGTTAATAAATGGGACCTCCTGAAACTGAAAAGCTTCTGTAAAGCAAAGGACATGGTCAACAAGACAAAATGACAGCCTACAGAATGGGAAAAGATCTTCACCAACCCCACATCAGACAGAGGTCTGATCTCCAAAATATACAAAGAACTCAAGAAATCTAGATCACGTAATCCAATAAAAAAATGGAGTACAGACCTAAACAGAGAACTCTCAACAGAGGAATCTAAAATGGCTGAAAGACACTTAAGGAAATGTTCAACATCCTTAGTCATCAGAGAAATGCAAATCAAAACAACTCTGAGATTCCATCTTACACCTGTAAGAATGGCCAAGATCAAAAACACTGATGACAACTTAT